>BLKM01000118.1:562501-745001 GCA_013340265.1 Coptotermes formosanus
ACATACACACACACAAATATACATACATACATACATACATACATACATACATACATACATACATACATACATACATACATGCATGCATGCATGCATGCATGCATGCATGCATGCATGCATGCATGGATCCATAATTTTGTCACAAGACAATAGGATGTGGAATAAGTCATAAACATACAAAAACACACAAAACGTACAGAACTTTACATTGCGAAATACTTTAAACATTTTATATACCGTCGTAGAGGCCATTACTGTAGGTTATCAGTACACGTAAGAAATTCATCTGCAGAGTAAAGCAGTGTGCATTTAAGTATCTTCTTAGTGCTACTTTAAATTTTGACTTTTAATTCTTAAGGTTTGTGAGACTGCGTGGTAAACTGTTGAAAATTCTGATGCCAGAACAGAATGTATAATTTTTGCTGGACAAAGTGACACTGCCACAGGTTTTTCTTCGAGAACGTCTGTTTTCCCTTGTTAGTATGTTTCCCCCAGTGCAGCATAATCATTATTTCCTTTATTCTTAGCCTTTAACAACATCGTCAGATAGAGTACTTTATAAAAATGTAAGGCACGCAGTTGAGTAATACATTTTCCAAAAATTCCGTTCGATTACGCACTCTCCGAAACACGGAATTAGCCATACTACCCAGGAGTGTGGGCGAGTATAAGGATATGTAACGTGCGAGGGCCCTCTCTGCGCAGGCTCGGACACTATGGAATGTAATGCTTGTTGGCAGTGACTACGTGTATCATTAAAAGCTGAACGCCTCTGTCCCTCATCTCCAGATCCGCAGTAATGACGCTTCCCGGAAGGGCTGTAAAGAGGGCTCATCACTCCGCCACCCCTTCTAGCAGAAATTGAATATTTTCGAACGGCGTGTGTGTTCATATTAGCCAGCCACAGTGGTGGACAGAGCGATTAAAGGAGAAGAGCTGGGATCGGTAAGGCACGTAGCACGGTTCGGAACATACGATGTTAATATTAAACTTTTTTTTTCTGATTAGGTCATCTGGCCTGGTGTAATTGAGAATGAACTTCTGAAACCTTGAATTTTCAGAAATTAAAAGCAAACATGGCGTCCAGTTTAAACGTTTGGTGAGTTTTGTGTGTGTGTGTGTGGGGGGGGGGGGAGACAGCAAGAGAGGTGTAGCCCTTCTACAGCACATACTTCACATTTTGTGTCTCGGTTTGCTAGGCTCCGGTCTGCGTGTGGAATTATTCTACACGCAGACCGACTGTCGTACATTATTTACGACTCTCTGTCAAAGTAGCGTGGATACTAAGTCTTTTTTGGTCCTTTTCCTACTAATGGAGCACCGGTGGAATGAAACTGACAGGGGAAAACTGAAGAACTCGGGGAAAAACCTGTCCTAGTGCCACTTTATCCACCACAAATCCCACATGGACTGACCCGGGATCGAACCCGGGCCTCCGCGGTGGGAGGCCGGCTGCTAACCGCCTGAGCCATGGCACGGCCGATTACTAAGTCTTGTATGCCGTCAAACCAGTATATTTTGTGCATCGTCCAAGAAAATGGGATTTATGACCAAAATTTTAGTGCTAAGAACTACGTTGCGCAGTATTTTAGACTCACTGTGGACTGCTTATAACCTGAATTATATGTAAGTACTGAGTTCCTACCGCGCAGTAAACACACCCCTTCTGTGTTATAACAAAGGCAGTGTATGTATAACGTAACATGGAGGCGCGTTCGCGTAACCATTGTTGCCGTGGAAAAGCTTATTGCGTATTCTGAGTGTGTATCTGTAGCCTTCGTTATCCAGCATGCAATGCGCATGTGCCGTATTATATTGTCATCTGTGGCCTGTCTGGCTGTACTATATTTTTCCACATAATCTTATAAACAGCACGATTGTCGGAAAAAAGTTATTGAACATAAAATGTGTGTTTTGATGTTCTGTACAAATTTTGTCTGAAACATTTCTTATTCTAAGAAGAATTCAGCAAGATATCATCATAAATGTACACATGTCTGTATGTAAAGTACCCGTTATTCTTGTCAAATTTTAGTGAGACTTGAGTTTTCTAGACAGATTTTCGAAAAATGCTCAAATGTCGATTTTCATGAACATCCGTCCGGTGTGAGCCGTGTTGTTTCATGCGGACGGACAGACAGACAGACAGACACACATGGCGAAGCTGATACTTGCTTTTCGCGATTTTGCGAATGCGCCTAAAGCCAGTCAGTTAATGCTGTGTAGGGAAATAATTGCTGTTTGTTCTGAGATCCACACAAAACACATAAACACACTGTGTGGGCAGAACGTAGAATTATATACATAAAGATTCAGTCCGTACCGCGCAGTAAACACACTCCGTCTCGGTTATAAAAACCAGTCAGTTAATGCTGTATAGGGAAATAATCGCTGTTTGTTCTGAGATCCACACAAAACACATAAATACACTGTGTCGGCAGAACGTGGCATTTAAAGACCCAGTCCGTACCGCGCAGTAAACACACTCCGTCTCGGTTACACAAACCAGTCAGTTAATGCTGTATAGGGAAATAATCGCTGTTTGTTCTGAGATCCACACAAAACTCATAAATACACTTTGTGTAGAATTTTTATTTGTTAAACGTCGTGTTGCATACATTAAGACAAAGTCCACTCTAGAACAGGCCATGAACACTGAGAGGGGCAGTAGAAATATAGCTCTAGTCTTTCTTTAACTTCGGCGCTAGATGAGGATGGGTGGTCAACGCCACGCTCCGGCCGTTGTACTCCCGGGAAAGAAACCCGGTAGCCATTTTACAGAAGGTTGGGTGGGCCCTAGGGCCGGTCTGTACGGGTGCGGAATGTGTCCCTCTACCCCGTCGGGATTCGTTCCCTGGACCATCCAGCCAGTAGCGGGTCGCTTCGTCGACTACTCTATCCCGACCCACGCATAAAGTACTGTATCTTAAAGGATTAGACTGTTTGATGCCAGCTTTTCTCTCCGTCGGACGTCACATGCTTTTCTTCGTTGTCCTCAGTAATTACTGACGCAACCAATACGTTATTGTTGCTTAACTTCTGCCTACATCCTCTCAACAGACAATTTAAGAGACCGACAGCGTCGTTAAACAGACCGTAAAACTGTACAAGTTTCACTGCCAATCAGTTTCAGACGATATAGCCTTTGCTACGAATTCCACTGTTAATTAACTTCGCCCTGGATACGTTGTTTACACGGCACCGCATCTACATCGGTGGTCTCACTAGCCCCCCCCCCCCCCCCCCGTGACTCGTGGCTGTTTTCGGAGATATAAGGTGCACGGACACACAAAGGCCCAGTGCCAGTACGCGACAAGTGGTACAGGAACCAGTAACGATATGACCAAAGACGAACCCAGCTATCACGTAGAAATGTGCTGTCATCATGAGGAACATGTTGCCTCCATTTTCAGGCTATTTAGCAACGGTTTGCTCCAAAACGTCGGTAGATTTATACCAGACTTAACGGCGTCACATCGCAGAAAACTGTAGTCTTCTCGCTCATCACTATGAGAACCAAAAGCTCACCGAGGAAGAGTTAGTAAATCGGTTCTGAAACAGAGGACGCAGGAGGATGTGCCGGGAAGTTGGCAATACTGTTGTTGTGCCCCGGTTTATGGGAAATTGTTTCATGCTGGTAAGGGTTTCACTTTCAGAGTGCATTTTTCTTTATTATTATAGTGGACTCAGTAGTCGCGCGGCCCAAGGTGCGGGTCTGAGGCTGCTCACTTGCTGGGACCGTCGGTTCGAATCCCGCCGTGGGCATGGATGTCTGTCTCTTGTGAGTGTTGTGTGTTATCAGGTAGAGGTCTCTGCATCGGGCTGATCATTCGTTAAGGGGAGTCATAGCGAGTGTGGTGTGTCTGAGTGTGATTGTGAGGCCTCGATAAAAAGGAGGCCCTGGCCCACGGGGGGGGGGCTGTTGGGCCACTGGGAAAAAAAATTATAGTCGACCTAATTTCTGGTGGATTTTGAAGAAAACTACTGCTGTTTGTTGCTGCCATCTGTTGGTCGTATCGTAACCGAGATACGCGTTTGGTTTTCAAGGAAGCAAAAGACAAACCGACAAAAAGACAACGCCCGCTCTAAAGGAGTATGTCGGTGGCGTCTTGTAAATAAACTTCACTAATATCTACATCATTGTGCATCGATCTGAAGATAGAGGCAGGTCCAGTCCCCTAAACGTTGTGTTTCAGTAGGCCTAGCAAATGGACAATGTCCAAAATGTTAATGTAATTAAGACGACGCCGCGGTTACATGGAGTGCATACGGATGCTCGTCATTTTTGTTTAGTAATATTTTCCTGTTTGTCCCACGTAAGATATTAAACCCATGCATTTTATTTTACACATCCTAACTCCTTTCGGTGCTTATTCGACATCTAAGCAATTAAAAGTCCCCAGCTTATCCGTATTAATGTTATCAGTTGGAGAAACACAACAATCAATATACGTGATATGTTGTCTTAGGATGGGACGTCCAGTTGTGTTGAGAGAAAGCAAAACAAACAAAATGGTAGACCGTCGTTCACAACTGTTATTTTTAGACAATACGTAATATAATGTCTACAGCGTTCTACATGTTTCGGCTTTCTTTTCATAACGCCATCATCAGTTACGAGTGTCAGAAGTACAAGAGAAGTCAGCCGTCATCTACAGAAACATCACTGGTTCAGAACAACAGTTGTGACTGACGGTCTGTTATTTCATTTGTCTTATAAGTGGCGTGTTGTTTGTCCCGGTCAGGAGAACTGAACTTCTTGCGCTCTTCTTTCTTTCTTTCTTTCTTTCTTTCTTTCTTTCTTTCTTTCTTTCTNGCGCTCTTCTTTCTTTCTTTCTTTCTTTCTTTCTTTCTTTCTTTCTTTCTTTCTTTCTTTCTTTCTTTCTTTCTTTCGTCTTGACCTCTTTCCACCTACTCATTGCACGTGTAGAGCGTTATTGTTGCACATGATCACACTCAGTGACACGTACACTCGCTAGGACTGCTCTGGACGAGTGATCAGCCCGTCTCAGAGACCTCTACCTGACAACACACAACACTCACAAGAGACAGACCTCCATGCCTGTCTTGCAATCATGAAGTGCAAAACTCCATAACGAAGCAAGGAACATAGAGAACGTGGATGGTTTTTCGATTCCCCCCCCCCGCCCGACATGATTGCGGTCAAAGTAATTTGTGAGGTTTTGGATTATCGTCATGTGATAATACTGGCACAGTTTATAGGTCGTGGTGGGGCTCATTATGGGGGTAATAGCCTACAGGTTCGCTGTGATTAATCTCCTTCGGTTCCCACTATTACAGTAATTACGGGGGTGCTAAGGTTTGTGCCCCATTGTTTGTCAACACTTGTTGAACGACGTGAGGGTGCATCAGAACATTGCCAGGTGAACGCGCCACCTGCAGCCATGTGTACCTCACTTAGGCGCCGCACGTCTCCTTCTGTCAGGTTATGTTACTTTGCGAAAGGGACAGCAAAGGTGACACACAAATTGCTTACTGATGCTGAATGGGAACTGGGATAGCTCTGTCAGTATAGTGACTAGGCTGTGGGCTGGAATATCCGGGAATTTGGGTGTGATTTTCCGGGAGGATGGCGATGGGGTTGTGAATTTTAGCCTCACCTACAGCTGCTTTTGAGGTTAAGAATGCATGGAGTTTTACCTCCACTCTCCCTATGTCTTAAAACTCAGTAATAACATAAAATCTATATTCTTTCCACAGAGTGTATTTCTGTGTTTTGTATGGATCTCATTAGCAAAAAGCTGAGATTAGTTCAGTATACAGCATTAGGTGATCGCTTTTATGCTGAGGAAAGTGTGTTTACTGCGCGGTACGAACTGAATCTTCATATATAATACAGGTTAACTTTTGTGTTTAATTGGTTAAGTAAGTAAACACTTGTTAGACAGTACACTTAAATTCTTTGACAATCGTGTCACATGCGAATCATCACTAATACGCTGTACTGAAGCACGCCTGAGGAAGAAAACAGTTTTCGAAACGTAGTGTTTAGTGAAGTGAGGCAATGGAAACAGTCCGGGACCATATTAGTGATAATTCAGTTGTTAGAGAGCTCTGTGGGTAGAGTGACGACATATTTCAAACTCAGTAATGAATTTTGAGCTCCATATGACGTGGGGTGTTTCTTTGCTAGCTCAGAAACTGTTAGATTCTCGCAAAATAGCATTGCATGACGCACTTAATTAATTAGTTAGTTAGTTAGTTAGTTAGTTAGTTAGTTAGTTAGTTAGTTAGTTAGTTAGTTAGTTAGTTAGTTAGTCAACCGATTGGTCAGTTAGATAAAGGTTATAGTCCGTGGTTGCAGCTGTATTATACACAGCATTATGCACGCAACGCTGGGCCTGCCAGTACATGGATATTCAATTGACATTCTGTTTGTGGAATGAATGGATTTTGAATCAAAACGCACAGCTCTCGTATAGGTACGGTTGAGTACGTTTTCCATATTCTGTTACATTCCAGGCCGACCTGTATTGTAAATTTGAAGCCTCCAGTCATTTCCTAACAATGTCCATTGTTTTCCATTAGCAAAGTGGTGTCACGTAACAAGCCAATTGTCCCACGTCTATTCGATACCGGCCATAACTCTCCGGTTGCATATAGATATTAACATTGGCCCGTTTGCCCATGAGGGCTGGTGATGCGTTTCAACTGTTTTCAAGTGACTTTTTTTTTTTGTAAGGGGTTTGGAGGAGTGTTCAGATCATAGGCAGGACGAAAGAGAGGGAAGAAGAGTTCGTTGCTGTCGGTGATTTAGAATCGCTGCGGTTCTGAAGCTTGTAGTGTCTCGCTGTTCCACTGATATTGGAGACTAACAGGCTGTGGGTTGCGGGGTAGCCCACTAATCAGGGGCCGGACAGCTGGCAGCGGCAAAATTTATAGGTCTTCCTCCACCGTTTGTTGTGCGGACAAACGAAAAACATCATCACTTACCTACTTCGTAAGGTGTTGCAAAACAGAGGTTCCCCTGTGTCAAGTACGGTCATTCTGAAGTATTTTTGGGTGCTGCAATTTGAGATTCTGAAGACGCCTGTAATAAGATCCGATTGATTGAAAAATTAAGAGCGGATTGAGATCTGGGAATGTTGCCTGTCAGTCGGCGCGGAATCTTTTGTCTTGCAGTTTGATATCCAAAAATATAAAGATCAAGCTGGACAGAAGTGTAATTTTGCCTGTTGTTTTGTATGGGTGTGAAACTTGGTCTCTCACACTGAGGAACAAAGACTGAGGGTGTTCGAGAATAGGGTGCTGAGGAGGATATTTGGGCCTAAGAGGGATGAGGTGACGGGGGAGTGGAGAAGACTACATAACGAGGAGCTTTATTATATGTACTCCTTACCAAATATTATTCGGGTTATCAGATCAAGAAGAATGAGAGGGGCGGGACATGTAGCACGTAAGGGGGACATGACAGGTGCATACAGGATTTCGGAGGGGAAAGTTGAGGGAAAGAGCCCACTTGGAATACGTACGTGTAGATGAGAGTATAATATTAAAAAGAATCGTGACGGAATATGATGATGGCTTGGACTGGATTGATTAATGAATTTTTAACAAACATTGAATCACATATGTGTGGCCATACGTGCCTTCTGTGTAAAAGAATCTTAAAATGTGAAGTGTCATGCTGTAGAGAATAAATAGACCTAACATTCTACACCCTTTCAAAGCACTGCGGTTACTGTACAGTATATACCACTTGCCTTAACAGCCCAACACTCTGCATGTATTCTGCGGAATACATCCGGTGTTTGTGCCTTCTGTGTGCCGGAATATACAGCGATTGTGTCCCTAAGTATCACTAACAGTTTGGGCTTTGTATTTGAGGAACAGTGTGTTTTCTGTGAGGTAAGAACCGAACTCGTAAATATGATTTAGATTAATATTGTGCTTAAAGGTTACAACTGACCTTATTATGCATCTGTTTCGAGGTTAGTACTGTTACATTGATGTTTACCGTTTCTGTGTGCATTTTGTGGTGACCAATGAAAATAGAAAGTTAGAGATCCCAATACGGTGACCTTTGACCTGGCGACATTGAGACGCGCGTACATGTTCCTAATTGTGGTACGGAGTGATGCACACGTCAGTCTGCAGGACTGGGGGGAACTTATTTTGCAGTCTCGAAATGTCAGGAGGTTGTGTTGCACTTTGTTCGCTTAGCAGGTTGAAACAAAGCAGCTTTCGATTGTTTCGTTCTCGGGACACAATAACAGTGTCAGTACAAACAGACGCTATTTATATCGCATGCCCCTACAATGCATTTGTTTGCGTGCCGTAAAATACAGTGCACTGGATTTGTTGGAAAGATTAGTCAAGCGTAAATGGACACACCTTCTCCTGTATATCTGCTAAAAGTCAGTACAAATTACAACTAATTGCCCATGTTTTTTATAAAAAAAGGATTTTGTGTACAAATTTGACGAAAAATTGAAAAGTCAACATTAAAATTTGGACTGTAGAACGTTTTAAATACATTTTACTTCATTTCTGCAGGTAAAACTCGGTATTGTCACTGAGTGAATTTGTAGGGGTTCAAGTGTTAGATGGTTTCCAACGCCTTCTTTCAGATAGCCAACATTTGTAGATATAATTTCGTTCCAGGCTTTCGAAAGGCCTATTTGTTTTTCTGTAGGTGTTCAGAAAGGTTTAGTGGTTATCTCCTAGACATGAGTATATTTTTTGAAGTGCTGAGTGTTTCCATGTATCGTCCACGAGCGTAATGTTACGTAATTGCCCCACACGTTTTGTCTATTAACCCTTTAAACACGAAGCATATCTGTTTTATATAAGGACTCGGTGCGTACCGCGCTGTAAACACTCTTCACTTCGGTTATAAAAACCAGTCTCTTAATGTTTTATAAGGCAAAAGTTGCTGTTTGCTCTGAGATCCGTACAAAACACATAAACGCAATGTGGGCACCACGTAGAATTTTTTAATGTTAAACCTGGCGGTACGTAAAGTTACCGCTAGGCTTTAGAAGGTTAAATGTGCTGGGTGTCTGTCCTGGTTGGCGCTGGGCCCACTGTGTGTTCATACGCTGACAGTTCATTCGCTTTCCCAGTAAATGCCAAACTTTGGTTAGTGACCTTCAGATTCTGGTATCTTGGATCACGTGATCAGAATAAAAAGTTCACGGAAGCGTGTCCCCTCACCCCACCCGGGCAGCCAATTGTGTAAATGTTGCTACCGACTATTGTCCGGTGTGGTTCATAATTGCAGTGTCGCGGCATTGAACGTGTTGCACGGCAGTTTATAGTTTTGTAAACAGAAGTTTATGCTACTTAGGAGCACGTGATCGCAGTGCTGACACACTGAGGTGGCAAGGGAAACCGTGGTACATTTTTTCACTTCATTTTCTCGGGATTTATTTAACAACCCTGTGTCAGCTGCGTATGTTATGCATTGTGAGTAATGATACGATGATTATTTATACGCTAGGGAGGTTTTCGCTCTTCTGAGATGTTACGCAGCACAGTTTGGTGTTTGGTCACCGACGTTTTGGCACAACATTTCGGTCCCGTCTTCAAAGGTCAATCAGTCTTCTCCCAAAACGTCGGTAAGTTACTAGCTTCCTGCGACATATAACATTCCAGAAGCTAGGACCTGATCTACACAGCGGCGCAAGCCTGGAATCTCTCATTGGTTACTGATTTTGCAGATGACTGTGAGGACGCAGTCGTAACCAATTTTAACTTCTTAACCTTTTAAAGCCTAGCGGTAACTTTACGTACCACCAGGTTTAACATTAAAAAATTCTACGTGGTGCCCACATTGCGTTTATGTGTTTTGTACGGATCTCAGAACAAACAGCAACTTTTGCCTTATAAAACATTATGAGACTGGTTTTTATAACCGAAGTGAAGAGTGTTTACAGCGCGGTACGCACTGAGTCCTTATATAAAACAAACAAGCTTCGTCTTTAAAGGGTTAAGTAACGATGACCGTTATATGTAAAGTTCACCCTGTAAAGTGCAATGAAGACACAGCTGTACCGCTACTCTTTCTTTAACCTCGGCGTTAGATTGGGATGGGTGGTTAACGCCACGCCCCGGCCGCTTAACCCCCGGGAATGACCCGCTACCCATTGTACAGGAGCCTGGATGGTCCCCGGCGCCGGTCTGGACCGGTGCAGAAAATGTCGCCCCCACCGAGATTCGATCATCGACCCATCCACCCCATAATTATATGTACCTCGTCGTTTAAAGCAGAATAACCCTTTGTTTTGTTCTCAGAGTGTGTTTGTGGGCTTCGTTAGATTGTCACAATAAACGGCGTTTATTTCTCTAAGTAACAGTAAAATTTTAAGGCATTTTTGTTCCCTTCGCGAAATTAAATTTGAAATCATTTCCTGTGTGTAGACTGAAGAAACACCGCAGATGGACAAAAGTCGGAAGTTGTTGGACTCTTTGACCATAAAAATACAGACAATAGGCTCCCCCGAAACGTCGCTAACAACTTACCAGTCGATACGACGTCATCCCGGAACACCCGAATCTTATAACGTCATCATGTTGGTTTGCCCACGCAGTGGAAGATGTGTTACCATAAATATTGCAGGCACGGGTTCTACCCTGGTGCTGAGTCAAGACGCCTTGCTTCAGGTATTGCGAAGTTAATGCGCCCGGCTCATGGCCTTGCATCACGTCTATGGGAGTAGGCAGCCCGCTGATTACGCGTGTTAGTTGGGTTGTCTGAACAGCCGGGCTGAATATCTTACTTTGACATAAAGAGGGTCTCTATCGTTAACATTCCACATTCCGCCAAACGTCGCTCCAAGCTAGTGATGTCTGTCAGTGCTGTACTTGTCTTGTCAATCAGCCTTTCCGCTTGCCTCAACTGAAGAGGGTCTACGCCTGTCCTTGGATTAGACAGCTTCACCTCAGACCTTGCGTCCGACCGGGTTTATGTTGTAAGTGCAACATTAGGTCAAACCTCTGCAGTCACCGTACTCACATTTAAACAATTACATAGTCGTTGGGAGCAGCTAACGTATAAAAGGGTATGAGGAACAAGAGATATATGTACAGCGCGTTGATGAGGAAATCAGAAGGAAGGGGCCCACTTGGGAGACCTACGTGTAGATGGGAGTATAATATTAAAATGGACCAGAAATAAATAGGTTTTATGGCGTGGACTGAATTGATCTGGCTCAAGAAAGGGAAAAGCGGAAGGTTTTTGGGAACACGGTAATGAACCTTAGGGTTGTATTAAATGTGGGGAATTTTTCGACTAGGTGAGGGACTCTTGGCTTCTCGAGAATGACTCTGCTCAGTGGAGTTAATTAACGTAGTAATGGTAGCTGAGAAATATAGATGGCAGTGGAGAGCACACGTGGACGTGATTAAGGATAATAGACTGCATAATGGACGACTAGAATACAGATTTCAAAGAAGAAGAAGATATGTTGGTAGACCTGAGAGATGATGGCGTGAACTTCGGTAATAATCGGCCTAAACCGTGACAGTACAGAATAAGAATAAGGGGAAGTAACGGCGGGGAAGCGGCGCCTGTGTGGATCTTCCGTAGGATGAACATGACGCTTGTACGGCAGCCATAGGCGCTAAACTGACGTTTACATGCTCGGCAAACGTTCGCAGAGACACGAGGCACGGGAGCAACGAATCTGCGCGACGTGTTTTAGGATCCGCCCTGAGTCACTGTGCTGTGCCGTGCGCGGACGCCCAGGTTCAATCTCATTCCAGTCCGTATGGAATTTATAGTGGACAAAGTGACGCTGGGGCAGTATTTTCTCCGGGTACTTCTGTTTCCCCCTATGAGTATCATTCCACCAATGCTCCACGTTCATTCATCCATCTATCACGAACTCCATATAATTTCAGGCTTCCGCCGCGATGCTGATGAGATCTGTGCTCTTCTGGGGTATAACACAGCGTCGAGTGGTAATCCTTTACCGACGTTTCGGGACAACGTATCGGTCCCATCTTCAAGGGTCAAGAAGTCCAAGAAGAGTGTGTACTTTTTGACCCTTGAAGATGGGACCGATACGTTGTCCCGAAACGTCGGCAAGATTACCACTCGACGCTGTGTTATACCCCAGAAGAGCGCAGATCTTAACTCCATATAACCTCGCAAATTGACGACGTCGTTAAATAAAACACGCGCGCACACACATGCACGCATTATACCGCCCTTCAAATGTTTAATGAGTAATTTGAATGTTGTTGGTTATTTGTTCGTCAAAAGCATCTGAAAATAAATATTTAGATGGCAGTTGTCGATAAATTAATACATCTTTGCTGAGTATGTTTTGTGGCGTTGTATGATATGACACTATCACCTTGTTGTTGAACTATGAGGCGATTGCTATAAGAGAGATTTCTGATGATAATGAATCATGTGATATGTTTTCTTGGAGTAGTAACAGGACTTTCAGAATCAGTATATATAATTGACGTGGCATTAAGTGTTTGCGCATGGCTCATGCAGCGCAGCCAGTAGTACGTGGGGTAATATTTAATGAAAATGAGGGAAACTAACTAGCGCACTTGAAGCAGCACCCGCATGTTATTTCTCATTCTCTGAGTAATGAGATGTCTATGACAAGTCTGTGGCCGGATTATAATGTTGTAGCCGTTCATATCAACAAAACCTATGCCGCCAAAGCCATTGGCTAGTTGGACCGCACCCAGCATCATCATCATCCATCTCGCGGCGGCAACCACACTATCGACCGATTTCTACAGTCTCGCCAACTTTGGTACAATCCCCCTAGCATGGCTTCGAGTTTTAGGGTGGTACGAAGGTGATGTTATATTGAAACGGAGGAAAGAAAGGAGGAAGACAGCGATAAAGGAAACAAGTTGGGAAATGTCTGCAGATCTTTAAACTTCTGTTGCCTTCCTTCTGTACCTGTAATTGTATTTTAAATTCACGAATAATTTCCAGAAAAATACTGAAAAATGTGAATATATTAGATGCGCCTTTCCACGTTTTACGCGACACGTTATCTATTTTTTCCGTATTTTAGGAGCATATTTACAATCGAAACCTAATCACGACTCTTTTTTTTTTTTGTTTTTCTTTTCGCCTGCGTTGATTTATAGCATGTTATGTTTAGATCGTTAACTGTTTCTTCGGCCTCTCTGGCTCTGCCACTCTTCTTGTACTTTGCTAATAAACGGTGAGACGTTGCCATAAATGCACGTGGGCCTTCATGTACAGCGTGTTAACAGTAGGGTTTACAATGCCAGTAAAAATGTTAATGCCGGTATTTCGGTATTTTTAATTGGTGAAATCGGGATACCGGTATTAATGCCGGTATTCCAAACACAAACATTTTTCTCAATAAATTTTGATGACAGTTTTGTGCAATTACGTAACGGAAAAAGTAATTACTTGAATTCATGTTTTAAATCGAACAGAATACTAAATATTCTGACAAAAAAATATTAAAAATAAGTTATTCTAAAAACAAAAATTATATATAATAATACCGCAAATTTTAGTTATGTTTAAGTATCCTCACTACCTGTGCGAATAAAGTGACCTCTTAAGAAACATAGGCAATGAATTGTGTTATCGTGTGAACTCGATCTGAAGTTGGTACATATTTGTTCGTTAACGTGCAGTGTTTCACATTTTCTTTTGTGTGCAACAAAGTGTCTGGCAAACCGGATCTGAGTTTCATGACGTTGTCAGGTTTCCGTTACATTTGTATTGTGTATAACAGTCCGTCAGTTGCGAATTCAGTAATATTAAGAGTTTATTTTTGTCGATTTTATAACCTTTATATGAATAAATCACAAGCAATTATTTTTTAGATCTGTACCGAAAACCCGGTATTTGAACACCTGAAATAAATGACCGTGATCCCAGTATTCGGGATCACGGGATTATGGCAGTGTAAGGCCCAGTTACGAGCATTTGTGTCCGGTTTTAACCAAAATTGGATTATGTCTAGAAATAGCAGAAAAAATTCCAAAATATTAAATTTGATTACAGCCGTGCCGTGGAATCCTAGTTCCATATGGTTAGACAGACGGACGGACGGGCGGACAAAGGTGACGAAGTTATTTCTCGCTTTTGCAACTTAATTTGCGACAGCACTTGAAAGACGGACACAGGATAAAATACAAAAAAAAAAAAGGAAGAATGTTTGGAAGAAGAGAATGAAATAAGAGTGTAAGGAAGAGAGGAAGCAGAATTGTGGTTATTTATTTTGCGCTTTGTCTCTTTTAATGTTCGGTAAATTACATCGGCTGGCCACACACCTTTCCATACAGCTACAAAATTCAGTTATGAATGTCAGCAGTTGTTTCTTCAGAGTTACCCACACGGAGGACATGGTTTTGAATTCCTCGCCGACATTAAAACCCAGTAATTCGTAACGTCCTCAATTTGTTCATCTCTTTAATTGAATTTTGCGGATCTGAGTTCGGTGGACGTACCCTTCCAAGTTAAATCCAATTGCCGTAACACGCGTTTAGTTAGTATTGATCTTCTCTCTAGCAGAGAATAACTTGCTGTCATGTTGCGTGGCAACGAATATTCTTACTCTTTGATCAGAGATTACGCGTATTAATTTGGTCAGATATTCTACGAAGTTAGGAGGGAGATTTGCGTAGGACATAACACAAGAAAGGACCATACTTTAATTTATTGTTATTAGATGCACGATAAACTAGTAGGCGCAAAGCAGTGAAATGCTCACAAAGTGTATCACTGTTCGTTTGTTTAACCCTTTAACTACGATACGTGTCTGTTTTATATAAGGACTCAGTGCGTACCGCGCTGTAAACACTCTCCACTTCGGTTATAAGAACCAATCTCGTAATGTTTTATAAGGCAAAAGTTGTTCTGAGATCCGTACAAAACACATAAACGCAATGTGGGCACCACGTAGAATTTTTTAATGTTAGACCTGGTGGTACGTAAAGTTACCGCTAGGCTTTAAAAGGTTAAAGACGAAGCGTATCTGTTTTATATAAGGACTCAGTGCGTACCGCGCTGTAAACACTCTCCACTTCGGTTATAAAAACCAGTCTCTTAATGTTTTATAAGGCAAAAGTTGCTGTTTGTTCTGAGATCCGTACAAAACACATAAACGCAATGTGGGCACCACGTAGAATTTTTTAATGTTAGACCTGGTGGTACGTAAAGTTACCGCTAGGCTTTAGAAGGTTAATGAGTTTATTTATCTCCCACATAAAATAGAGAGTGTACTTACGTATGTGAAAGGTGTTTCACTGAAACATATTCTCTAATTATGGGAATATCCCTTTCTGTAGATGCGTTTCCATTCTTTAACTCACAAACACAAAGTCTCAATTCCACACAAGTCTTTGTATTTTAATCCACACGATGAACGAGCCCAGGAATCCAGTAGCTGTAAATGTTACGTATCGGAGAAGATACATGCAGCAAACACAAAAGCAGAATTTTTTACTCTTTTGTGGTTGCAAATAAACATCTGCCCCATTGCATACTTCATTCACAGAGTTCGAGATATGTATGGCTTTTGATATTCACTTGTTCCTATTGTTACCCAGAAATTGAATGGGACGAACGGATGTATGGTTACTGGATATCATGAAACTTCTCGTTGCTAAGCGAGTATTCAGTGATGAAATTCGTACGATCACTATCTGCAGTGTTCATGCATAATGACCTGTCACGATCCAGGGCGTTTGAATGGTTCGCGCGTTTTTTAGGTCCACAGCAGTTCCGTTCCTGATGACAAGACTGTGCCATAAATCGCTGTTACTGTTGAGACATACATAGAGGCCTCCTCTATGGATCTGTGAGAAATTCTTAACCTTTTAAAGCCTAGCGGTAACTTTACGTACCACCAGGTTTAACATTAAAAAATTCTATGTGGTGCCCACATTGCGTTTATGTGTTTTGTACGGATCTCAGAACAAACAGCAACTTTTGCCTTATAAAACATTAACAGATTGGTTTTTATAACCGAAGTGGAGAGTGTTTACAGCGCGGTACGCACCGAGTCCTTATATAAAACAGATACGCTTCGTCTTTAAAGGGTTAATAAGGTTGTAAGAAACGACCTGCCAGTTGGACCCTGAAACACCTCGACACGGATCAAAGTTAGTCGAAAAGCTACATTGAAGCAGATTTGTAACGTTGTCGGGTATACGACAAGCGTTTTTACGGAAAAGATGGCGACCTGTGAGAAAATATGATCATATCGGTGCATACCGGACAGAAATTACGACCATGGAAACATCCAAGGTCTCTTAAACCAAATTCAGTAGTAAACTTTCCCACTGAAAGTCATGGTCGCTCTGCCTGAACCTACACATGGTGGCTCAAAAATCCCTTAACCTTTTAAAGCCTAGCGGGAACGTTACGTAGCACGTGGTTTAACATTCAGAATTTCTCCATTGTAGTGACATTGCATTTATGTGTTTTCTATGAATCTCAGAACAAACAGCAACGTTTACCTTATACATCATTAAGAAACTGGCTTTTATAACCGAGGTGGAGAGTGTTTACAGCGCGGTACGCACCGAGTCCTTATATAAAACAGATACGCTTCGTCTTTAAAGGGTTAATACGGCATGTGAAGTGACTTTTGCGCCACTGTGTATATGTCATCCAACATGGATTTATGCTAAACTTACTGTGATGCTTCAGCAAGACATAGCTTTTCCGTACAGTCCAAAAACAACGGATGTTCTGAAAGGAGGTGACTCGCTAAATGCTTCGTCTGGAATTAATTACCACCGATTTCCACTGCAGCCAGAAAAGGAGCCAGTATGGCGCCGGCAGGTTTTAACAGGATCGGTAGTTCCATCGGTTTCTCCGATATGCCTTGCGACGTCTTGTTATATCCCAGGGCGCTGGCGGTGGGATCTTCTTCTTCTTGTTGACCGAGCGGAGTCGGATGGATCCGTTAGGACCCGTAAGGAATAACTTCCAAGTCTACTTTTGAGGTTTAACACAGAATATATTATACAAAGAGAGGTTACAATATCAGAGTTGAAAATATGCTGAAGGTGCCGGGGCGTCCCGGAAGAAAATGTGCCGGAGTGTCCACCAGCGCTACACTTACATTAGTTTATATATGATATTGGGGAGGTGCCGTGTGAAACAATGGAGGGGTCTTAGGTGTGGTCGTGTGAAGCTATTGGTCGGAACTTATATTATTGTCCTATCAGAGCCTTGCGTTCGGACCCCCATGTCAAGGTGACATCATAGCTTCTCACGGGTCTTTCATGCCTTCTGACATTAACAGGTTATCCAAAACAGATGGTGCTAAAATTAGGGGCTAATCTACCCACAGACCGGAGAGGACGGCAGCTGATCAAATCCACTCCTTCCGGCTTAATATACGGCTCCAACAAGGTATGGATGTCGCAACCGTAACAGGAAATTTAGCGTGTACGTGCAAATTGCAGTACAGGGAATCACCAATTGTTACATACACAATTGTCATATATGACAGTCTGTGATGGACTGAAGTACTATGTAAGGTGGACGTGTTGTCACGTTTCACTATGCGTGTTATATTCCTTAAACTGCATGTTTAACGAATACGTATTTCGAAAACCATATTTTCAATTTTCAGCCTACCTTAGAAATATTTGTTCGTCGTAAAATTTTTCTACGCATTTACGTTGTGTTTTGCTTTCGTGCATTACTCCGGAAAATAAGTGACGTATTTTTATGCCTGTTGACAGAATACATTTAACTTATGGCAGATTGACTATATGTAAAACTGTTGTGGAAGTATGTGAAGATGACACACGGAAACACCCTGTACATTCCCGAAACCTTCCGTCTCATCAATCGCTTCTCTGTACCTTTTGCCAATCTTATTGATTAGAGTGCCTTATCACTGCACTTTGATATTCTGGATCCCTAAAAGCACTTGAACGAAGAACGTGGTAAAAGCACCCCTTTTATTCATGAGCAGGCTTTCGATCTGTCGAAGGGTTGGTCTAACCCTTGTGTTCAGTATCTAGACCTAAAATAAAGTGGATAAACTTTTAGGATCCTTAGTGAAAGTGTTAGAGTATGTTTCAGTAGAAAAGAAGGGGGCAAAGCTAGCTACTGTAGCTGATAAAGCTTTGCTATAAGGAGGTGGAAGTAGCCAGTGTAGCTGATTAGTCTGTGCCTATTTAGGACGAGGATCGCGGTGGCGCAGTTGGTTGAGGCATACCGGAAGGTCGCGGGTTCGATTCCCGATGGTGTCATTGTAATTTTTCATTTACATAATCCTTCCGGTCGCACTATGGCCCTGGGGTCGACACAGCTTCTAACAGAAATGAGTACCAGGAATATTTCCTTGGTGGGGGGGGGGGGGGCGTTAAAGGCGGCCGGTGCGTAAGGCTGACAACCTTACCACCTTCATCCCTCATTCCCCTGGAACCCTCAGGGTCTCATCAGGTCTGTAATGGGATTGTTTTACCTTCACCTGTGAAGCAGGATGGCCAACGTGGTTGAAGATGGTAGACAAACCATTGTGGTTGATAAACCATTGTCTTGCAGAAGGACGGCCAATCATTATGGTTCATAAAACACCTTCTACGAAAGAGGAGGACCAATCAGTGTGGTTGATAAACCATTGTCTTTTTCGAGGGCCAGTTAATGTGGCTGATAAACCATTTTCTATGTAGGAGGACCGATAATTAGAGATTGTGTAGCTGCCACTTGTCACGAATTTTTGCATACGAAGTTTTCTGAAAAACTTGGACTTGAAAAGATCGATTTAGGATGCGATACTCGAGGACCTCTTGATTTATACAAGGTAAATAGTGGAGCTAAGGAATTTGGTGGCAAAATACGTTATAAAGCACAGGCAGCGGTAGAGGCCTAGAGCTAACTGTCGCCGTAAATCTGTAGGTAAACAACGAAAGCTTGAAGACGGATTGTAGATGTTGTCTTACAGATGTCTGAGCGTGGGTGTTATTGTCCCGTCCTAGTCAGCATTTCTGTTTCGCTGTTCTCCGCCACCGCGCACCTTCAGGACGCAGTAGACTGGTCAGTAGGGTGTGAATGGAACTGCTCGTTTCGGGATTGTGTTTTGGTATTGACTGTCTTTAATTGCAATTTTTATGTTCATAACTGTGAGAACTTTGAATTATGTATTTTAACCCTTTAAAGACGAAGCGTATGTGTTTTATATAAGGACTCAGTGCGTACCGCGCTGTAAACACTCTCCACTTCGGTTATAAAAACCAGTCTCTTAATGTTTTATAAGGCAAAAGTAGCTGTTTGTTCTGAGATCCGTACAAAACACATAAACGCAATGTGGGCACCACGTAGAATTTTTTAATGTTAAACCTTGTGGTATGTAAAGTTACCGCTAGGCTTTAAAACGTTAAGAAGGTCATTCATATCGCAGTGATTCCGAGTCACAAAGCACTTCTGGCATAAATTCTAGCATAAAGAGAGCGCTGTTGGCCACGCTATGTACACCCAGCGTCATGTTCTCACGTACTTGTGCTGACTTAAACAGTGATTTGGCCTCATTCCCATCTCGTGGCTGTACAGCGTGTGTGATTCATTCTATCATCAAGGAATCAGTGTTGAATTATGCATGAGTGTGTGTGTGTGTGTGTGTGTGTGAGTCTGTGAGTGTGTGTGTGTGTGTGTGTGTCTTGCGCATACGCACCAATAAATCGCCAGTCCTCTTTGTTTTTCAGTACGGTCGCTCTAGCCAGTGGCACTGCTGTACTTTGTACCCGGCAGTCTTTCGTCATTCGCATTCCTCCGTCGGCGTTGTTGTATTCTATACGGTGGTCGTCGCCATTCGCTTCCTTTCATTTCTGAAAGTAAGAAAAGAGCGGTGTGATATTGCCGCGCTGTTTGCGTGTGTCTGTGTCCCATATTTAATGTTTTCCTACAAATTCGTCGATTTTCAAAAAAATTGGCGTGAACATAATTCAAAAAAAGGAAATATAGTTTAGTGTTTTATGTATCAAATGTATGAGTGAAAACATCGTGTTTATTCGTTTTTAGGCGCGTTGGCAAAATTTGCGAAAAGCGACTGTTAGCTTCGACATATCTGTCTGTCTGTCCGTCCGCATGGAACAACTCTGTTCCCACTGAACGGATTTTCATAGAATTTGATATTTGTGTATTTTTGGCAAATCAGTCTAGAAAATCGATGTTGCGTTAAAATCTGACAAGAATAACTGGTACTTTACATACAGACCTGTGTACATTTATTATAATAGCTCGTTGGATTCTTCTTAGAATGAGAAATGTTTCAGATAAAGTTGTAGAGAAAATCAAAACACACATTGTAGGTCCAATAACTGTTTTCTCCGAAAATCGCGCCGTTTGTGAGATAATGTGGAAAAATATAGTACAACCAGACAGGCCACAGATGACAATATAATACGGCGCATGCGCTTTGCGTGCTGGATGACTAAAGTTGCAGACACACTCGGAATACGTACTACTTATTGCTTTTCCACGGCAACAGTGGTTACGCGAACGCGGATCAGCGTTACGTTTATACGTACCTTGCCTGTCTCTTATATTTGTATATTTGTATTGTTACAGTATTTGCGAACACCAATTAATAATATGATATTTATTACTGAGCGGGAGTTCGTCCACATTTAAATATAGGCTTATAAGCGTTATTCAATTACATTGTAAGTGGCACATCCTCGTGTAATCATATTTCATATTTATCTCGTATTTTATTGGTCGAGTCCAATGTTACAGAAGGAAATCTCCGCTAACGCCAGTTTTTTTTTTTGCAGTAATCAGCCTTTATGTTTAGTATTGCGTAGAGCGTTATTTAATAACCACTCCCTCAATCCACCAGCCAGTTTTGCGATACCAAAAAATGCCTCCAAGTCTTGTAGTCCAGGTGGCTTCGTTGTAAATTTTTTAGCATTAATGTTGGTTTCCTTATAATACATTGCAAAATTTTTTATCCCGTCCCTTTTTACCTTGTGCTCTGTTACGCGTGTTCATAGAAAGTGCGGGTTAGAGCAGGGATGCAAGAATTTTTCAAAAATCCAGGAACCTCCTCCAATTTCTAGGTAATAGAAATGTGATACGATGCAAGTTACGTACTTGAGGACACATACTTCGGCAGTGACCCGTGAAATTTACTGTCATCTGTCGCTTTATGCTCCGTGCATCTGAACTGGTACATATTTTTATACGTAAGGGGACTACTGTAATGGTCATGGTGAATATTTTAGAGGCCCGGGCCACCAGGCGCTCGGCATTTGTGCACCCCTGTATTAAAGTTTAACAAAGTAACTGTTCATCACACTTGAGTGGCTGTCACTTGTGTGATCTGCGCACCCAGTGTAGTCAGAACCAATATATTGCGTAGTCTATATTTTATTAGAAGTAAGTGTTTAAATTTTAGTGCTCTGTGTGTTGTGAAGGCTAAATTGGGAAGGAAAATTTTCGAGGAAGTCACATGAGTGTTTGTTTGACTCTCTTGTATAGCGTCCCCGATACTCCGGTTTCGATTCCCTTTCCTAATAACGACAATTCTAACTGGACGTCCCTTGTTGTCTTTGAAAACAGTGCATATGGGCGCTCCATTCGCGTCGTTTCCAATTCATTATCTGTGGTTTTCGTCACATTGGATACCATAAATCTGTACAGTTGAATAAGCGTCGTTAAATTACCTAAAATGATCAATCAAGGAAGCGGTCATGGAGCAAGTTGCAGGAAATTTGTTGAGCGGCCGTGGATCTGACGAGGAATGTCCGTTTGGTGTGATCTGGCATGATGACAATGTATGGCCTTCAGTGTTACAAACTGCTTGAAAGGGGGAAACGCCGCCCCTTCGGCCACTGAATTTATTAGATTGGTGCATGTGAATGGTCGATGTAGTCTTTCATAACGGTCTGTTGGCTGAGGGAAGTGTAACGTCATGGAAATGGATTAATTTTATGTGTTGCATAAACTGCAGCAAGTATCTCGCAGAGACGCGGGGTAGACTGCACTGTGCAGCGTTTGGCTTCGTTATTGGCTTGTTGAAGTATAGCAGGATTACATCCACAAAGTCCCTGTCATTTTGCACGGCAACCTTCAGCGCGAGTCCCACAAACCTTACGGCCCTCCTACCTCAGTCACGTGATTACAGCTCCTACGTAAGCAGACGAACACTGGCACCTCCACCGCTCTGAGTGCAGAAACACACTGACCTACGCGCACACGACTTCGCGCACTCTCCCGGCTTGTGACATCAGCCTAGGCTCGGTAAGGTCACTTCCGCCTAGAGCTGGAGACTTTATGGAATTAATCCTGCTATACCTGGGAGTCGGTTTGTTCCAGCAGTTTTGGCAGTTTACCGCTGTCAGCTTTGAAGCTCTAAAACCTATGTAGACGTCGCAGTATTTCATCAACCTCAGCGGTTAAATCATTAGCTTCTCTGCGGCTACCCACCTCTGAGCTTCCAAACAGTTTGCGTCATTATAATCCTGTACTAGTTTGTTGAGCATAAAACTAATTAAATCACATTAACCTTTTCAAGCCTAGCGGTAACTTTACATACCACCAGGTTTAACATTAAAAAATTCTACGAGATGCCCACATTGCGTTTATGTGTTTTGTACGGATCTTAGAACAAACAGCAACTTTTGCCTTATAAAACATTAAGAGATTGGTTTTTATAACCGAAGTGGAGAGTGTTTATAGCACGGTACGCACTGAGTCCTTATATAAAACAGATACGATTCGTCTTTAAAGGGTTAATTATGCATGTCTGATATTTTAAAATTTACCAGTTTACATCGGTACAGGTATGTGGACGGGAAAGACTGCCTGAGTACTATATGACACGCCAGCCAAAACAGTTCCTTATCCCTTGCTTTGGAAGCCCCACTGTGGAATGGTATAGTGGTTTAGATCAGCTGCGCACTAGGATCAGTGACGAGTTATATGCGTTTCGCAACATCGCTTCAAGCCTGAGGTGTCATGTTTGCGTCTCGCGTTTCGCTTACCAGACAGAATGCCGCCCTACGTGACGTTTTGTTAACCGAAATGATACACCATAAATAACTGAACACACCTGTCGAATGATTGGTGTTTTTGCTTTCGGAGATTTCGTGTCCGAGTTTCCCCCATTGGCCGGCTGTTCTGCGATGTCATTCCTTCTAATAAAATTCTGATTTTATGCTGACAGTGGATAAAATCTTCTTGTTTGTTTTGGTCTCTATGTTTCTCACGTAGAAAGTTGGCAAACTATGAACTTTTTTAAGTTGGGCAGTCAGTGAAGCAGGTAGTTGTTATGTACCTTTGTAAACCTAAACTGTTTAATTCTGACAAAAAAATCAGTCACAGCCAACTCTGTTTGTCATCTCATTATTTGGAGATTTTGAGCTACAAGTTTCGGCCTGTTATGGCCATCATCAAGTTTCTCTAAAAAATACGAACCTCGAAACTCTACTTTCGGAAAGGGGAGGCCTTAGAAGAGCCTGATGGTGGCCATAACAGGCCGAAACTTGTAGCTCAAAATCTCCAAATAAAGAGATGAAAAACAGAGTTGGCTGTGACTGATTTTTTATGGGAATTGATACAGACGCCAACGGGGATGTTGAACATCAAATCTAAACCATTTATTTGGTTGGTTTCTTAGGCGTTAATTCAGTAAGACTTGCACACTGTGTCTTCGCTTTGTTCACTACTGTATTTTGTTTCAGCCGTACTGGATGAAGAGTCGCGAGTATTGGGACTCCAATTTCGAGGAGCGATACAAACTGCGCAAGTCAAAATGGCCCAAGCTGCCGCTCAAGGTAAGCAGTTACTATAGTCAGCACCTTCCTTGTAATATTTCGTGATGAAGACGAGTATTGCCGACAGAAACCCGGCACTTCTGTTAGAAAGTTGTCGGGCACGTCTATCTTTACTGCATCTCGTGACGCCGCTTGGTCTACAGAAAGTTTCTCTACTGATGTTTCTTATACAGCACAGGTCAAATAAATTGTGTATGGAAGTGATTTTGGTGTGACTGGGTAAAATCAAAACGTTATTCACGTGTGAATTTGCTAACTGCTCTATTTTGTAAGTTCTTTGTATAACTTGTATTCGCTTCAAGGTTGTTCTTTTTAAGTCTAATTTGCTGTCGTTACACTTGCGGACTTTGAGACAGTGACTGTGAAGGATGGCGTAGTGTCCTATGGGATGTAACACCCTGTAGTCTAGCAGAAATGTAGCGACGTGCTGGAGGAACTGCGTTCATTTTTAACACTTCAAAACTCACTGGTTACTTTGTGTAACGCCAGGCTTTGCCATGCGGCGCAACAGCCCTACTGGGGTCTAGGCCGCCTCATTTTTGAGGTTTCGAAGTCACTTACAGGCACACAACTGCTGGTGGGAATCCCCTGGACGAGGGATCGGCCCGTCGCAGAGCCCTCTACCTGACAACATATGACACTCATAAGATACAAACGTTCATGTCCCCGCTGGATTTGAACCCGCAATCCCAACGAGTCGGAGGCCGAGGACCCACGACTTAGGCCGCGCGGCCACTGGGACCGGCAGCTCCAGGTTTTGTGGGTCTAACAGTCAACAATTCTAAGTTCTGCCCACACAGTGTATTTATGTTTTGTGTGGATCTCAGAACAAACAGCGATTATTTCCCTATACAGCATTAACTGACTGGTTTGTGTAACCGGCACGGAGTGTTTACTGCGCGGTACGGACTGAAAATTGCAATGTAATTTGGGTTAGTCTTAGTTTTCAAATGGTTAAAGCAGAAGAAAGAAAGAAAGAAAGAAAGAAAGAAAGAAAGAAAGAAAGAAAAAGAAAGAAAGGAAGAAAGAAAGAAAGAAAGAGAGAAAGAAAGAAAGAAAGAAAGAGAGGTCTCTGAAAATGAAGTGTTCGTCCGAGACATCGGTGAAGTTCTACCAGACTTCACGATGTCACATTCCAGAAGACTTTTTCAAGCTTGCTTTTATAATCAGTCATGTCACATGAGCACGCAAAGCGTGATTTAAACGTTCATGCCGGCAGCGAACTGCTAACACACGTACTGTACTTTTTCGCATGCAGAAATTGATACATGTGTGTGTGGAATATGTGTTGGCAAATGAAGATTAAAATGCGCACCACGAACCTGGATCGATGCAAACCTGTCAGCATTACTGCCGTTTGTTGTCTGTAGGCAGTTCCATCAGAGTCTTGTCATGTAGTGATCCTAAACAACGCGATCGGTCTCAGAGCGAGCGAGGCGAACGGAGGATTGCTTACACCACGCAGGCGTTTACGCACATTTCTCGTGGGTTTTATTACTTGTGAACCCACCCTGCATCAGTTACTTTCCTTGTGTTGCGTCTTGTGGAACGCGAATCGTGCATCACATAATGCCGCCAACAAGATACACGCCCATGGATCACGGCACACTTTTATTGAACTTCCGCTACGTGTTTCGGCCTTCTCAGTCACCTGTAGGAATCTGTTTTAATATTAGAAGGAATGTTTATTTTGCTAGTTAGCTTTCATTTATAATGTAGTCTGTCTTACGACAGGTCCGTAGTCTCCTCCAATGCGAGTTCTCCACAGAGCGCGATCTAGTGCTTCATCTTTCAGTTTCCAGTATATTTTCCTTTCTTTAAGGCCATTCTGTAGCTGCTTACGGCTTCTTCCTCGTCTTCCTATCATTTGTATCTTTTCCTCTATTTTTCCTTCAGCAACGTGTTTTAGATGGCAGTTCCCACGCAAGATGTGGCCAATCCAGTTAGACTTCCTTCTTCTTGATGTATGCGTACCTTGTTGCCTGCGTTGTTTGGAAATTTGAGTAGACGATAAAATGTACTATACAAAAAGAATCATGAATCATGAAAGATGAGGAAAGAAGTGGTAGTGGCCTATTTTTATGTCTGATTGAAGGAACTAAGGAATTACATTGCAGTAACCTAGCTACAGGTAAATTTGGGGACGTGTATACATAGCTGCATTGATTATCCTCCAATCCAGGTGAATGAACAGCCTCACGCCCTGGCCGCTTTACCTTCACAGAAAGGGTACCCCGCGCCCATTTGGTGGGAGATTTTGTGGGCCACAGATGTGGTCCGGACACACTGGAGAACAGTCTCGTGCTGCTGGCGGGAACTGAACCACGATTCCTGGCATGTCGAGTCCCTAGCCTGGTCACTGTACTGGCTGAGCTGTCCCGGCTCTTCTGACTACGGGCAGGGGTTACTGTAAGAAGCTGCGGGATGTCTGCACGTGCGTGCGTGCGTGCGTGCGTGCGTGCGTGCGCGTGTGTGTGTCCCTTTGCATTCGTAAGGAGAGGCTGCAAGCAGTAACTTCGTAACATTAATTTTGTCACATTGACAAGCGTCTTTCTAAACAACGACATTTTCTAAAATGATGCAGTTTAGCACACTCATGGTTGGTGGTTTTCTGTATCTGTAGGCTTTCATCTTTAATCTCTGACACGAAAAGTGTACGAGTTATTAAAATATTTGTTTTCGACATTGCCAGAGATAACTACATAACGAGGAACTTAATGACCTGTACTCATCACCAAATATTATTCGGGTAATCAAATCGAGAGGAATGAGATGGGCAGGGCATGTAGCACGTATGGGGGAAAGGAGAGGTACATACAGGATTTTGGTGGGTAGACCTGAGGGAAGGTAACTACTTGGGAGACCCAGGCGTAGACGGCAGGATAATATTAAAATGGATCATCAAGAAGTGGGATGGGGGCATGGACTGTATTGAGCTGGCTCGGGATATGGACAGATGGCGGGCTCTTGTGAATTCGGTAATGAACCTCCGGGTTCCATACAATGCGGGGAATTTCTTGACTAGCTGAGAGACTGTTAGCTTCTCAAGAAGGCCTCTGCTCCATGGAGTTAATTAGTTAGTTAGTTAGTTAGTTAGACGTTGTCAAGAAAGTGGTTTTTGTAACCTGATGTTATAAGTGTTTCAAGAAAGTCTCTGTAAACAGAAAGCAGCAGGCACAGCCAGTCCTTAGCTACACGTGTCCCACATGTCATGCATATGGATGCGGTGGCTGCACAAAGATACGCCTCACAGATAGTTTCTGAAAGACCCATCGCCTTTCGACAATAACAGGGCGCAATCTTATCTTGTTTTTAGACAGAATAGGAACTTTACACTTGGCTTAGGTTCGTTAACCCATCGCATCGTGTAGTGAGAAAGGGGTCTTGTGGACTTACCAGGTGGACGGCTTGGTGCATCAGTTTCCTGAATTGGCCTCATCCAGAACCTGAACAGTGCTAACTGTTCTGGAAGGTCACGGAAAATACGTGTCAGTCATACGTTTTTCGAGACGTTGCAAGAGAAGAAGAATTCATTAATGAAAGGAGGACGAAGTCGAAAAATATGCTGAAAGACATAGTGTGTATATCATATTTGCCGCATGAACCACTGGCACACGCGGTATGAACCACTGGCACACGCGGTATGAACCACTGGCACACGCCGTATGAACCACTGGCACACGCGGTATGAGCCAGTGGCACACGCGGTATGAACCACTGGCACATGCGGTATGAGCCACTGGCACACGCGGTATGAACAATTGGCACACGCGGTATGAACTACTTGCACACGCGGTATAAGCCACTGGTACACGCGGTATGAACCACTGGCACACGCGGTATGAGCCACTGGCACACGCGGTATGAACCATTGGCACACGCGGTATGAACCACTGGCACACGCGGTATGAGCCACTGGCACACGCGGTATGAACCACTGGCGCACGCGGTATTACTGTCCGTGTGTGGAGGGGCAGCGTGCACACGCGGTAGACTGATCTCTATATTGATTTGTTTGGATTGTCTTATTGCTGCGCATGGTACTGGGTATTCGTGTCGTAATTTACATCCTTTGCATGCATACAATGCGCGGAAAATACATGCGGTCGTAAAATGCTGAGGGAGCAGACAACTTGGAAGGCGTAGTCTTACGTGGGTGGATAAAACTAAAGTTGATTTTAGAAGAGTAGGTAAGGTTGTTAACTGAGTTGTTTTGCATCAAAACAGGGACCAGTGGTGGGCCGTTGTGAACAGGGAGATGTTACTTCGTGTACAGTAAGTGGTTCGAGAATTTAACTAGCGGCTAGCCTGTACGCTTCTGAAAAGATATCGTGGTCTGTGGAGTTAGACGATACATAAACTGTTTCACAAGAAAGCGAACGTTGTTTGTGCGTTGAGTCCGTCTGAATTAAATGAGGATGTCAAATAAGTTCGATAAAATTTTGCGTCAGTGCCGGTGTTGAATTCGTAGAGTCACGCCTGTACCGACTGAGGCAGAGAGGCTATACCATGAACTTCGACAAGTTTTATCACTTTTTGCCTAATTTTTCCATTTCTTTGCCCTTACTTACTAAAATGTTTATCAGTTCACATTCACCAAGCAGAAAGCGCCAGGCAACAGCGTGGTTCTCAGGTCAAGCCAGAATTTTTGATTCTCAGTACAGAAATTGCTTCATGTAAAATCCCCGGCGCCTGGAATTTAGAGGTGGCTCCTAGATTTTTGGAAAACAGTTGGACCCCTGTGTCAAGCTGTGAATCTGAGCATGCTATTTCACGCGCCTATTGCCCTGACCGCGTAAAGAATGGGATCGCAGGTTCGAATCTCTTTTAGGTTACGGACGGTAGATCCTTTCGTCACGTGGGCTGCTTCAACATCGACGTTACATTTTGTTGAATGGAAGATTAAAGTAAAGGAGGATTACGGGAGAATCTAAAGACAGCAGACGTGACTGATTTAACCCTTTAAAGCAGTGGTTCCCAAACTCAGGTCGCAATCCAAATTAGGGTTGCAGGGAGGTCTGAAGTAGGGTCGCGAGGGGGGTTTGTGGAGAACTCGATAATTATGAAAAAATCAAAATTTGTGTCAAAATTCAAACAGAATGATTGAAAAAATGTAATTATTGAATATGTGTTTATTAATTTTAAACACACTGGAGCAATTACATTTTAAATAACTATTTGACACAGTTTGTTATTGTACTGTATCTTAAAAGTTTTTATTGAGAAGCAAATGCTTTGTCTAACCAGCATATGTATGAGTTATTTAAATGAAGGTTAGTTTCTTGCACGTTTTGTGTATTTAATATTGTCCCAAAAAATGTTGGATTTGACAAGTAACATTAAAAATTTAATATTTTTTTAACAAGTGGCAACACTAGACAGTGTTCAAGAAAAGACATTAGCATTAGCTGACTTACAGTAAATATCACCGACTATTGCCGTTTCCCCGGTAGCGCCGCGGGCCACATACCATTTGCTACTTACGGGTCACACACATAAAAGTTTGGGAACCGCTGCTATAAAGGATAGTGGTTGGCACAGTTACTATCTTTTCCTCGCCCTGCGTTGTCTGTGAACTTCAGAACAAACACCGATTATTTCGTAGTGTTCACGTATTTTGTTTGCATGTGACATACTAACTAACTTTAACACACTGTTTAAGTGAAATATATGCGTGATAATGTTAAAGATCGTAGCCATGCATTTGCGCGAATGAGTTGACGAAAGCAGTGACATCCTTGAAGACAGGTGGCAGCCCTGCCGACACTGAAACCTCACGGGCACACGACTTGCTTCCTCGGGAAGGCTGCTATTTGTTCTTGTCATTGTGTTGAAGGCAGAGACTTTGTGAAAATCCCCATGTAATATTATACCATCGTTTACTAAAACAATAAAGAGAAATTCGTAGTTAGATGATGCTAATGACCTCCCTAACATAGCTGAGACTCAAAGCCTGGTGTTTCGTTTCACAAAATTGTCTGATCTTACCTCAGAACACGCGGTGCTACGCTGATGGTTTCTTTACAGACTGCATGCCGTTGTGAGGTTAGCAAACTAAACGCAATTAACCTTTTAAAGACGAAGCGTATCTGTTTTATATAAGGATTCAGCTCGTACCGCGCCGTAAACACTCTCCACTTCGGTTATAAAAACCAGTCTCTTAATGTTTTATAAGGCAAAAGTTGCTGTTTGTTCTGAGATCCGTACAAAACACATAAACGCAATGTGGGCACCACGTAGAATTTTTTAATGTTAAACCGGGTCGTATGTAAGGTTACAGCTAGGCTTTAAAAGGTTAAATACCGTCCTCACAACTTCAATTTAAAATTATTATTTATAAAATACTAGGCTACATGTTTCGACCACCTGGGTGGTCATCAACAGGCCTCTTTACAGAATACAAGATAAGAAGGTTATTGCAGTTAGTGCAATTATTAGTGCAATAACCTTCTCTTATATTCTGTAAAGAGGCCTGATGATGACCACCTGGGTGGTCGAAACATGTAGCCCAGTATTTTATAAGTAATAATTTTAAATTGAAGTTGTGAGGACGGTATTTAACTGTGTTTAATAAGCTGCTGGTTTAAGAATCGTGTAGACAAGTTAGACACAGCAGCAATACAACAGGTGTACAGCTGGCCTGTCGCTACGCCAGCTCGTGCTGTATAGCGTCCCAGCTGCGGAAACAAATTAGAGAAGCAATGCGCAGTGGCTGTTTGCTCTTCAAGATACTCGCATGTCATAACTGGAAGCAAATTGAAATAGATGTGAGTTAAGCACGGTAACTTACGGGAGCGGCCTTGTTTCAAGAGGGAACTGTCGTCAGTTCAGTGGAAAATTATTTCTTACATTTTCCGTCAGGCCCTAGCTACGCTTTGTGTGTGTGTGTGTGTGTGTGTGTGTGTGTGTGTGTGTGTGTGTGTGTGTGCGCGCGCGCGCGCGCGCGTGCGCGCGTGGGGTGTGAGTGTGGGTGCGTGTGTGTGTGTGTGCATGCCTGTGTGTATGGGGGTGTGCGTGTGCGTGGGGGTGTGTGTGGGTGCGCGTGCGTGCGTGTATGGGGTGTGTGTGGGTCTGTGCGTGTATGTGGGTCTTGCGTGTATGTGTGTCTGTGCGTGTGCGCGCGCGCGCGCGTGTGTGTGTAAGAAGTGTCAGTATCCATTCCAGTCTAAGATACTTTATTGTGCCAACATCAGCGGTGTTCTTCGGGCTGTAAGCATGTGGTTGGTACAGCACCTTGTGCCCGCACTGGTTATTGTAGTTATTACTATTATTATTATTATTATTATTAGTAGTAGTAGTAGGTTAGTGTTGAAGTACAGCAAGTATTATAGATTTCAGGATCATGTACTTAATGCAGCTAATGATTTTACCTCATTTGTCCCTCTCACCTCAGAAGTTCGCGTAGTCGCCGTGTTGGAAACCTTGAAGAATCTTAGTGCAGATAAAAAGAATGAAACAGATCGGTGTAATGTTCCAGCTGTTTCTATAAAACTGGTAATTTTATTCTCGAACTACATACCCTGAAGGGTCAGATACACGCGACACAGCCTCCCGCCTGTACCGCCACTTAAAACTTGTTTCCCCCTGGAAACCAGACTAAGCAAAGTGAAGAATGGAAACAGTGTTGCATAGGCGTATTTGTGGAACACAAAAGCGACTTAGATCGCTTGTGCATGCACTTTCTACAAAATTCTTCTGTCGTTTTTCTTGATCAAATGACATCGGAACTGCATTTAGATTTTCCGTCGAGTGTGTGTTAAAGGACGCTGTCAGTGGCTGATATTGTGTGGCGTCCGTTCTCGACAGTCTTGTTTCCGTGTCATTTAATACAAAATGGCGAAATAACGCATCGTACTTGAGGAATGTTGTGGTTTCTAATTGCAGCGTACGGACGGACAACCGAGATTGCATCCAGAGACAAACAAAAAAAGAAATTTCATTATACCGGAGGAAGAGAAATGGTAGGTGGGTAGGTTTTAGATGAAGAGAGAGAGAGAGAGAGGAATTGGAACAAAACAGGTGATTACGTGCCGTGACGAGCTCACGCGTGTGGTCGGGGGACAGACGCGCTTTATGTTTCCACGGTATTTAACTCAGGGTACCAACCTGCAGGTTAGCAGTGGGAGGGGGTCATAAGTACAGACTTAATCTGCATGGCGATGTTTGAAGTTTTCACAGCGCTGGTGTTGAGGATACAGGTCTTCTGGGGTGTTAAGCTGAGTGTCAGGGTTACTGATACCCGACGTTTCGGAAGAACGTGCCACCTTTATTTTCTACGGCCAAGAAAACATAGCATTCTTCTAGCGCTCTTTGTTCCTTGAAGATTAACCCTTTAAAGACGAAGCATATCTGTTTTATATAAGGACCCACTCCGTACCGCGCCGTAAACACACTCCCTCTCGGTTATAAAAACCAGTCAGTTAATGCTGTATAGGGAAATAATCGCTGTTTGTTCTGAGATCCACACAAAACACATAAATACACTGTGTGGGCAGAACGCAGAATTTGTGAATGTTAAACCTGGCGGTACATAAAGTGACCTCTCGGCTTTAAAAGGGTAAAGTAGTACATTCTTTCGAAGCGTCGGTAATCATTAACATCGATCGACCTACGTCTGACGCTGTTTGTGTCTTCAGGTTTTGCGACGAAAATATTCGCAACTCATCTACCGCATGGGGGCTACCTTCACGGCTCCGACTTCATCCCACTCAGTTATCTCACGCTCAGAGTGTCTGATGAAAGTGCGACGCCCCTCGTCATGCAGATTTTTTGAGCTGCTGCTGCTGCGTGCTATCTTCAGTGCAGATTTATGCTTCATTTGCCGATACAGTTTTTCCTAGTGGCGTTCGTGTTACAGACACATCTGAATATTTGTCGATTTTAAGTTGGGATTTCGAAGACATGCTCTCACATTTATTTTCCTCTTAGTGAGTTCTTATTTTCTTTTGTGCCTCTGCACTTCTTCGTGGAAAATTTCCATAACATCCTCCTTCTGGACGTACTTTCTGATCGTTACCAAATCCAGGCACGTGTGCGTGGCCAAAACACGTGACTGTGAAATCTCATCTCTTGTTTCACTTGTTTAACATCCAAAATGTGAGAGTGCATGCTGGAGAGGGGGGTTATAGGTTCAGGTCTGAACTTTCGCATAATCTTTATTACTCTCCCAACGTGACGTATGTTAAAATAGGCCAGATAACTTCCTTCTTCCAACATTTTTTGCGCCATTCGATGTTGTGACCCCTGTGCAGGTGGAAAAGCGTTACAAGTAGGCAAAAGCGAAGAAGAAAACTTCTAAATTAGTCATTGTGTTGAGTTGTTGTCTTTTGTGATGCTATGTAGGAAGATAGGTAAAGATGGAGACATTATTTTCCTCAGAAGCTCTGATACTAATCTACCGGACTACATTTTACCGTAACTGCTATGGACACCAAACGTTTTTTATACACATGAAAGCAAGGTAGAGCAATCCCTGTACAGGCCTGGACAGACCCTGTGGGTTGCAGAAGGATGAGGCGCCTAGATTTCCAGGCAAAGGTTACATGGAGATGATAAGGTCAACCCTAAGCACCGGCCGCTTTTACCCCCAGATAATACTCCAGATACTTGTTTGTGTTAGCGGGTAACCTCAGGGCCATAGTGGGGCCGAAGAGAATAAGTCAATGAAAAGTTCCAGTGACAGCGTTAGGAATCGAACTCGCGACCTTCCGGCTTGTAGCGTATATATCTGGTTTGCATTTGACGTAACGAGTATTTTACCGTTATTCTGTTGGCCGCGTCGCCTCGACACATGTTTAGGCAGCTCAGTGCTTGGAAGAGCCGCAGACGTGGCTTTAAGGCTGTTTGTGATGAAACTGAAGAAGTTAAGATTTGACAGCTCAAGACGTGGAATGATAAAGGGAGACGCTGGGGGAAATATTGAAAAAAGAAAATGTGGGAACGTGGGGAATGAGCAAAAAGGTAGTAGGTAGCTGGGAGCTAATTTAGTGGAAGTTGCGGCAAACATGATAAAACCGAATGATGCTTAGTTTGAAGGGTAGATCGCCGATGATTTATAAATCGCGTGAGTTGTTTTGAGTTACATGAGATGATTTGACGGCTAGGTTCTGTGAACTGGAAAGTAGGGTGGTAGCATATTATTGATACTCTCCATTGATCCGTTCTAGCTTTTCTTGCAAATTCTGAAGAAAACCACGGCAGATATCAGGTATAATAACCGAGAAGCATTAGCGAGACTGTACGCAGTGTTTACCGGCTGGGCTTACCGCTGAATTGTTCTTTCTGGAATAGTCTGAGAGGACAACGATGAAAATGTTATCAGTAGTGACTTACCGTCAAGTGAGATGCAGTGGATAAAACCGCCATAATGTAGGCAGCTGTTATAGCGCAGTAGTATGCATTACTGTGCAGTTACAGTACAGCGCCACAGGCGTCCCATCGTTGCATTTCCTCTGATACAAGAACAGGCGTCAGTATGTCTCTGTCGCCGGTTCTTGTACAGTGGCAGCTGTTCACCAGATCTAATTCCACCGCCGTGATTCGAAGTTAAATTTTGCCCTGTCATTCGTTACAGAATAAGCAGGAATTTAGTAAAATATGCAGCCAATGTTCGTGTTTCTTGTTATTGTTTTTATTTCATTAATTTAAACAGTACTGGCTAAAACGTGTTAGAAGTAGCATTGTTAAAAGGTAAATTATAGATGAGTATAATTCCCTAGTGTTCAAAGATAAAGATCTATTGATTATCAGGGAGTTACAGTGTTCTAGTGTTGCCTTTTGCTGTGGATGACTTCGCTTCACTGAGTGACACTGTGTTTTGACAGGCTTCCTTGTGAACGCAGTATCCGCGACGTAAGGGTGCTGTTTACCGTGAGATGTGCTGCTGCTTGCACTGCGACTGGTCTGCGAGAATCATGAATATGTACGGTTCAGGTGCCTTATGTCTGTGCTGCTGTATTCGGCAGTTGTACTAAATTCGTGAATAAGTGGAACAACAGAGTAACATGAAACAGCAGGTACACTGTTGTGCGTAGTGATTGGGGATAGCACAGAAACATGATACAGCAGGTACAGTGTTGTGCGTAGTGATTGGGAATAGCACAGAAACATGATACAGCAGGTACACTGTTGTGCGTAGTGATTGGGAATAGCACAGAAACATGATACAGCAGGTACATTTTTGTGGGGAATAGCACAGAAACATGATACAGCAGGTACATTTTTGTGGGGAATAACACAGAAACATGATACAGCAGGTACATTTTTGCGGGGAATAGCACAGAAACATGATACAGCTGGTAGGCTGTTGTGCGTAGTGGTTGGGAGTAGCTCAGAAACATGATACAGCAGGTACATTTTTGCGGGGAATAGCACAGAAACATGATACAGCTGGTAGGCTGTTGTGCGTAGTGACTGGGAATAACACAGGGACATGACACAGCAGGGAATTTGTGCGTAACGTTTGGAAATAACGCAATGCCACGATATTGCTCTGCGTGCGAAACGCACGTTCGAAGTCGAGAAAGTAAGGGGCAATAAAGGAGAGACGTTCGCTGTGAAAACTGTAGAAGGAAAAGCTGGGGTGAGCAGAATATATAGTAAAGGATGAAAGAACTGGCACATCGCAAGAAGAGAGATGCGCTGGAGGGGGCAAATGAAAAGAGACAAAGAAATTACATTAAACCTTGAAAGAAAAAAAAAGAGGCGTTAATATGGAGCGGGGAGAATTAGAGGACGAGATGGAAACGTACGGGGTCAGATGAATTGAGATAAGAAAATGGTATTAGAGTTGAAATAGCATATAACAAGACAAGAGAAAGAGAGGCAGAAGTTGGAGCGGTTGGTGGGAGGAAAGGGGCGAGGGAGACACGGTAATTGCAACAAAAGGGAGCGGGTTCAGGTAACGTGAAATATGTAATTAAATTAGGGGGTAAGAGGGGGCTGTAATTTCGTTACCCTTTTCTCGAAATCAAATAGAATAATTTAACAAAATGAATCCATCAGCGTAGTGGCCACACATCCTTAATTAGTGCTGCGTTAACTTGACTTGTTATTTCTGTAATTCAAATAATAACAAGATTCGGGTGGCAGCATCTGTACCGCAGGGGCATGCACACCGACGCTTAGCCTGAATTAGTTTTGCGCTGTTTAATATTAAAGACGACACAGACAGAGTAATCAGCAGTTCGGGAGTCAGTAATCTTAAAAAAGTGAAGCTATCCTTACGCACGCTAGAAAGGCGTAGAGGGGGAGTAGAAGTACAGTTCCACTCATTCTTAAACTCGGCACAGGGCGGAGAGGAGTGATCAGATTTTTACCCCTGGGAAGTCCCCCAGTATCTACTGAGTAGAAGGCTCAGTGGGCTGCATAGCTGGGATTCGAATCCCGGATCGTTCAGTTTATGGCCTAGTCGATGCCGATCATCAATAGTACCAGTCTCCGCGTGTTATTATTATTATTATTATTATTATTATTATTATTATTACGTTTTTGTAGGTACCGTGGAGGAAAGACCTAGGGGTAGATGGGAGAATAATATTAAAGTAAATCTCAAACCTTTTTAAAAAATACGTTTGGAAGTCGTGGATTAGATTCGTCTGGCTCAGGATAAAAACAAAAGGGCTGTTGTTTTAAACTTTTGATTAGCCTTGGGGTTTTATAAAGTTCGGGAAATTTCTTGACCACTGTTAGCTTCTCCAGGGCTCTGCTGCACGGAGTTGATTATGATGTTCACACCACATTACATGATTTCTTGTCCGTTGAACATTAGCATCTATACTTTCTTTCTTTCTTTCTTCCTTCCTTCCTTCCTTCCTTCCTTCCTTCCTTCCTTCCTTCCTTCCTTCTACCTACTTGTTCACAGTAGGTGTCGAGGGTTTTTATTTTCACTTGCTCACACTCAAGACACACACCACATTCGGTACGACTCCTCTGGACGAGGGATCGGCCCGTCGCAGAGACCTCTACCTGACAACACAAACACTGTACAAGAGACAAACATCCATGCCCCCGGTGGGATTCGGCCCTTACGCCTAAGACCGCGTGGCCACTAGGATCGGCCGCATCTATACACCTGATTAAAAGCATAATACAAACAGAGTTATTCATTAAGTAATCCAACTAATTACATGTAACTGGACCCTAATAAACGCTTAACGAATCTGAAGGAAGCAGTGATAGACACAGGACAACGATAGACATGATGAGCGCCATTTTCTTCCAGGCCGACATTTTGATTGACATTATGGCGGTTTACATTGCACGTACAATGCCGGAAGTAGTCCAGGATGACGTAATTAGCTTTGAAGTTGTCGAAGTAGACGTCGCGGCCGCGTGGCGCTGTTGTGGACTGGCACCGCTTTGTGGCGGCTGAGTTCCTTTATAACAAAGGGATTCAAATTACTTGGTTGAGTTGTAATTGACCCGATCATCTTACTTACTTACTTGCTGTGTAATCTGTCGCTGAACAAAGGGGCCCAACTTTGTCTGAGGAAGCAGGTAGCTTCAAGTAGCGCGGGTTGTTCTAACCTTGCCAACAGGGTTGGATAAACCGGAAAGGTTTTGCAAAACATTTTGGGCGCTGCACCTTGTTGCCCCAATCTGTAACCGTTAATATTGACTGATTTCTAACTATATTTTTCTTTTCGGTGTTCAATGCCACCTGTCTTACGTATCCGGAACTATGAGAATGACCGACTGCTTGCGGAAAGAATAATAGAAAAACTTAAACTGTGATACGTGTGTAGCACACTTGAACAAATGAAGAATGTTCAGGAACGCTTGGAAGGTAGCACGCCTTACAGCAGACCTGCTCAACGTTTTAACCCTTTAAAGACGAAGCGTGTCTGTTTTATATAAGGACTCAGTGCGTACCGCGCTGTAAACACTCTACACTTAGGTTATAAAAACCAGTCTCTTAATGTTTTATAAGGCAAAAGTTGCTGTTTGTTCTGAGATCCGTACAAAACACATAAACGCAATGTGGGCACCACGTAGAATTTTTTAATGTTAAACCTGGTGGTACGTAAAGTTACCGCTAGGCTTTAAAAGGTTAAAGGCATGCGGACCAAAATTTGTTCTGCATGCGGGCAACATGAAATTCAGTACACAAAATCGTAATGAATAAATGTGCCCACAACTGTACTATGTTATTACATTTCTATCCTAGGTTGGTAGGAAACTGTTGGAATTGCTTCAACATTCTATCTCGGCGTTGCCAGAAGAAGGGTTAGAACACGTTTTCTCATTTCAAATGTTTCCGCCCGTAACATAATACTGTGTCGCAGGCAACGTGTTGCCCGGAAACTACAGTTTTTGCGGGTTTTATTTAGTAGAGAAGGACCCCGCAACAGACGCTACAGGCGCGCCGCAGCCTTGAGGCTTCTTGTGCAACCCTATGATCAAGACGAAGATGATTACTATTTTTTGTCCTTTTCCTAGTAATGGAGCAGCAGTGGAATAAAATTCAGAGGGTAAAACCGAAGTACTCGGAGAAAAACCTGTCCCAGTGCCATTTTGCCCACCATAAATCCAATATGGACTGACCCAAGTTCGAACCCGAGCCTTCGCGGTGCAATGCCGGCGACTAACCGCCTGAGACATGGCACGGCCTTGTGCGGGTCACCTATAGAGAACGAGCTCAAAAGTAGAGGTCTGGTGGAGCTGCGATCTTCTGGGGTATAACGCAGCGTCAAGTGGTAATCCTTTACCGACGTTTCGGAACAACGTATCTGTCCCGTCTTTAAGGGTCAAGAAGTCCAAGAAGAGTTTGGACTTCTTGACCCTTGAAGATGGAACGGATAAGATGCCCCGAAACGTCGGTGAAGGATTACCACTCGACTCTTCTTTGACTTCTTGGACCTTGAGGATGGGGCCGATACGTTGTCCCGAAACGTCGGTAAAGGATCGGTACTCGACTCTTCTTTTGCTTCTTGACCCTTGAAGATGGAACGGATACGTTGTCCCGAAACGTCGGTAAAGGATCGGCACTCGACTCTTCTTTTGCTTCTTGACCCTTGAAGATGGAACGGATACGTTGTCCCGAAACGTCGGTAGAGGATTGCCACTCGACTCTTCTTTGACTTCTTGACCCTTGAAGATGGAACCGCTACGTTGTTCCGAAACGTCGCTGAAGGATTACCACTCGACTCTTCTTTGACTTCTTGACCCTTGAAGATGGGACCGATACGTTGTCCCGAACCGTCGGTAAAGGATTACCACTCGACGCTGCGTTATACCCCAGAAGAACGCAGATATCATCAGCATCATGGCGGAAGCCTCAAATCACGGATAGAGATGTAGTAGTTGATGTGAAGGTGATATTAAAATCCATCATAAATATACTGCGAAGATTTTAGTAGTGCCTCTCAAGGTGAGAACCACAAGATCTCTTGAACATGGTCCCGCAAAAGGCGTGGAATTTCTTAATTAGCACAACCCGTGTCACTTCGTAAAGAACGCTTCGCTGCATTGAGTTCGTGGCATTCATCTTCGGGGTCAAGCACTCCAATTTGCTTCTCAATAACTGCTTTACTTTGATATTTGCAACTGTAATGGGCCCAGTGTGTTTTGTGCTCTGAGAATTTTTGTGTGTAGACCGTTCATAAAATTCTGTTTGAATCCTGGAGGGAATGCTTGTGGACACTGCAAACGTACCACCATATGGCTCGCGTGTAGGTAGAATTGTCACCACATGTTACTAATTCTGTCGTTTCCCGTGATCAGGCGGCAACTTCTCCGACACTAGTGCCTTGCGGGTCTGTATATCGTACTGGCGCGCATCACGTGCAACGTGCATTATTCAGACTCGATGTAAATCAGTGTGACAGGATCAGTCGTTGACCGCAAGTCACCGTAATGCAGGTCATGATTGAAAAATCAGTCACGCCATGTGACTAAATTAGTGATAATTAACAACGAACATGTTAATTTCGAAAATTTGTTATTTTAAAATTGTTCAGAAGTAAATGGAGTAAAAGGTAAAGCAGTCCCATTACCGGCCTGGACAGGCCCACAGGGTTCCAGGAGGTTGAGGCTCCCAGATTTGTAGACAGTCGGCACATGAAGGTGATAAGGCTGTCAGCATTACGCACCGGCCGCCTTTACCCCCCCCCCCCCCAGGAAATACTCCTGGTACTCATTTCTGTTACAGCATGACTCGACCCCAGGGCCATAGTGCGGCCGAAAGGATTATGTCAATGAAAAATTTAAATGACACCATCGGGAATCGAGCCCGCGACCTTCCCGTTTGTAGCGCAGTGCCTCAATCAACTGTGCCACCGCAATAAGTGGAGTAATTCTTAAACACCTGCCAATCGCCAGTACATTCACCGCGTTTGAAGGAGCCTTGCGATTCAGTACAGTGTTTACAAATGTCTGCCTCTCGTCTGCGTCCCAAGCAACAGAAATCCATACCACGCCTTCACTTCCTATTCATGTAAGATCCATTTTAATAATACCGCTCCGGTACTTTTATCTCCCTTGTGGTCCGTTCTCTTCATATCTTTCCACCAGTGTTTTTTTATCCTGACGTGAACTCTACGTGTCTTGCGAATCTAATTAACCTCGATCTGATTACCAGTCGGAAGCCGAGGCATCGCTTTTCTTCGATATTACGCAGTGTACGTTTGCAGTTGCTTATAGACGTTTCGGGGCATCCTATCGGTCCCATATCAGATACTTAAGCTGTAACAAAACGTTGGTACGCTACGTAACATCCCATAAGGGCGAAGGGCTCAGTCTAGACCACGGCGGAAGCCTGAAGTCTCGCAAGGCAGAAGCCGTTCCTAATACAGTGTAACATTTATTGTCCCACCTGGTAGTGCTTAGTAGACCGCGTTCAGCGTTAGGGCTGAAGATTTGGCACTTCTTAAGTTTCGATACAGTTGTCTGTTTCTACAACATGAGGTGCGCCTGCCATTGTGCCAAGTGGCTCCGCTTAACATGAATGCCAAAATAATGATTAACCTTTTAAAGCCTAGCGGTAACTTTACATACCATCAGGTTTAACATTAAAAAATTCTACGTGGTGCCCACATTGCGTTTATGTGTTTTGTACGGATCTCAGAACAAACAGCAACTTTTGCCTTATAAAACATTAAGAGATTGGTTTTTATAACCGAAGTGGAAAGTGTTCACAGCGCGGTACGCACTGAGTCCTTACATAAAACAGATAGGCTTCGTCTTTAAAGGGTTCATAATTGTTAATCAGCCCTTAAAATTATAATTTGAAAGACTGATTTAACACAGTGAATGTAACCCAAATTTATTTGTAACCTGTACGTTGTTCCACCATTAAGTGCAAGCATACTGTCGCGGAATGGACGGAACTATATCAGGGGTACCAACAAAAATAATAAATTGGATACTAAGAAACAAACAGAATATTATATCTTCTTGGAGCCAGTGGCAGATATCGCGTTTAACTATTGGGAATTTCATGCAAAGCCAAACGATGCTTAGTCGGTCGTACTGAATTACAGACGGACGTCTCTTGTCTTCACATGGGTTTTTTACTTTAGAAAGCGTGAGAACCCTAACAGTATAGTTTTTGTGCGACATCGATTTTGCTTGGTGTACTCTAAATAATTAAGTTGTATTGATTGAAACATGCAGTGTTACTGCGAAATACGGCATGACGCGGAAGTACTGTGTTCAAACTCAGACATGCACGAATTTTCCAGTTGTGTAAGGACCCAGCTCGAACTTTTAGGCTTCAGAATGGTGACTGAAGCAAGGACAGCAGCTGCGCTACAAATCCTAGTCACCACTATGAGCTGGTGCCCGTGATTTATGCATCACTGTTTAAAATGATATTATTACGTGGGATTTTAAGGTATCATATCTGTAAAAATTTGTGTGTCGTCTTGTAGGATGTACCACCGTGTAGTTTGTCTGATAATCACCTGTTGCGTGAATGTTCCTCACAGACGTTAGTGCCAGCGCACCAAGCTATGTGTCATAACGCAGAGGACGACGGCGCCAAATAAGACTACTGATGTAATATCCTTGTTGTTTATATCTGTCAACCCTTAGCGCAGGGTGGAGGGCGTATATGTGGAGATTATCAGTTTTAAAGTATCACTTCTGTAATGTCGCAGATTTGTGGCAAAGTTCAAAGAAGGCACGTGACCAGCCCTCTTAACATTTTAAAGCCTAGCGGTAACTTTACGTACGACCAGGTTTAACATTAAAAAATTCTACGTGGTGCCCACATTGCGTTTATGTGTTTTGTACGGATCTCTGAACAAACAGCGGTTTTTGCCTTATAAAACATTAAGAGATTGGTTTTTATAACCGAAGTGGAAGAGTGTTTACAGCGCGGTACGCACTGAGTCCTTATATGAAAGAGATGCGCTTTGTCTTTAAAGGGTTAAAGTAAAACGTAACTGGTTTGAAGCATCTACGAACGCATATCCGTGTTGGTAACTGCCTCGTTCTTGTTATATTGCTCTGTGACTGCAAACGAAACTGTGACAGTGACAGAGCCACATAATAGACGCACCTCGTTGCAGTGTTTCGGTCAGTCACGTAGGTAACCAGTCGGGGGCTCCCCCATGAGTCAATAGTCGGCGGCCCCGAGGGAATCAGTTAACGAGTTCCGTTATAATGGTGTTCAGGTTACTCCCAGATCCCATGACTGCGATCCAGAATACTGCCTTCTATCAGAAAAACGGAATCATGTTTGAAGGAGCCCAAAATAAATTTTGATACTTCGTGTGGTTGGGGGCCACCCTGACCCACATGGTCTCGCCGGGGCGTGGTGTTCAGGATCCTTTCTACACCCCTGGTTACAGTAATGTAATTAAATGACTCTACACTTTCACACTTTTAAGTGACGCGTGATTGTGTTTTAAGTTCATGAACCTCTGCTGTCTTTTGTCACAGGTTTGAGTTACACTGAACTATTACCGGCGTGTAGATTTAATGCCTCATCATGCCTGGCGTGTAGCTTGTGATGTGCTGTGAAACATTTAGTACAGATGGTCGCTGTGGTCGTCAAACATCGGTAGGAACAGCATGCAGTAGGACAAGGCAGTGCATCTTATATAGATGATACGATAGCGTTTGGACATGCAGTGGAACGACAGAAGATGTGTCAACTGTACCATCACAAATTGGCTTGACCATAAATGTATCCAGGGCCAAATATGTGATTAACAGAAATAAAAATCGGAATAAATCAGAAGGAGTTTAAATAAGCGGACAGAAATATAAAAATTTGTAATTTTTAAATATTTAGTCTCGTTGGTAACAGACACGAATAAGGCTGATGCAGATACAAAAGGAAGAAATATTGCGGATAATACACGTTATCGTGCTGTAGGCCATTTACTGAAGAAAAAATATATAACACAGCCATTAAAAGCATTTATTTATGAAACAACTATAAGACTGGATGTGGACTATGGTGCTGAATGTTGGACGCAGACAAATAAAATGGAAAGGGCCACAATGATCTGTGAAAGGAAGGTAATGAGAAAAGTATAGTGAAGAACGTGCGAAAATGATTATTGTAGAATACAAGTCAATCAAGGAATTTGTAGTACATTCAAATCTCCAGGTGTTGTAACCGTAGTTGAAGTTTGTAGATTAGAATGGCTTCTGAATGTTGTAAGAATGGATGGTGAAGGGACGGTAAATAAGTTACAGGAAGGCAAACCGGTTGAACGAAGAGAAAAAAGGGAGACCTCGAGTAAGGGGGATGGTTGATGTCGGATTGGACTTGAGGAGTGTGGGTGTGAACGGGTGCAGAACAAGAGCTTTGTAGAGAACAGAATGGACGTGTGTCGTGGGGAAAATCAAGGCCAAACTTACAGTGCTGCAGTGCTAAACAAGAATGTTGTGGAACGTGCGGCGCTGTGGCGTCTGTACAATGCTGCTGCCTTTTGTTAGTCACGTGAAACTGCGCGTTTCTGAACCTTCTGTATTCAGATCTGGACCGGTCGGAACGACGAAGTTGACGGCGTTGGCTGCGTTCTCGAGCGATTTATCATAACATCACTTCGACCGCTGATTTTCAGCGAACTATCAGAACAACACTTAAGCTACCGAGTTTTTCAGCGAACTATCAGAACAACACTTAAGCTACCGAGTTTTTCAGCGAACTATCAGAACAACACTTCAGCTGCCGAGTTGTTCAGCGAGCTATCAGAACAACACTTCAGCTGCCGAGTTGTTCAACGAACTATCAGAAAAACGCTTAAGCTGCCGAGTTGTTCAGCGAACTATCAGAACAACACTTCAGCTACCGAGTTTTTCAGCGAACTGTCAGAAAAAAACACTTCAGCTGCTGAGTTGTTCAACGAACTATCAGAAGAACACTTCAGCTGCTGAGTTGTTCAACGAACTATCAGAACAACACTTCAGCTGCTGAGTTGTTCAACGAACTATCAGAACAACACTTAAGCTGCCCCCATTTTTTTTCACCTCAGTCTGATTGCGCAGGATCCCATCTCACCCGTCCTGTTTGTCGACATGTTTTAAGCGCCGGCAGCACTGTATAGTCCGTTTCATTTCCATCTGGTCTCCTTGCTGACAATCACACTCACAGTTTCCCTTCGATTTCGTGCTGCACAGTGCACACCCTTGAATTTTCCTATCGAGTAAGGGTAATTTATCAAGTTCAGAGCCTTAATTGAACGGCGTTAAGGGGGTATGTTCCCCTCGTGTTTCTCTGCAGTCCACCCCAGGGTGTCAGGCGTCACGGCTAGCGATCAAACAGACATTTTTCACAAGTAAATTAGGGGCCGGGGCCTATTTTCTGTGTTTTATTGACATTCTCTATTCTGTTAGTATGCAAGGCCGTGTGCTGATGGCTGCGTCATCAATCTGATGTAATTTCATAACGGTGTTTTACTTCGTCATCGGGACAATATGTCGGCGTGACTTTGAATCCTGATGAATGGCGGCCTTCTCTTTGATCCTACTTCTGAAGAATGGGTAGCTCATTGACGACGGACAGGGCGACTAATGTAGGTGGGCTTGCTAAACTGAGCGTGGAACCGTGTCCGTCTGTACGTTGCCTCTCGCACACCTTTTACCGAATTTTCATTAGTGTAATTTAAGTGCAGTTGATTACACGGAATAACATTTTGATTCGTTGTACCCCCTACGTTGCGCAGTGTTTCAATTTATCGCAGCTGGTGGCTATTCGTGTGACCAAAAAGTATCTGGTGTTGTGAAAACTGACAGTTCATTATAGTAGTTGTAAAAGGACCGGCCCGGTTCAATTAAGTTGATATTTATCTGAAAACCATTTCAACGTTATTCTGCCTGTGCATAATAGTAGCAACAAAAGCATATGTGTTTTACCAACATTACTGGATACTCGGTTTCATACCCACCCAGCTTTCGTTAGCACTCTTTTTCAGCACTGCTTTACACGGGCTCGGCTGTATGTCAGTATGAACTGCAACACACTATGAACTGCAATTCACTATGAACTGCAACTCACTATAAAATGCTACGCAATACGTTATTCTTAAAATTGTTACGGTGTATTGCGAGTTTCTTCTGTTCATCCACACGATAGTGGCTCAAATTTTTCTTTTCTCGCAGTCCTTTTTTTTAATTTCCAATCGTGTTTCATTGATTGCTACGTGACTCTACAAGCTGATATATCATTGTGAAATTACAAATGATAGAGAAGTGTTGTTCTCCAGTTTGAGTGTATGGAGCGTGTTGCCTTTTGTCGGATTTCCGAAACAGTATTCTGTATCGAATATTTTCTCTGGGAAATTCATTAAATTTCCCCGTTGGTTACACGAAACGCCGGTATATGATGTAGACTCATGTACCTGCAAGAGTGTGATATCTCTTTGAAGTTTGCCGACAAGTTACGGTAACAGGCGATTACAATCTGACACTTGTTCGTGTAACTGTAATCATTTTTATGTAACTTCAAATAAATTTTATCCGAGCTATTTTTAAAATCGCATACAATCAGGTACGATATACGAAAAAACGGATTACGAAATACACGGCAGCAAGGATCCATCTAATCATATCACGCAATGCTTACCACTTGCAACTAAACACGCACAACCCTGCACGCTCCCAGAAGAAGCGTCCAGCCACTCCATACGTACATTTACATCATGAAATAACTAGATGTTTGATGGAACAACCACAGAGTAGATTGGTAGTTGGTTAGACGTTTCGGGACAACCTGTCGGTCACATCTTATTCTTCTGGACCTGCTTGACCCTTGAAAATGTGGCATAAGTTTTCCCGAAACGTCGGTACAGAAGTACCAATCTAAGCTGCATAAAATCAAGGAGATCTTAGTTCTCATTTATATGGCGGCAGAAGTCTGAAATCACACAAGGGATTTCACAGTTTAGCGGAAAACAATTATAAACGTGGAGGAGACGGGAGCCTTTATGGCTTATTTTGTTTACAAACAAACCCCTACGTCCCCGGAAACCAGGCATAAACCCCAGGCGTCGAATCGTCATGACGAACAAATGTCTTACGGTGGCGCCAAATATTTGTGGGTCCTCAGTATGGAACTTGCTTTATGTCCATTCTAGAGCCAGGAGTTTTGTGATGGCTGCTGCATTTTTAGAAAGTTTGTGCACCCCTACACAAGTAATATTTGGGAAAGTGATGGAATGCATGCGTGCGAAGTGATGTCTTTAGATATAGGTTATTAGAAACCAACTCACGCATATTTATTAATATTACAGTGTTTAGGAAAGAGCTCTTTCCTAAACACTTTAATATTAATAAATGTGCGTGAGTTGGTTTCTAATAATCTATATCATACGAAATAATAAACACCAGCTGATGCACTCAAATGTATATAATCTTTATTCGTAAAAGTCTCCTACATGTTTCGACCCTGCTGGGCCATCTTCAGGGATAATAGTCTGGATACACTCTGGTCCGCGGACGGTACACGATACCTCTCAAACGGAGGATGAAACCTAGGGCACATTTACGCTTAACTGTATAAACGCAACCAGAGTGTATCTAGGCTATTCTCCCTGAAGATGGCCCAGCAGGGTCGAAACATGTAGGAGACGTTTACGACTAAGACTGTGTATATTTGAGTGCATCAATTGATGTTTATTATTTCGTATGATACAGTGCAGGCACATGGAACATATTATATTAAATCTATATCTAAGACAATACACGGTGCGAATATAAAATTGATGTCTTTAGGTTATGTTTGCATCTGTGCCCAGTGTTAGTCTTCACATTGTGGTCCCGTTCCTTTCAGTGTTTTAATCTCATATCTGTATCTCACGTGTTCCATGAATAGCTGCCACGTATACATTATTTCCATGTGTAAAGCGAATCCTTCATATTTCTTGCACGATTTCTTGTTCGTGTCGTGTCTGTTGATCACGCATTTCCATCTGAACCCATTTGTGTGACTCACTGCAGTGGACATGATGCGCGCTTCATCTTTCACTTCGCTTCTTTTTTTTCACTTCACACATTTGTGTTAGCAGCAGACGTCAACTGCTGTACTTCTCTAATACGGTGCTTTCCGAACTCAGAAAAAGGAAGACAAAAAGGTAAAGGCGATGTAAAGTACATACAGAATGAATAAAAATGGCCTCAGCCGTGTGAAGCATTTCCTTTGAGAAAACCCTCCAAAAACGTACAGAATTAAACCAACACAATTGAAAGCGTGAATTATAACAGTGTTTTCTAGCATGGCTCAGCGTCAGACACAGGGAGAGTGTTCTGAGTGCTTTTAAAATTTCACTTTACTGACGCGTTTGTCTCGTTAACACCACGAAACACAGATATGGGTTTAGTCTGGTGTATGGGCCTCCAGACTGCACCGTGTGCCTGACCTTCAGGTGTCGGCCTGATCTGTCAGTCGTGTCGGAATATTTAAAGCTTAAACACGCGTTTCTCACGAAGCGAACAGACGTTTATTATTAACCATTATACCTATTACATGTCAGAATCATACGCGCAGTGCCAAAGGCCATTAGGTTTGCTTTCCTGAGTCACGCATTCCGCATAAGTCAAAGATATGTTGACAGTTTGTCAAACGCGCTTCGTGGACTGGGAGCTTTGCGATCGGCCGTGTCGGGAACGATGCTCGTCTGCATTTAACACAGTCGCACATAAAATCTGTCAGAAAACAGGACTGAGGTACGGACGCTTGCGCAGCTGGACGCAGCCGAAACATGTGGCATCGTTAATGCGTACTGTGTACGTACTCATAAGAATTAGAGAGAGCAGAAATAATGCAGGTGTTTGCGACAGGTCGTCCACAGCACTGTGCAGACGTCAGGGACCGAGTTTTGTTCATGCATGAAAGGTGGTTTCCAGTTATTTTATGTTTGTTTCTTGCATTGAGCTGTGTTTACTGGATACAGATGAGTAAGTTTAACCCTTTAAAGACGAAACGTATCTGTTTTATGTAAGGACTCAATGCGTACCGCGCTGTAAACACTCTCCACTTCGGTTATAAAAACCAATCTCTTAATGTTTTATAAGGCAAAAGTTGCTGTTTGTTCTGAGATCCGTACAAAACACATAAACACAATGTGGGCACCACGTAGAATTTTTTAATGTTAAACCTGGTGGTACGTAAAGTTACCGCTAGGCTTTAAAAGGTTAAAAGTACATAAAAAGCAGCTTCATATGTGCACATTTAAAAGCAACCTATGAATTACATATCTACAGGATGTCCAACTGAACGCGGAACCCTGTCATAGCTGCATTGTTGCGTAGCGACTCATAACGCCGTTTGTTCTGCCTTACGGCCGGAGTGAGCGCCGTACAGCGGACGACGTCAGTTGCTGCATAGCGACCGATGACGCCCCCCTCTCTACCATACTCCATTTCACGTAAAAAAATTTCTCTGTACCAAACCACGAATGATAAAAACGTGTAAACCAGTGTACTCCTGTGGCTGACACCCAAATTTTTCGTTACCGGGTAAAAGGTGGCCCCTTTCACACGCCATGTAGGCTTAGAGGCGGAGTAGTTTTTAACCTCGGCCCTATATGGGGGTGGGTCGTCACGCTACTCCTTGGGCGGTTTGTTGTCGCCAGAGAGTTTCGGGCTGGCCTCAAGGCCGCTCTGGAGAAGAGAATATCTCTTGCCTCCACCGGTGTTCGAACCCCGAATCTTCCATCCCATATCGAGTCCCAGTACCGACTACCCTGTTCGGGCCCCGTATGTGCTAGTTAGACGCATATTTTGTATCTTAGTAGGCAGGAGGGTGTTCGGTTGATTGACTGCTCTAATGTGGAGCTTATCAGCTTACACTTCAAACTGCCGTCGCATTTCTGAAGCCATACGGAACGCAACTAGGTACATCTTTTTACGTCTCATAACACCCTTGACCTCACACTGTAAGGTCTTTACAATTTCATTTTAGCTTCTAAGCAGCGCCCTGCGGAGACTTATACACTGCTTTAAGGTTTTTTTCCCGCGTGGTCAGTGATTGTTGCAACATACTGATTTCTGTGTTTTTGTTGCAGGTAAGAACTACAACTGGTACGCGTGAATCGAATCAAAGGAATGTGGTGAGTCTCTAATTGTTATTTTTGCTAAAACGAGAGGAGTTTGGCCTCATTTTGATCTCTACAAACATGATCGTGATGCTTCGCTGCTGTTCACGTGACTCCAAAGAATTTACATTCAAGAAATTGTGTACGTATAGAAGAAAATTTTATTCTGAGTAAATAACAGCGTAGAGATTGAAAAACTGTTTATTTTTGCTCACAATTCTGTAAGCAGAACATACGGACGGGAGGGACTGGCAGCAAAACGATATATCTCGTATGTGTCATGGAACGTGTTAGGATTCGTGAATTTGTGTAGCATTGCCACCTTGCGGCTTGCGATAGAATTAAGGCGCGTCATCCAGTTAACCCTTTAAAGACGAAACGCGTCTTATTTTATATAAGGACTTAGCGCGTACCGCGCAGTAAACACATTCCGTCTGAGTTATAAAAACCAATCTGTTAATGTTCCCTAAGCCAAACGTCACTGTTTGTTCTGAGATCCGTACAAAACACATAAACTCAATGCGAGAAACACTTAGAATTGCTGAATGTTAAACCTGGTGGCAAGTAAAATAACCGCTGGGGTTTGACAGGTTAATATGTTCTGGATGCAGAAACGCTGATCTTATATTAAATTGCGGGATTGCAACCTCCAGGCGCCTGCCGGAGGTCGTTACGTTAGGCAGCCGAGTAACAAGGAAATTCTGAATGTTTGCCAGTGTGTGGGTTACGCAAGGTGCCAAGGTAACGGAGAAACTTACAAGTTTCCCCTGTCGCCTTAGTCAACAAGCTACCTCTTCGTAAATGTCACTGGACTGATGGAAATAACGCGAACTTCGACCGTGGTAACAGACTTCAGAAATTTAATGTTATGCTTTCTTGCTGAGTTTGCACATGGTAACTGCGGTGCAGGCATTCTTTACGTGAAGCGAATCCTTAGAAATTCGTGTCTGTTTCTCTGTAGTTAATTACGTTTTCCACATAACGCGATGGCCAGCCACTTTCATTCACCTTCCATCTTCCGTTCAGCCTTGCGGATAGAGTAACCGTTTTCCAGCCTTTTCGTATCAATATTCCGAGTACACTGTTAGTTTCCCCATCCAAGCTATATTTTTCGTCCCAGCTTATCCTTGTATACTTCGTAACATAGTCATTTCTAACGGTGAGGGGTTGTTAGCACCTCGCCCAACCCCCAAGCTGGAGGACCACCCCTTGTCGGCTGTCCGCGACTGCTTATTCAATATATTCGCAGCTACCCTACGTAACTGGAGGCCGTTCCTCCATCCGCAACCTGAGGACGGGCCATGCCGTGGTGACAGGCACCCACTTAACACGATGCATACAGGATTTTGGTGGGGAGACCTGAGGGAAGGCGACCACTTGGAAGACCCAGGCGTAGATGGGAGGATAATATTAAAATGCATCCTCAAGAAGTGGGATGGGTGGGCATGAACTGGATTGAGCTGGCTCAGTATAGGGACACGTGGCGGGCTCTTGTGAATGCGGTAATGAACCTGCGGGTTCCATAAAATGTGGGGAATTTCTTGACTACCTGAGAAACTGTTAGCTTTTCGAGAAGGCCTCTGCTCCATGTAGTTAGTTGGTTAGTTGGTTGGTTGGTTAGGTAGTTAGTTAGTTAGTTCTTATCTTTGTATATTACATTATTCTTTCGACTGGCCGAGGTATATTAAGGGAACCTATTCGTCTTGGTTTTCCCCGGACAGTCCGGTTTTATAGGTGTTAAAGAGGTCTGTCCCGTTGTAGCGCGAAATTCGTTCCGAACCCAAATATACTACGTTTTTTAAAGTCATGAAACTACGACAGTTCTATGAACGCGAACGAAAATTTTGGCTCTCCCACAGTGGCATAAGACGCCTGTAGCAGTAGGACAGTATCAGGAAGGAGTAGGATATGGAGGGGAAGATACGTAGACTGGTGACTGTAGAGTATGGACTGAGACCGAAGGGTGGGGAACGGATATGTAAAGAAAAATGAGCAAGTGAACTGAGTGGCTGAGTTTGGGTAGAAGCTTTCCTATTATCCTTTAATTTTGTGTCTGAGTGTACTAATTTTGTTACGAGTTACCTCGTGGTAATGATATTAGTAAATTGCTTAGCTTTTTTTCAAATGCGTCACAGTTAAAAATTTCCTGTTCTACCCCTCACACCTTCCGTCATCTATATGTCATTAAGTGTCCCCTCTCCCCTTTTTAGTTTCTAAAATATTGGATCCATACTTTTGTCACAAAATTTCTAATACAGTGTTCCACATTTTCAACTTATGTACATTTTTTTTTGCGTGTGCATATACTTTTAAACACTGAAGTTTACTTCCCAGAAAGAATTTTTAAATAGTAAACTGAACGTGGCCGGTCCCAGTGGCCTGGCCTTCTACGGCGTGGGTCTGCGGCCGCTCGCTTGCTGGGATTGCGGGTTCGAATCCCGCCGAATCATGCCTCTCTGTCTATTGTGAGTGTTTTGTATTGCCAGGTAGAGGTCTCGGCGTCAAGCTAATCCCTTGTGCAGGGTAATTCTATGGATTGTATGTGTGTTATTTCGTGTGATCGAGTGCCACAATAACCTTCTACACCTAGGATGAGTTGGTGGAAGAGGTCACACTAAGACAAAACGAAGGAATTGAGCATAACGTAGAAGCAAGCTTCGACGTTTAGTTTGAGGTACTATGGTACTACCCCGGATTTGCGTGGAGAGACTCAGAAAAACACGGATATGTGTAGTATATCCGAATTTCTGGCCAGGATTTAAACCGTGGATTTCTGGAACACGTAGAAAGCGTGATGCCGACTGCATTGCTGCATCTGATTCTGCAGTTCTGTTTCCTAACACTTTCAGTTCCTCGTTCAGGTCGAGAGACCAATACAGACTGGGTTTGTTATTCTGCTGAGGATTGAACTAATTCTGTATTTTACGTCCGTGTTCTGAGCTACTAAATTCTGAAACAATTTCAAACACTGTGTTACAGCGTGTAAGGAAATAAAGTTGCAAGACATATATTAATTGTGTAATTACAGCTGGCTAATCAGTAAGCAAAAGGATGACGTAGCGCTTGCTGTTCTGATAATCAGTACGTGAGACAGTTAGCAAAGGAAAGCTGCCGAGTGCCTGGATAGTGGAGAGAGGGTCGCGAGAAAATAGACTGAAGAAAATTAGATTTAAGAGACCGTTGAAAGCATTATGGCACTCGGTAGGGGTACAGCCAGCTCTCTGTCTGCGTACTTTTAATGGAAAAATCTAATAGCCTTCCCCATTATGCAGAATTTAGATTTACGTAGTAAAACTCAATTATAAAAAGGGTTGGACGCAAGGGGATGCAAGGGTTGTGTCTCTTTGCAAATCTGTGTGTGTGTGTGTGTGTGTGTGCGCGCGCGCGCGTGTCTGTCTGTCCGTCTGCCGAGTCCCGGGGACGAGTCGATAATGCATCACTTTCTTTCATGTCGATGTACAAAAGAAACGTCGAGTGTCTCTCTGTTGAACTTGCAAGTGCTGCTGCGTATCTAGACATCGTCACATCGAATCTCAAATACGAAGTTCTGTGGGTTACCAGACCACACCGACAAGTGTTCGTATACGTGCGACTACGTATTAAACATTTTCACATTTCCTTTTGAGGGTTGTGCATGAACCAATAACTTGTTTCGCATTTTTGTCGCGGTTTGTACACTTTAAGTTTCGCGGGACACAGAATACGATATTCCTTCTGACAGTGGCATGTAACGTTGCTGTAAATTTGTGTTTCAGACGTTATTTATTACCGTGTTCACCAGAGCACGCCAGCGTAGCCTATCCTGAGCCACCTGTTTCCACTACACACCCTCACTGCCTGTTTCCTTAACCCACAATTCCACATCCTCCCATCTGTACGTAGGGCTCCCGTTTATACCCTTCAATTTTAACAACTAAAATTTTCTGTCTCTTTTTCATCTCACCCTGCATGCTGCATGTCGCACCAATGTTGTTCTACTTCATATCATCATCGTAATATTTGGCGTAGACTACAATTTGATGGGGACCTGAGGTAAACAACCCAGTTGAAAGACCTAGACGTAGATGGAGGATAATATTAAAACTGATCTTCTAGAAATGGGGTGGGGCGTGGGCAGGACTGTTGCGGCTCAGGATGAAGAAAGGTGGCGGGTTATTGTGAACGCTATAATGAACCTTCGGGTTACATAAAATGCAGGGAATTTCTTGACTAGCTGAGGAACTGTTAGCTTCTGAGGAAGGACTGTGTTTCATGGAGTGACTTCAGTTAGTCGGTTAACTAGTTGTTTGAGTACAAACTATGGATCATGTCAAAGTAAGATTTTTCAATGCTCTTGATCCTTAACCTGCCACTTAGCCCGCTTTTTCTCTTTAAATTGCTGTTCTCAAGCGCTTTGTTATCCATAACTAACAACAGGCGATATTATAGGCTTTTAATAAGAAATGGCGAGGTCATGGGGTTTGCAGAATTTTCCGAATTTAGTGTTCCCTGGGCTGCGTCCTCATTTCTGCTGCTTTGTTCCTCCGCTTTTTAACTACCCTGTTCGTTTGTCCATTTTGGTGAGAAGACATCGGTGTGTACAAAATTTTCGCTGCATTCATTTCTACAGCAACTTGTTTACTAGCGTGGAATAAAGTAGCCGACTTTCAGTTACAGTGTGTTCGTAGCCAAAACGTGTATACATTGCGCTCTTTGTGAACAAAGAACCTCAGTTTGGGTTCATTCGAATTGCCTGTAAGTGCCTTTGAGACAAAGGCCACTGAGTGCCACTTGCCGTACATCCCCCTGCTCTTTTGTATAGAACAGGATGGTCAATGGACCAACAGTCCAGCGCGTAAATATGGCTACGTTCCTGCTATGCGACTTGGACGTGGCTTCCTTGCGCTTGGTGAAAGGTAGTTATTAGGCGCGTTCGCAAAACTGCGAAAAGTGAATATTAGCGTCGTCATGTCTGTAACTCCGCATGGAAAAACTCGGCTGCCAGTGGACGGATTTTCATTAAATTTGATATTTGAGGATTTTTCGAAAATCTGTCGAACAGTTTCAATTTCCATTAAAATTTGTGATGAAAAACGGGTGCTTTACATGATGACCTCTGAATATTTATGGTAATGTTTCGCTGAATTCTTCTTAGAATGAACAATGTTTCAGACAAAACACGCATTTTATGTTTAATAAAATTTTTCCGAAAATCATACCGTTTACGAGACATTGTGGAAAAATATGGTAGAGCCAGACAGGCCACAGCTGACAATATAACACGGCGCGTGTGCTTTTCGTGCTGGATAACTAAGGCTAGGAACACACAAACTTAATATGTAATACTTATTGCTTTTCCACGGCAACAATGGTTACGCGAACGCGCCTCAGTGTTACCTTATACGTACATTTCGGAGATCTACAGATAGGAGTTAAGTCCGCACTAAAAGCGCTGCTGCAGTGTTTTTCCATGTTTTGTCGTGTCGCGTTAATCTATCGCGTGTTTGAACGTTACTGTGGATGCATTTAAATCCATTCCTACGAATATGTATTTATGTAATTGCATTTTAATACATCCTCTGCTTTCGTGCTGCAGCTAGCGCCGTTCATTGTGTGTAGTCCGTCTTTCATTTCAGAACCAAACACCAGGCAAAACTAATCAACTCGATTCGGTGGCACCCAGACGCCAGACAATACTAATGCCCGCTATGCAGTCTCGCTCATTGCATTATTGCCACCGACTGCTTGTTGTGTAGTTGAATTCGGTGCGTGTATTGGATCTAATTGTGTGTGTGTCCTGCCATGCGTGCCTTTCGGACTTGGAGCGAGACAGGGCTAGGAAACAAACGTGATCAGAAGATAACTTTGCAGAGGGATGGATTGACGCGCCGTATCGCCGGAAAGGCGAAAAGAATATCGCGATGCGTTTTATGAACCAAACACAGGCTGTTTTGCCTGAAGTTTTGTCTAGTGTTGATCAGTTCCAACAGAAAAGTGCAGAGACTGTACATTAAAACAGGTTATGAACTGTGACGTTAATGGAGATTAAATCTACGGTCTTCGGCGATGTGATACCGTGTAGTCGGACCTCCCGGTTAGGCGGTAAACAGCTGGCACATGTCCGGAAGTTCGTGCTTTCTAGTCTTGGTCCTTATGGTGGATGTTCTTAGTAAAGCTTCTCGCGGTTTTTCCAAGTTCCTGAAGACAAAGGGGTCACGCGGTGGCGCACGCTACAAGCTGGAAGGTCGCGGGTTCGATTCCCCGACGGGGTCTTTGAAATTCTTTATCCACTTGATCCTTTCGGCCGCACTGTGGCCCTGGGGTCCGCTCAGCCTCTGACAGAGATGAATACCAGGATTGTCTCCTGGAGGGGGGGGGTAAAGGCAGCCAGTGCATGGTGCTAACAACCTTACCACCTTCGTGTCCAGATAGTCTAGAAATCTGGGAGCCTCAACCTCCTGGAACCCTAAGGACCTGTCCAGGCCTGTGTAGGGATTGGTTTACCGTTTACATTTTTACCTTCTCTGAGGCCCATATGTCCTCCAAATTAGTGAGGACCGGGTGTTCTTGCTCCTAGATGAAGCAGCAGGGGCTGTAAGTTAACCACTCAACGAAGTTAAAAATGTGTGAAATGTATCTGCACTCTCCGTTATGCATTCACGGCGTAGGCAGGGCGACCTTTACCTTTTTCTACCTTTTATTACCTATACCCTAGTTTTAGCATATAAACGTAGGGAAAGACTGCGGGGCTGTATCTGCCCCATAAAAGCACTTAAGATATTTTCTTCTATAAGGGTTGTAACATATTGCTTTACACGTATTGGAACAACCGCGATATTTTGTTCGGCGGCCTGAATGTTGCCCCGCTATAGCGACGCGTTAACTTTCTGTCTTCACGTGTCAGGTAACTTAGAAATATCGTCACTTCCTTTCGCCAGCTTCCTGCGTCTTTGGGTTTGCCGGCACTAGGAGCGTGATGAAGGTACGTCACAAAAGCCTCGACCTCAGCAGGTCGCCTTCATTCACAGCGACACAATGCGGTGTCGTATCTCGGTTACACTGCGACTGGAACGTTTCCAGAAATTGGCGGGCTGCATTCAGCTTGATTTTTTTCGATCCTGCTGTAGAAATGAGATGTTCAGGGTGTCCTACGAAGATTGAAACGTTCATGAACCATACGTCCACACTTGTGTTAGTGTAATTTCTGTGGAATCGGTTCTGTTGTGCGGTGACCAAATAAGCGTACCGGTGTATCTGTAATTTGTTTTGGTCAGCATCTCTTTAGAATCCCAACCAAGCTGTGGGCTCAACTTGTGGTGTCTTTCGTGATTTTCTGCAATTCTTCTAGGCTTCTTTTTCTAGTAGATGGGACCGTGGCCGCATAGTTGTTATAGCCACTGGGCTACGGATTGTACGGGCCGTAGTTTGAATCTCTGTCAGGGTAGCACATTTCTTCATCTCCAAAAAACCCACGCAGCCTGTATTCCAATGACACCGAGGATGTCACCCGGGCGTACAGCGACCGGGTAGTGACGTTGACCGTTCACATCCTTCTAGAGTCAAGGTTGCGCCTGTATGGAGCTATGTATCTGCTTCCTGTCTGTTCCTTCATGGCATATAGGGTCAGATTTAGCTTTCCCTTTTTTAATTTTATGGTGGTTTCTCTAATAGGCCATGACGGCGTCCTTCAAATCGTTACTTGTTCGTCCCTGAGCGTCTGCCTCTCTCACTCGCTGCTCATTCACATGCGCAACTGCAACGTTTTAAATATCAGAAGACTTGCACAATTTACGGTAATTGCAGTGTACCCCGTGAGAGTTCACATAAACTGGCAGTGATCGTGAGTCTCTTATACGATCTCTGGTACTGATCATCTCTTATACCAGCGCTGATTCTGATCGTATCTTACGCGATCACTAATGCTGATTGTATGTCTCTCATAAATCGCTGATACTGATCGGCAGTGTCTTATACGGTCGCTGATACTGATCGGAAGTCTCTTATACTACCACTGATACTGATCGTCTCTGATACCATCACTGATACTGATTGTATCTCTCATAAGATAGCTGATATTGATCGGAAGTATCTTATACGATCACTGATACTGATCTTCTCTTATACTATCACTGATACTGATTGTATCTCTCATAAGATAGCTGATATTGATCGGAAGTATCTTATACGATCACTGATACTGATCGTCTCTTATACTATCACTGATACTGATTGTATCTCTCATAAGATCGCGGATATTGATCGGAAGTCTGTTATACGATCACTGATACTGATCGTCTCTTATACTATCACTGATACTGGTTGTATCTCTCATAAGATCGCGGATATTGATCGGAAGTCTGTTATACGATCACTGATACTGATCGTCTCTTATACTATCACTGATACTGATTGTATCTCTCATAAGATCGCTGATATTGATCGGAAGTATCTTATACGATCACTGATACTGATCGTCTCTTATACTATCACTGATACTGATTGTATCTCATAAGATCGCTGATATTGATCGGAAGTATCTTATACGATCACTTATACTGATCGTCTCTTATGCTGATACGGATTTATCTCTCATAAGATCGCTGATATTGGTCGGAAGTCTCTTATACGATCACTGATACTGATCGTCTCTTATACTATCACTGATACTGATCGTATCTCTCATAAGATCGCTGATACTGATTGTTAGTATATCACAAATCACTGATACGTACCATAACATAAATGACATGCACGTAACAGCAGTGACATTCTACAACACCAATTCCATGCCATAACACCAACGACACGCCTCAACACCGACGTGTACCATAACACCAATGGCATGCCACAGTACAAATGGCATATGCTATAACACCCATGACAGACACCATAACGCCAGTGATATATACCATACGCCACTCTAGTGGATTTCACATATCTCCTGGTAGACCTGTAGTATATGTGCGGTCTATTGCCCCAGTGCTGTCGGTTGTTTGGTGTTGTTTCGAATGCGTGCTGGATTAAAATTAGGGTGCGGGAGATTTGGATTGTTTTACAGTCGTGTGTTATTGCAGTGCCGTTCGAGCTTGTGTTAGTGACGCAGCTGGAGGGAATGTTCCCGCTAAAAGCAGCCCAACCAAATGTATTGGTACTCATTTTTATCCGATATTGCCGCACGGCTACTCCGGCCGCAGCATTTGCATTCGCAATCTCTCGTGATCTTCCCCTGCCTCTGTAGATCGCCTGAAGGGCAAGAAGAGCAAAAACACAGCGCAGTTCTGTCGGCTCAGACTGATTTCAGTACTTTTGTCAAGTCCGTTTATTCTTTTTGCGGTTTATTCAAATCAGTTAACAAAAACTCGACCTAATTTAAATACTTCTGGAGTGAGTGTTTGAAAGTTGTAATCGTTATGGCTCGCTCCACTAACACGTTTGTACAGTCAGGACATAAAATGGTGCAGCATAGTTTATAAACACGATTGTTCAGTCTGGATGTGCTGAAATTTTAAGCGCTTTTTTTGGGATGATTTATCGGTTAGGGAAAATGAACATGAAAAAAATTAATATTTCTAAAGAAAATAGTATCAAAAATTTCCAATTTTGAGAAACTGTGCTTGATCCAAAATTTATTTATGTAAAATTCCTTGATCTTACGTTGCTTGATTGACATTGCTTCATATAGTTTTGCTTAATATAACTTCTCGTGATGCAATATTGCACGTTTCAAAGCTTCGATGTCGGATCTCTGTGTCACCGGGTGTTTTTTACACCCTAGACTTTCGCACGAGATCATTTTGGAAATTTGGAAATAAATTTAAATATCTTGAAATCTAAAATAACAATATTAATGTTAATATTATGCAATATTATAATATGCATTATATATAACTATATTATTATTATCAATAAAACAATATTTATGCAAGTTTCTGGATTGTCAGCTCGCTGAAAGCATGCAGACAGTAATCAGCACTTCATAAATTTGGCGTTTTTCTTTCGATTAGCTGTGTTTGAACTTCACAGACTCATGCATGTGTGCCTTTACTAACTGCACACGTATTACACCATGCAGTTTACGTAATTTCCATAGACGTATAAAAGTCGTGCTGCTGCTATCTAAATTAAAATTCCTGCTATAAATTATTGCTGTGTCGGTGACAGCCTGTGTTATTCAGCCCCAAACATTTATCCTACAGGAAACGATATATCATTTATCTTGCATGCAATCGTGTTGTCGTGCGTATGTTACTATTGATGTTCCGCATATGTTGATTTATCAACAGTCCTGCCAACTTAACTATTCCACGGCAATATGATCCATCCGTTTCGGCGGACAAATTTCATTTCCACCAAGACCATACAGCAGTGTGTTGTACTAACCATGTACAGATGCGAGTAGATGTACAAAAGGCAGCCAGTGTTTTACCTTTCGAAGTTCAATATAATACGAAAGAGAGTATATAAATATTAACATCTGAAGTTTTGTGTGTGTTTTGTACTCTGGTCACTGTTTAACCTGCATACAGCGTGAACGTTTCATACAGGAGTTTAAAATCTCTTCGCGAGAGATTTCATTTGATGCAGAAAAGCGCCGTATACTGTATTCGAAACCATATTCACGTTGCGTTTGTTTGCCGCGCTTAATAAAAGAGTCCATTTGTGTCAATATTCTGTGTTTTAATTTGATTCTCGACTCTTAATAAAAGGGCTCTTGCTTGGTATAGCACTGAAAGGCTTCTGAAAGAATTCTCTCCAATTTCTTTTTCTTCAAAATAGCCGAACTTCCACAACGTAGGCGTGTAGCCAAGGGGATTCACTTTTCTGCTCGAGTAACCTGAAATAGAGGTATAAATTGCGTTGAAGAATGGTTTTGAAGACGAAGTTTCATTGTGTATTTAACAAGCATGAGTTGCTGGCTTCAGTATGCCCATCTGCCTCGAGAGACGTGAATTAATGAAAAATGTTCCTAAGACGGATTGTCCTCTTGCAAGTGGGTGATGATCATGTCTCAAACATGAATGTCAAATGTGATGTATGTAAGGCCTGAGGATTTTATTGCTACGAGGCTTCATATCATTGCTTTCTGTATTATGACGAGGTACAAGTGTTTCAGATAAACTTACTACCCGAAACGTCGGTGTAGAAGTACAAACCTACACGGTGTCATGATCCAGAATGTACTGTATACAGGAATTTATATATATATATAAGCGTGTCGCGGTTCTGTTTGCTATACGGGCAACCACATCAAAGCAAACGGGTGTCATGAGCACTACTTTACTGGTTTGCTAGGAGTTTTTATAATTGGAAACTTAATAAATTGGGGACTGGATTATGTACTACAAAGGAAATAAATCACTGCTTTGTTTTCCGAATATGCTGTTTGGGTAAAGGAAAAAAACTATTTGTTATGGGATTAAAAAAAAAGTGTGTTCTAACAGTGGAAATGCATCAGTGGAACAAGACTTGTCATGTATGTGTAATGTAATGTCGTGTGGGGTGTTCGTGTAAGCACTGTTCCAGTGCAAACGCAGCAGTGCGGTCTGTGTATGGTTGGGCTACACATAAGTGTGAACAATATAGCACTGGGTGCTGGCACACTACTGGTTTTGTGGCAAATTTAGATCACCGGAAACAGTAGAAGGTACTTAGATTTTTATGTAAAATGCTCGATATTTTTGTCTGATTTTAACCAAATGTGGACCCTCGCGACATATTTTCATAAAAGTTTCCAATACGAAATTTCACGAAAATCTGTCTAGCGGGAGCGACGCTGATACGTGTGGACAGACGTACATGGCGAATCTGTATAACAAAACAGATACAAATTATGCACAATATTGTCTATTTATTTGTCTTTATTTATATTTTCCCCGACATGTTTCGGCAAGGAACTCTGCCATCGTCAAGGCGGCTATATCAAAATCACATTACCGTACTTGTTTGCTGCTTAAAGTACAGGCACTGTGCAACAAAAATTTGGTAGAAGATTTTAACATTTTTCAACATTTTTAACAAGTTTTAATATTTTGTAGTCACATTCATGCACATCTTATGTGATTTTGGTATAGCCCCCTTGATGATGGCGTAGTTGCCTGCCGAAACATGTCGGGGAAATGATAAATAAAACATAAATAAATAGACAATATTGTGCATAAGTTGGCTGTGTTTTGTTATATTGATCGTATGCACGGAAATGACTAGCATAAAAAATGAATCTAATAAGCGCTTTTCGTGACTAAACAAACGCGCCTACAAACTACGGAAACAGGATGAAGTTTCAGGTCAGAAAGACAAGGTGGAAAAATATTCTTCGATGTATTTCATGGGAAATTTTGTTAATGTAAGTGTGTTAATTTTTCAGTGAGTTTTCAAAGTCAGACTCTGTGAAACGCTAGTGTTTCTCCAGCACGGAGTTCGCCATCGGCCTCTAAACATCTCCAAATGCCCATGCAGACCGCACTCTGCTTCTCCTAATTTAGTACTCACAATTGTTTAAAATTTCAAATATCTCACAGTTTTCAAAACATGGTTCTATCGATTTCATACAACTGCGTGAACACATCAAGCAGCGAATTGGATTCGCCTGGCGTGTGATACGCAGACTACACTGCACCACACGAATGTCGGAGAAGTTGCCGAAATATCACGGCGCGAGTGTAAATTTGCTGACCACTTGAGACGAACGGCGATTCACCTTTACGTGAATGTTAACCCTTTAAGGCCCAGTTTTTAATTTGTATATTACCAGGTTCAACGTTCAGGAATTCTGCGTTCTGGTCACAGCGTATTTATGTGTTTTTATGTTTCACAGAGAACAAACAGCGATCCTTCCCTAGGCAGTACGAACTGACTGGTTTTTGCTACCACAATGGGGAATGTTTTCTACGCGGTACGGACTGAATATTTAAATGTAATGTAGGTTACTTTTCTTATTTAGACGATGCACTTGCCAAGGCTCAGACGGTTAGTCGCCGGCATCTCACCGCCGAGGCCCGGTTCATCTATATTTTTAAATGAACAGTCGATGCGTTCGCCGATTGACGTCATATGTGAGACAGTGAGTGTATTACGCACTTTGTGGTCACAGGCGTATCGTACATGAAGTGGCTACTCTGTTCTCTGACGCTGCTTTACACATCTGACGCGTCTACGTAGGCCCAGACGTTTTCTTGCGCTGTTTGCTTTCGTTCACTGGCGACGTACACTCTTGCTTCGGTGATCCAGTCTGTGCAGATCGGTCGGTAACGTAACTGCGCTGCCTAACCGCAAAATTAGTGTGTGAAACGCAGTGCGGTGATCTGTATAGGAATACCGGTAAAACAAACAGGCCTACTGATGTGTTACCGGGGCTCAGTACCTGATGATCTCAAATCCAATAGCACGTTCTCGGAGATTAGTTTTCCTAGTAAAGCAACAAAGGATCCTTTTGGTGCGTTAAAAGCGCCCCGTAACGTGTTACAAGTGTTGGCCATTAGTGGGACGCCCCGTGCAGTTACATTGCGCCTCTAATTAGGTTACCCTGTTTCCAGATGCCCAACAATCGTGTCACTGTGCATCAGCAACTGCCACACTAGTGACTGCAGTCCGTGTCTGATTCTCTCTGCCCGTCTGTATCTGTTGACCAGTTTTGTGTTTTCTTTCCCTCCTTACGTTCCCTTTGCTGTCCTTCCCTCGTGTCTTTATTTTCTTTCCTGTGTCCATGTGTCCTTACTTTATCCATCTTCCCGTACGTTACATGATTTATCCTTCACCCACTTAGGAATATGAAAGATATTTGTACATCTCTCTTTAGATCACTCGTGTCTTGTACGTTTTCGTGCTGATTTGTTCCGTGTTTCATTTTGTTTATTGTCTTGATTTTGCTTTCTTTATATCTATGTATATCAAAAATAAATCAACCTATTATCAATCTTTCAATTCGCATGTGATCTATTTTTCTGAGTTCGGTAAAACTGTGTTAATTGTATGATATTTTATCGATTTTTTTTTGTTTGTGGATAATTTGGATCGCTTGGCCTGTTTCACTGAAAACCCTAATGTAACTTCTGCGGTTGACGCCTTTGACATACAGTGTTTGAAATTAGATAAATATGCAACACGGGTACTAGTGTCAGATTTGTGACATCTTTCGTTCGTGTTAATTAAATTTAATTCCGAAAGACAGCTTACATAATTATGTTTAATGTTTACGTAGTTCCTTTCAGTACTTCAGTATACTGCCCTTATGCTTTACGGACGGTCCTGTGCCCAGAGTTACAATACGTGAAATGAATTTACTCTGATTTCTTGCAAGTCTTATGTTACTTTGGGGTCCAAAAATGCAGTGCATATATCTCGACAAAAGCCAGATGCCGTGCATAAAAGAAACATTGCTCCCTAATCACGCTGGACGTTTCCCTCTGCTTACTCATTTTATCGCTCGTCCTGTGCAGTACTGTTCACCTCGCCGTGTCCCAGTTGCGTTGCAGAATATTCTCATTGAGGAATGCGGCACGGGTTTAAGTTCAACTGTTGTTTGGATGGGCTTCGCTGTAGTGTAGTGGTGCATTTCAGCTGTACACACATTAACCCTTTAAAGACGAAGCGTATCTGTTTTATATAAGGACTCAGTGCATACCGCGCTGTAAACACTCTCCACTTCGGTTATTAAAACCAATCTGTTAATATTTTATAAGGCAAAAGTTGCTGTTTGTGCTGAGATCCGTACAAAACACATAAACGCGATGTGGGCACCACGTATAATTTTTTAATGTTAAACCTGGTGGTACGTAAAGTTACCGCTAGGCTTTAATCCTCTAAGACGAAGCGTATCTGTTTTATATAAGGACTCAGTGCGTACCGCGCTGTAAACACTCTCCACTTCGGTTATAAAAACCAGTCTCTTAATGTCTTATTAGGCAAAAGTTGCTGTTTGTTCTGAGATACGTACAAAACACATAAACGCAATGTGGGCATCACGTAGAATTTTTTAATGTTAAACCTGGTGGTACATAAAGTTACCGCTAGGCTTTAAGTTGAGGACCGGTAACGACAGGTGTTTATTTACGAAAGTTTTTGAAACCCTGATTTCATGTGGCACCGCATTAGACACGCCAGATATATAAAGCCCGATTAATGGGGAAGAACGTCGAAGTAGGACGTCAGGGTAGTCTCCGTCTTCCATCAGAGGTTTGATCCCGATACCTCCCTGATAAGACACAAGTTTCAACCGCAATTTTTTGGAACTTCATTCCGAAAATTCGCCTCTATTCCTACCACGATTTGAAATTCCATGGCGCCTAGGGGAATAAGGTAGGCTGTCGTCGGGTGTTTATTTCGACTGCAAGCGTGCATGATGTCTAAAAGCCAGGAAAGTCTTGCTGGTGATTAGTGAAATATTTAGGTGGAAAACACGTGACGTTGTCCAGTAGTTTTGCCAGATTGAGGGCGCTGAGTGATCATACTTTCACTGGGACTGTCGTACGAACTGTGTTCCTAGGTGTGTGCGTGGGCGCATGCGTGTAATGACGACAGTGGATTAAACTCAGACGTTTTGGACATAAGACTAACATGCTGCCTTTGAACTCCACTTCCAGAACCTCGTGACAAATTGTCAGATGATTGGTTTATCACCTGAGGAAGGAAGAAGTCTGTTCCGAAACGGAGTGGTTTAATTTAATGACGATCGATAAAGACTTGGAAGGAGTTTTTGAAGTAAGTGACGGTCTGGATTTTATTAGTATCACCTGAGGAAGGAAGAAGTCTCTTCCGAAACGGAGTGGTTTAATTTAATGACGATCAATAAAGTCTTGGAAGGAGTTTTTGAAGTAAGTGACAGTCTGGATTTTATTAGTATCACCTGAGGAAAGAAGAAGTCTCTTCCGAAACGTGGCGATTTAATTTAATGACGATTCAAAAAGTCTTGGAAGAAGTTTTTGAAGTAAGTGACAGTCTGGATTTTATTAGTATCACCCGAGGAAGGAAGAAATCTCTTCCGAAACGTGACGATTTAATTTAATGACTGTTCAAAAAGTCTTGGAAGAAGTTTTTGAAGTAAGTGAAGTCAAGCCATTGTCAAGAACTGTGAAGTTGCAAGTCAACAGTGCTTAAAAATTTACTTGTATTTTCTTGTTACTTACGAACGAGATATTTTGGTTAATGTTATTTACACAGCTACGCGTTCTGCCAACAAAGAATGTACTGCCCCCTGTCTGACAGTGGTTTGCCCTGCAATCTACAGTCCGTTGGCTGTTGGCGGCAAGCTAGCTCGTTACGTTACCGACCCACCTCCTCTCCACATTGATAGGCATTAACGTAGTGGACGGGCTTTTGGTCGTCATGCAGGCGATAATTACTGCAGTACAAGCATTGTTTTGTAACGATCAGCGTCCTTTAATTATTACAAGCGTAAACTGAATCTACAGACATACACAATTCAATACGCAAATAAACGCACACGAACGGTGTTGTAAATTGCAGGTGTCCCCCCTAATTAGATTTTATTTTCAATGCTGTGTGTGTGTGTGGGGGGGGGAGGGTTGGTGGGTAAATGTAGTTTGGGGTTTTAGGAACGGTGTCTAACTCTGGGGGGGTTCATTTGTGAATATTTAATTTAGGGTGGCTGTAAACAACTGGTTGGTCTGCGTGAAAAACAAAAGAAACCCCTCGTTTATATTTGACTGTGCGTGGTTACAGCAGAGTAAAGTGACTTTGTTATTCCATTTTCAAACTTTCATGCGAGAATTACAGTTAAAGAAACATTTACGGGACGTGCACCTTCCTATACAGTGAGGTCTGGGAGGTGTACCGGCCGGAGCGCGAGGCTTACCACTCACCCGAGATGGAGCTGTATTTCTGCCGTCCCTTATTCCTTCATGTGTCGTCCTTAAAAACGTAAACGTTATTGGCCCCAACGGTTACGTCAGGGGTGCACAAATCCCGGGCGCTGGATCGCCCCGGGCGACTAAATTTTGTGCTGTTGCGCCCGGTATTTGTGGGTATTTAGTATGGAAATTTCTTTATGTCACAAATCTTGCATCTGCAATTTTTAGATGCATTTTTTGGAAAATTTGTTCACTCCTGCTGTAGTGTTGACTTCCAGCGCCAAATTTCGTGACATTTTGTAGGCCTGTTGCATTATTCAGAGTTCTGAGATGCCGGCAGTCAGAGGGTGCAACCACCACATTGTGGATTCATTTAGTGCAGCATTCCAACCGTTGCCCGTTTGTGAAGCATGGTACCGAGTCGCGTGTTCTTTCTTACCCCCTTTTTCATTCGTACGCATTTTGACAGCTATCTTTCCGATGGTTTATTCCCTTCATGAATGTTTATCCCCGTAACGGCCATATTTTTTATTTTCTAGCCACCCTTCCCCCTTTGCCAGTACTGCCAACCATTCACTCCTTGTCGCGGCTTATTGGTACCAATTTTTCACATTCCTTTCTCCCACCATATTGCTCCTCATCCTGTTCAGCCACTTTGTTATTCCCTCTTTTTCCTTTAACAGATGAAACGTCCTTTGTAGTGCACACTGCATTTCTCTTTGGTCACAGAGAATTTGTTTCTTATCAGTTGTTCCCGCGAAGAAACTCCAGAAATTCTGCAAGCCATAAGAATTAACCCTTTAAAGACGAAGCGTATCTATTTTATATAAGGACTCAGTGCGTACTGCGCTGTAAACACTCAACTTCGGTTATAAAAACCAGTCTCTTAATGTTTTATAAGGCGAAAGTTGCTGTTTGTTCTGAGATCCGTACAAAACACATAAACGCAATGTGGGCACCACGTAGAATTTTTTAATGTTAAACCTGGTCGTACGTAAAGTTACCGCTAGGCTTTAAAAGGTTAAATGGCTGTCCATGTAATATTTATTGGCTTACAGACAGCAGACCGTGACTTTTGGCTGTGCTTCGTTGACTTGTTAGACATTCTTTACACAAAAAGATCAGTCTGACAGCGTATCTTGAGATAATTTCACATAAGAATAGCAAGTTTTTCATTTAAATAGAAACATAAAACAATTTGTGTATCGTTCGCGCCATTTCGGGATGTGACTTCGAGATCTGTGCATAAGTTGCAATACGCTGTTATGCTTATGGAAATAAATGAGCGAAAGTTTCATGTAAAGTTCATACAAATTGTATATTGTGTGGTGATGGGTTTATGGACTTTATCCATCTTCCGAAGAGTAAAATATTAAAAATACTAAAAAATTAAAATTATAACGTTTCGGAAGCTGGCTCTGCTTCCGTCCTCAGGTGAATGGAGGGGGAGAAGAGAAGAACACCTACTCTGTTGGGCCCCTTAGACAGAGCCAGCCTCCATCACTGGACAACTCATATCAGCCGATAGAATAGGTGTTCTTCTCTTCTCCCCTTCCATTCACCTGAGGACGGAAGCAGAGCCAGCTTCCGAAACGTTGTGATTTTAATATTTTTAATAGTTCACTCTTCGGACGATTGATAAAGTCCATAAACCCATCACCACACAATATTATACACCATCGTCAAAACCTTTTAGAAATTGTTTACTGTCGTGTTGTTACCGACGGGTCTTGGATATCTGCAGCCTTCATTAGCGAACTCCAGCTTCGTACAGATGACAGCAGTTCTAAGTACGTGACTGCAGCAGTCTGACAGGTTGGTAACTGTGATATTTGAATTAGAAAGGATCTACAGTTAGAAGTTAATATCTTAATGCGTTGTGTTCAAAGTTCTTAGATTTAAGATTGGAAAGTGGCTGTCTGGAATTGAGGTGAAAATGGCTGTTTGTTGGCCGAAACATGTAGTCACGGTGTAGTAGATCGGTTATCAAATATGACGTAGATACTATGTATTTAAATATAATAGCTGTGTCAATATGATTTCACATTTGTAATTATTTTTGTCTGTAGATAACACAGTGGAATAACTAACTAACTAACTAACTAATGAAATAACTAACTAACTAACTAACTAACTAACTAACTAACTAACTAACTAACTAACTAACTAACTAACTAACTCCATGGAGCAGAGGCCTTCTTGAGAAGCTAACAGTTTCTCAGCTAGTCAAGAAATTCCCCGCCTTTTATGGAACCCGGAGGTTCATTACCGCATTCGCAATAGCCCGCCATCTGTCCCTATCCTGAGCCAGATCAATCCAGTCCATGCCGCATCCCACTTCTTGAAGATCCATTTTACTATTATCCTCCCATCTACGCCTGGGTCTCCCAAGTGGTCGCCTTCCCTCAGGTCTCCCCACTAAAATCCTGTATACACCTCTCTTTTCCTCCATACGTGCTACATGCCCCTCCCATCTCATTCTCGATTTCATTACCCGAATAATATTTGGTGATGAGTACAGGTCATTAAGTTCCTCTTTATGTAGTATTCTCCACTCCCCTGTCGCCTCGTCCCTCTTAGGCCCAAATATCCTCCTCAGCACCCTATTCTCGAACACCCTCAGTCTTTGTTCCTCCCTCAGTATGAGAGACCAAGTTTCACACCCATACAAAACAAGTAATAACACACAGTGGAATGCATCAACAAAATACGTCAATAAATCCGGCTTGGTAATTTGAAATAATCACCACGGCATCTTTACAATTGATACCCCGCCGACTCCTCGTTCATCATCATCTTCCCGTGTCACTGGCAGTCACTGCTGTTTCCTGTTCGAAAGGTGCCGGGTTCAATTCTCTGGACGGAGACTGAAGTATTTCGTATTTTGTCTGAGCCGCTCCAGATTCCAGGACGATTGGGCTACGGTCGCTACGTCCCAATTCATAACCTTGCTCATATAACCACCTCGTATGACGCTCTATGTACTGAACTGTTTAAAGCGTCGCTAAATAAGCAACAGAGCATCTTGCTGTCCTATTAGATGCTGCGTAATGTCTGCAGTTCAAACGGCATCAGTAAACGACTCACGTTAAGTCCTCTGCCTGCTGCTACCCTTTGTAACTGTACTGTATCGCTTGTGTGTTTGAACTCCCTTGGCCCATTCACTTGTACTCTCATATGTTGGCAGCCTTTTATCCGTTTTCCTTTCTGTAAGTCTCTAATGCCGCAGTATTTTAATTTGTATTCCCTACGGGTTATATTTTGCCACTACAAAACAAACAAAATGGGTTTTATATTCTGCTCATTTCCATATATTGACTGTTTTTATTTTTGGAGTATTTTGAAACACACCTTTGTACATAACAGATTAGACATATACTGTAATGTGTTCATTGGCAGAAGCAGTAACAAATATATACTCAGGTTTTGTCATCAATTGTAACACACTCCTACGTGTTTCGACCCTGCTGGATCATCTTCAGGGAGAATTTCTTCAGGGAAAAGTTCTCCCTGAAGATGACCCAGAAGTGTCGAAACACGTAGGAGTGTGTTACAATTGATGACAAAACTTTGTGCATTTTGTTGATGATTAGTGTTTTTGTATAATATAGTGCACGGACGCGGAACACATTAAATGTAGTCAGCTATTTACCTGTGCCAATCCCAGTGGCCGCGCGGTCTAAGGCGTGGTATGTGCCCCCCCCCCCCCCCGTTCCCGCTTGGTGGGATCGTGGGTTCAAATCCGTCCGGGGCATGGATGTCTGTCTCTTGTGAGTGTTGTGTGTTGTCAGGTAGAGGTCTCTGCGACGGGCTGATCACTTGTCCAGAGGAGTGCTACGCGAGAGTGGTGTGCCTGAGTGTGATCGTGAAGCCCCGATAATAAGGAGGTCCTGGCCCACTGGGGGCTGTTGCGCCATGGAAAAAAAACAGCTCTGCGGCTGGGATAGTGTTCTATAATCTGCTATCCTGTTAGCCAATAGAATTGCTGTTTCACAACGCGGCAGGTTAGCCCTTTAAAGACGAAGCCTATCTGTTTTACATAAGGACTCAGTGCGTACCGCGCTGTAAACACTCTCCACCTCGGTTATAAAAACCAGTCTCTTAATGTTTTATAAGGCAAAAGTTGATGTTTGTTCTGAGATCCGTACAAAACACATAAACGCAATGTGGACACCACGTAGAATTTTTTAATGTTAAAGCTGGCCGTATGTAAAGTTACCGCTAGGCTATAAAGGGTTAATGTAGAATGTAAACATCCCTGTAGTGAAACAAAAGCATACATTTGAAGTGCAGTAACGTAGATGATCAGTCTATCTTAATGTTATAAAATTCACGAGCAAAAGAAAACGTTTATGTTTTGTTTATATTGGTCGTTTCTATCACCGAGACGGCGGTAATTGGCAGACTGTACGCCTTTCTATCTCGATGCACCAAGGCACTTCTGTGGTGCTACTATTGTCGTCTCTATCCATCCCCTTATGGATCGACGAGCCTGCCGTTCCGGCAACTAGAGAGCACCGCTAATTACGTATTCTCATTGCGGGGTTCAAGATGACGGGCTGAGGGTGGATTACGCAATGCTGCCGTGAAGGACCGGGTCTGTGTATTTCAAGTGTTAATATCTATGTAAATGAGACGAGAAAGCGAACAGCACTCCCAGAGAATCCAGCTGGGTATGGGGCACGAGCTCCACAGTTTCAGAATATTTTAATTTGTTCACAGTTTATTTAACGACGCTACATAAGCTACAGAATGTATTTGATATCGACTGAGATAAACAAATGTTCTTTAGTCGTAAACTACAGGGTGTCCATTTTCTCTTGTCCCTGACCATGGCAGCTCTCTGTCTCGAGCGTTTTATTTCATACAACGCATCCGATCGCCGGGAATTTAGAGTAATTTTTTCCTCCTGTAGTGCAAGGTACCTTATGTCGTAGAAGAGTGTCGAAGTGCCCTTAAATTCCTGTCGGATGAAGGCTTCCTATGCGATATATTTCCCATACTGAAGGACACGATAAAATGAACACCCTGTAGAAAGGACGTGGCCCAATTTGACGTACTGTCCTATCATTTGCAGTGCACTGAACACAGTGTAGTGCAAGTTAACCAAGGTAATTTGCTCGATCGCTGAAGAATCTGGTAGGCCTTTGACATGAGTTTCTTCATTAGTGCACTGCTAGAGAGAAATATCGTTTCTGGTCATTACAGTAGTCCGTGGGTCTTCTGCCTTCCATAATATTCGAAATGTACTAGGTACACCATGCCATAAACCACATAGATGGCGGAACAAAAGAGCAATAATGCGTGTGTAATTATGAATTTGTAAGCGGGTTTTCCCGCCCCTGTATGATGAAAGATTCAGCAGTTTTTGTAATCCGATGTCACAATAGCACCGTGTCTGTTACAGCTGCGCTGTGGCGTTCGAACGAGTTCACTAAACTTTAATAAATGGACCTTCATACAAGCTGTGCATGAACAATGAGACACAAGACACATGCGGTCGTGTGTTTCGTATAATGGAGTGATTGTCATCGTTTTTACCTGTTTTTTTTTCGTTGGTCACCCACTGCTTCTGTATTGTTTAGTGATCCGTTTTTTGAGTGATGGAGGTACGTACTGGCAGATTGTCGAACCTACTAGGCTCTCTTGGTGTTTGGTGCTTATACGCCCTGTTCACTCGGTTGTTTTTGCATCATATTTTGATATTTTATTTTCAAATTTCTTGCGAAATTTAATCTTTTAAAGCCTAGCGGTAACTTTACATACCACCAGGTTTAACATTAAAAAATTCTACGTGGTGTCCACATTGCGTTTATGTGTTTTGTGTGGATCTCAGAACAAACAGCAACTTTTGCCTTACAAAACATTAAGAGACTGGTTTTTATAACCGAAGTGGAGAGTGTTTACAGCGCGGTACGCACTGAGTCCTTATATAAAACAGATACGCGTCTTTAAAGGGTTAAAAAATTCTACGTGGTGTCCACATTGCGTTTATGTGTTTTGTACGGATCTGAGAACAAACAGCAACTTTTGCCTTATAACACATTAAAAGACTTTTTTAATAACCCAGAATAAGTGTTTACTGCGCGGTACGGACTGAGTCCTTATATAAAACACACACGTTTCGTCTTTAAAGGGTTAAAGCTTCCGTTGCTGTGTAGTTCAGGCCGTCGCTTTTCCGGGATGTTACGCGGAATAAAGTCTCCAGAAGAGAGAAGGCCATCAAATTTGCTTCTTATAATTTCCCTCAGTCTTTCTTTTTTCGTACTCATCCCCTTCTTCTTTAACAACGATCTGTTCTCGCACAAGTCTCCCTCGCCTTTTCCTCATCTCTGTCAGCTTTCATCGTTACCGGAAGGCCAGTTCGTTTGTCGTCTCCCAAAGCCTTTCTCCCATAAGGAACATCTTGTGCCATTAAATACACGAAGGCTTGATACCGCGTCTTCTCCACACGCCTCGCTTCGCAAGTTACAGGTTTCTGTAGGAGTTCCCATCGTTTTAGCAAGAAATTTGACGTATAGTCGTTCCCTACAAGTGATATAACGGTTTGGAAGATAATGTAAATTTATGTATTCAGTCCATAGTGCCCCTGTTAATGTAAGTAGTTTGCAGGTAGTGGCGGGTCCGGGGATCGAATCCCAGTGGGAGCAAGATTTTCCGCAACCGTCCAGACCCGCCCTGGGGCCCACCCAGCCTCCTGTAGTGTGGCTACTGGGTCTCTTTCCTGGGGGTAAAGCGGCGGGGCATCACTTTGACCACCCACCCCCATTTACCACCGAGGTTAAAGAAGGAGTAAATTTATACCTCTGCTCCCAGCCTGGGATTTCGTGACCCCTTGTATGGTGTGGGTAGTGTGACGCTTTGTTTGAATTTTAACACCCGTTCATTCGTTCGTTCCTTCCTTCCTTGGTTCCTTCCTTTCTTCCTTCGTTCGTTCGTTCGTTCTTTCCTTCCTTCCTTCCTTCCTTTCTTCCTTCGTTCGTTCGTTCCTTCGTTCGTTCTTTCGTTCCTTCCTTCCTTCCTTCGTTCGTTCGTTCGTTCGTTCGTTCCTTCCTTCCTTCCTTCCTTCCTTCGTTCGTTCCTTCCTTCGTTCCTTCCTTCTTTCCTTCCTTCGTTCGTTCGTTCCTTCTTTCCTTCCTTCGTTCGTTCCTTCCTTCGGTCCTTCCTTCCTTCCTTCCTTCCTTCGTTCGTTCCTTCCTTCCTTCCTTCGTTCCTTCGTTCGTTCGTTCCTTCCTTCCTTCCTTCCTTCCTTCCTTCGTTCATGCGTACTCTGGTCTGCCTTACGACAGATCTTTAGCCTCTTCCAAAGCCAGCTCTCCACACAGTGCGATCTAGTGCTTCCCGTTTCTATTTTCAGAGTCCTCTCGTTTCCTTAACGTCACCCAGTAGCTGCTTACATCTTCTTTCTCTTCGTCCCATCACTTATGTCTTCTCCTGTATCTTTCCTTCAATAACGTGTTTCAGAAGGCAGTTCCTGCGCAAGATGTGACCAGCCCACTTACCCTTCATTTTCTTTACTCTATGTAGAATATTCCTGTAGCCCTTGACTCTGGGTAGTACTTCTTCATTTCTAGACGTACTTTAATTTTCAGCCGGCAGGATATTCAATGTACAATTCTGTCCGGCTGTAGCTAAAATAGTGTGAATGGAAGTAGAGAAGAGCTTGGCCTATTCACAACAAAAAGCATCAGCCTTGCCTGAGTGCTGCAGATACGCACTGAAAGAGAACCTTCACCCTACTGATTTCGAATACAGACTCACTGAAATCTAGCAGAAAATTTGATCGCCAGCCGTTTGTAAGGAAGTAAAATTGAAAAAAAAAAAAGAAAATCTCAGATGACACTGCAAGTGGGCTGGTACGAAATCTTGCGCCAAGCTCTCGTTTCTCAGTGTCCGAACATCTCCGGCGAGAAACGCCGCACACCGCCATCCAGTGGAATATTCCAGTAGCCTGTAATAGCTTTCTATTACGTCTGAGGTCTTAAGGCTTTGCAATACACTTTCTGTTGCCTGGCTGTTCTGCGTGATTGCCATAAGAAGATTCTTTGGTGTTTTCTGTCTCAGAGTTTTCTATAAAAAGAACGTGGGTGCACCTCAAAGATGTAGTCGTTCCTGAAGGGGTAGACCTTTATCTTGAAACTGGTTTTGAATAAATAAGGCAGATGTGAGTAGTGGGTTTAATGCTTGTGCTTATATTTTCGACCACCTTTACTTCCATGATCCTTTAAAAACTGAAATAAATACATCTTTTTAGTTCATACCTCACAGAAAACACAATCCGTTCTTATTATAAGGAGACTGATGACGGTTGTGTAGGCACATAATCGGTGTTTGTTGTGAGAATGATACGAAAAACAAAACTACAGTATGTGTGAAAAATACATTGTCTTTAAATGTTAAACGTGTTGGTACGTATGGTTACCACTGGACTTTAAAATGTTACGGGATATGAGATGAGAGATTGAGTGAAAGTAATTTGGAGAAAAGCTGCCGTGGCCTATTTGCACGTACCAACCCAACAGTCGCTTTGAGGCATCATAATATAACCGAAGTGAGGATAGGTGGCAGCCCGGCCAGGATTCGAGTACCTGCCGCTCGGATAGGGGCCTGTAGCCGCTCGGATAGGGGCCTGTAGCCGCTCGGATAGCGGCCTGTAGCCGCTCGGATAGGGGCCTGTAGCCGCTCGGATAGGGGCCTGTAGCCGCTCGTATAGGGGCCTGTAGCCGTGTATGAGCATCAGTCTGATGGCCACGTGTTGCGGTCTCTAATTCTGTTTGTTCGCAGTTACTTAACGAAGCTGTCAGTTTGAATGGTAGGATGATCATTGGGTAAATGGTAGGGCAGAATGCGGACGGAAGTGGTCGTGGCTTAACTTAATGTAATATTTCGACATTCGGAGGAAAAGCATAAGAGAACGGGTTCACAAGTTTTTTAAACATCTGGGAGGCATCTCCAAATATTGGGCCCCAGAAAGATGACGTGCAGCAAGTTCGACACTTGGGACCCGGAGTTCTGGAGTTACTTGTGAGCCTCAGTCTTATATGGAGATTTCTGTCGATGAATGCGAACTTCTCCCGCTGACGCGACACCGCTTTGTGGGTTCTGGTCTTCTGCAGCAGTTCATACCGGGCTTCTGTGTCTCTAACGAGATGCGTCCAGTTCTTCACTTTAATTTCTTTAAATCATTTAACACTTCGTCTTTCCATCAGCTTTTTGGACGTCACTTAGATCGCATTCCCACGGGATTCCATTCCGTAATCTTCGTCACCGTTTTTGTTTTTTCTATCCTGTTAAGATGTCCCCACCATTTTATCCTCTGTCATCTTACGTATTTAACCCTTTAAACTTTACGCTCGACCAGGTTTAACATTAAAAAATTCTACGTGGTGCCCACATTGCGTTTATGTGTTTTGTACGGATCTCAGAACAAACAGCAACTTTTGCCTTATAAAACATTAAGAGACTGGTTTTTATAACCGAAGTGGAGAGTGTTTACAGCGCGGTACGCACTGAGTCCTTATATAAAACAAACACGCCTCGTCTTTATAGGGCTAACTATCTTCTCCTGTCATTACTTTCTCCAATTCATTATTATTTCGTATTCTCCATCCTTCATCTCCATATTGTGCATACCGATGTGAGACAGGTTATACAATGTGAAATGAGAAACAGTCTTCACAACTTACAGATTGTATTAATAAATTACTGTAACATTATGCTACATGTTTTGGTCCTAGAAAACCATCATCACGCCTACGTACAATAATTGGTGTATGGATGGTTATCTCTAAGGCTTTGTCCATCCATACACCAATTCTTGTACGTAGGCGTGATGATGGTTTTCTAGGACCGAAACATGTAGCATAATTTTACAATAAGTTATTAATACAATCTATAAGTTGTGAAGACCTTCTCATTTCACCTTGTATAAATCCGTGCTTCGGTTTGAATTGGACCATGTATCATTCTTAACACCTGTCTTTCAAATACTGTGTAAGCAAGAGGTGCATATGAAGTGTCAAACATTTTTGTACGTAAGGAAAAATGAACATCGAATATTATGCTGAAAATTTTAGGTGTCAACGTAGAAAGTTTATTCGCCAAAGCGCCCTGGCACCTGAGATTTGTGCACCCCTCGACAAGAATATCCTAGGAGGGTAGCTGGTCTCTGGGCCCAAATTGTGTTTTTACCTTTTCATTATCTTGAGGTGAGATTCAGTTTCATGCCCCGTCCTCCTTTACACAACACAGTTACAGTAAATACTGTATGTGTGTCCGGATAGTTTATTGACATGACTGTAAAGAGTTCGAGCGCCCCACCTGTGAATCGAACTCATGTGAGTGGGCACTGATTTTCTTGCCCAGAGCTGCTCGAAAACTTTTTGCCTGCTGTTTGCAAGAGTCATGTGTGGTGGTATGGACTGCCAGTGTCATGGAAAAGTGAAGTAGCAGCTTCAGAACTGTTGTACAAGAAACAAAATTTGATTGGCGTTTTTTGATTGAAAGCAGGACACATCAAACACCTACTGGCAATCACAGCGAATTCGCCTCGTGAGGAAAAAGAGAGAAAAGAAACGTTTACGTGAAAATGGACTTGGAGCTCTTGGGAGAAGCACGGAAAGAGATCACAGGGGGGCTTGGCCCCCTCAGTTCTCTCTCCATTATGTACTATTTTTTTTCCCCCCTCAATCTCGGCTGTCCCAAGGGATCCGCTTGTGAAAATGATTCCTTCGCCGGCGAGGCTAGAAATCTGCAGCTCGCAGTGTCTAAACCTGATTACTACGACGAATTTTTTTTTCATGAAGATTTAAAGAAACGATTTTGACGTGTGTCACTTCCCGCTTCTCTTGCCAAGGTATGAAAATGCGTGTAACTAACACCGACTCGTGTTTGTACCAGCAAATGAAAACAAAGTAGCCTGGAAAACATTTGGACTGAATGGGAGAGGAGCAACTGGAGTGTGTAAAGAATTGTGGAGACTTTGGAGAGATGTCAACGTGTGTCTTACTTCGCTACGTATTGTTAGGAAGCAGAATCATTTGTGATGTTCCTCGTCCCTGATGACGAGAACAAAGATGGTTCACGAAACGTCGGTTTACTCGCCGTTCAACCGCCAGACGCAGCTGCTAGCCCGATAAAGTTTTATTGAATTCAGGCGCCGTGAAAAATTTAGATTTTGTACTGTGACAAGTGTTGATCGCAGCTGAAAGTGCGCGAAGACGCTCCAATGCGGTGATGGCAAAGCCACTGTGACTGCAGCCACTGCCAACCTAACAAACGTATAAGATATGATGTATAGGAACAGGCGAAGAAGAATTAACACCGCTTTCAGATCTCGCTGTTACCACCGCCAGAATTTTCGTAGTTCGTGTGATGTGGGACCCCAAGGAATACAGGGGGGTTCGTAATTTATTTTTTTGTTATTTATTTTGACTGCAAATTGGTTTGTACCCGCTGGCAGTGGCACTACAATAAGAAACAACACACAAAGTAACACACATCACTCAAACAAAACATAGCACACAAAATTACAAAAACAATAAAGGACATATACTGCACACCATAAATACAATTACAATACAGATACAATACACATACAAATACAATTACAAATACAATACAATTACAAATACAATAAATTACAATACACATACAATACACATACAAGTACAATTACAAATACAATACACATACAAGTACAATAAATTGCAATACAGGTACAATACACATACACATACAATTACAAATACAATACGCATACAAATACAAGACAAATACAATGAATTACAATACAGATACAATGCACATACAAATACAATTACAAATACAATACACACACAAATACAATACAAATACAATAAATTACAATACAGATACAATACACGTACAAATACAAATACAATACACATACAAATACAATACAGATATAATACACATACAAATACAATAAAATACAATTACAGTTAACCTAAAGTTGATGAATTAATATTAATAAAAAATTAAGCACACTGTACAGTGATACGGTCACAGTACTGAATTACGTAACTGCATGAACTGATGCACTCGCAATTCACCGTGACCTTCCCTTCATTCCACTTCACTACACGTATGTAACCTTCACATCCCCATCACGATTAACCTCCCTTCACCTCACGTCACTTCGCTTCACTTCACTTCGCTGCATTTTTGATTATTTCCACCACACCTTCACTTCACCTCACTTAGGACTTTCCTAATCCTAATTGAAAGTCATTGAACATCATTACATAGCGAACGGCGGGACATCACAATGAAGTAGAGGCGTTTCTAAATAAGCAAGATGTGACCAATCCAGTTAACCCTCCTTCTTTCATTCTGTATTGGACATTCCTCTCCTCCTTGACTCTGCGTAATACTTCTCCATTTCTGACATGATCGGTCACACTGATCTTCTCCATCCTTTTCCAGCCTCACACTTCGCAACGTTCCAGGTATTTCCGATCCACAGTTTAGTCTCCAGAGGAAGCATGCGGCATTTGTCTCTGTCTTCGTAAAGTAATCCAGGAAAAGTAAGACTGTGTTAGTTTTTCCATTTGCTTTCCACATCGCAGTACAGCAACAACAGCAGCAGCTGAAAAATTGTCCTTAAAACACAAACACACGCCGTTCGGTTGCATTATACTTCTTGCTTATTGATCTGTGGAGTTCAGTTACTTGCAAGAACTCGCTGTTTGTGTTGCGTTATCTTTACATCATCCCATAAACGTGTTTGCTAAAACAGAGTGGCCGACGTCTCACCCCCGCCCTTTTCCTTCTCGCTGGAATAATGTTAGGCATCCCACATAACACACCAAACTATTGTCAAGTTACAAAACGTCGGGCTTCGTCACTTTTAACGGTGGAAAAATAGCTTTGGTACTTTATGAATATTGAACGGTTGGGTTGATACTGTCTGGTGTATGACAGTGTAGTCTAGTAGGTGCGTAGCACCGTTTTACTTGTACCCTGAAAATGGAGGTGTTGTATTTCTCCGAAACGTGTGCAATTATCTACGAAAGTAACCTAGGAGATCAGGTTCTGGTTGAATGGACATATGTATTGATGGACGTTCGTTGAATTTAAAGCTGCTCCTTATCTCCAGGTTTGAACCCTGGATATCCTGGTCAGGGACCAGGGGTGCTGCTAATTTGGTCCTGACCTTCTGTTGTTGCAATTAACCATGGTTAAAAACAAGTAAATAATTTTGTACGTGCCATACATATCTATGGGATGAAATGTCACGCTCTTGTTGTAGAAGGCGAAGTTAAATTTTTCGCTCTCCGCGCCACTGAAGCATGTAGGCGGCGCAGACGTATAGCTCCACTCATTCTTGACCTCGGCATTAGATGCAGATGAGTGGTCAGTTTCACGATCCGATCGCTTTATTCGCGGGAATTGAACCCCGGTGCCCTTTCAATAGGAGGCTGGGTGGCTCCGAGGGCACATCCGGCCGGTTTGGAGGACGGAAAATATATTGCTGCTGCCGGGATTCTAACCCCGGATCGTCCATTCCGAGCCCAGTCACTGTACCAACTGGGCTACGCTATTACAATTTATGTTGCTGATAGCGTAGGCTCAAACCGTGAGGATCGTGCACTAGAATGTGCTGCTGTGTGTCCGTGCCTGGCATCGAGTGGCACACGGGACACCTTGAGGCATTCCGTTATATTCATCCTGGCATGTGCCAGTACGTAGCGTGGAACTGTCCCGCGACCAATTCATTCTCTGTCCCTTGCAATTTGTTATTGAGTACTAACCATCAGTGGACGCTATGTACACTGCGCTGCTGAGAGCGTCGTTAAATAAAGAATGCAGCTTTCCTGTTTGCTGTTACGCCGGCCGTAATTTTCATTATCTTTCATGTCAGCCGCATATTAGTGATATTATTATTATTATTATTATCATCATCATCATCATCATCATCATCATCTCCTTTATGCAGGGTATTCACACTTATGTACCTGAAACAAACCACGTTTCTAGGGTACACAGTGCCGCAGCTACTCTGCACGTACTGTTAATGGTGCATATAGCGCTGTCCGCAATATTAAACTCTGTTGTGCTTCTACATCAGCACTTCCCGCAGTGTGTGTGCTGTGCCCAGTACAGCTGTTTTCTGCAGTTCCTTGATATCGTGCTTTCCCGGTACGCTGCTCAAGTATTTTCTGAAGGATTTTGAAATGGTTCCAGTTGCCCCTATTGTTACTGGCGTCACCTTTGTTTTTACATTCCACATGCGCTGTATTTGTATTGTAAGGTCTTTATTATTATTATTATTAGTAGTAGTAGTAGTAGTAGTAGTAGTAGTAGTAGTAATGTGTCCGGCAATGTAGAAATATATCAGTATGTACAAAGTAAAGTCCTCTCTGTGCATGCCATGAATGTGTATGGGGGAATGGAAGCACAACTCCACTCATTCTTAATCTATCTCGACAGTAGATGGAGGTGAGTGGTCTGCTTCACGCCCCCAGCAGTCTCAGTTTGATGCGAACCGACGATGTGTCGAGGTGCCGGAAAATTGTCAGTTTTGCTGCGTCTGTTCATCTGAGCACCGGAGTGGCAAATGTGATACGAAGGGCTGAAATATCGCCTGGCGTACAGGGCATTCAGTGTTTAGAGGAGAACAGCAGAGCCCTGGGAAGTAAATCTTTAATTGCAGGTTGTACAGTTTGCTCATACTTGGTGAATGCTTTAATGTATTGTTTTCCTCGCTTTCCTTGCATCTATAGCTCAGTTCAAAACTCGGTCCCTCCTACGTGTTTTCTAACTTCCATTTATGGATGTGGCGTATTATCCGGACAGAAGATTTGTTCTCAGTAGCTGAAATTATATTTCTTCAAATAGCATTATTAGTGGAAAGGATTTGACAGGAAGCGATCTTTGCGTGATTAGAGATAGTCTTATATTACCAACATTTGCTTGGACTGAGGAAGACCACGAAGCGCCATGATACATCCATATTACGTCCGAGACTCAAACCGCATACCTGTCGAATACGGATCAGAAGTGTTAAGGCCCTCACCGGCATGTGATACCACAGACTGACAGAAACAGAATTCAAAGTGACGACCCCCCAGCTTGCAGGCGGCTTCGGCCAGCCTGTTGCAGCGTCACCGGTTCTGGAATCTGCAATCAGTCCATTTGGTCATAGACATTAGTCTGACAGATAGCGTGAGGCAAGGGGATATGCGTGGTCAAAGTATGCTTTAGTCCTGTTTAAATGCAGTGCTTAGGAGTAGCTTACCCGCGTTATCGCTTTGAAGCTCCGACACCGAATGATTTTGATGTCTGCGTATCGCTGCGTCAGTACATCGGACCCGGTATGGATCCATGAAAACATATTTATACTTTATCCTTTTAAAGACGAAGCCTATCTGTTTTATATAAGGACTGAGTGCGTACCGCGCAGTAAACACTCTCCACTTCGGTTATAAAAACCAATCTCTTAAAGTTTTATAAGGCAAAAGTTGCTGTTTTGTCTGAGATCCGTACAAAACACATAAACGCAATGTGGGCACCACGTAGAATTTTTTAACCCTTTAAAGACGAAGCGTATCTGTTTTATATAAGGGCTCAGTCCGTACCGCGCTGTAGACACTCCACTTCGGTTATAAAAACCAGTCTCTTAATGTTTTATAAGGCAAAAGTTGCTGTTTGTTCTGAGATCCGTACAAAACACATAAACGCAATGTGGGCACCACGTAGAATTTTTTAATATTAAACCTGGTGGTACGTAAAGTTACCGCTAGGCTTTAAAATGTTCACTGCTATTAGTACAGAACTACTTGAGCACCTAAGCACGGTAGTATGTATATATGTACACACACACACACACACCACCTACTGTGACATTAGAAATCTCTCCTTTGCCGAACATGCCGACCGGCCGACGGTCTACGGCGTGGGTCTGCGGCCGCTCACTTACTGGGATTGCGGGTTCGAATCCCGCCATGGCCATAGACGTCTCTCTCTTGCGAGTGTTATGTGTTGTCAGGTAGAGGTCTCCGTGTCGGGCTGATCACTCATCTAGGGGAGTTATACCAAGTGTGGTGTGTCTGAGTGTGATCGTGAGGCCTTGAAAAGGAGGAGGCCCTGGCCCACTGGGGGCTGTCGAGCCACTGGAGAAAAATAAAAACTTTGTCCAACACAGTGTATTCGTGTGTTTTATACGACTAACAGCGATTATTTCCCCAAACATCATTAACCGATTGGTATAGGTAATCAGTGTAGTGTTAGTGTGCGGTACGAGCTGAATATGCACACAAATTGGATCACTTTATGCACTGTTCATTCCACAGATGCAGAACTCCTAAAAGCACAAAAATACAAATAAATACATGGTCAAGAAATCTAGATTAATTAACATTTTAAAGCCTAGCGGTAACTTTACATACGACCAGGTTTAACATTAAAAAATTCTACGTGGTGCCCAAATTGCGTTTATGTGTTTTGTACGAATCTCAGAACAAACAGCAACTTTTGCCTTATAAAACATTAAGAGACTGGTTTTTATAACCGAAGTTGACAGTGTTTACAGCGCGGTACGCACTGAGTCCTTATATAAAACAGATACGCTTCGTCTTTAAAGGGATACATTTTTATGTGATCTATCCATAGGTCTTTATGTCGTGTGGTACTGAGTGACGACAGCAAGAGATGAACTTGGACAAGTTTTCGAGTGTAAGTGCAAGGCGCAACTGTAGGGTGCTTGGCATAGTTTCGCGGAAATATGGACTCTGGCAAAGGAGTTCTGCGATTTATATTCTGAGGGAAACACTGAAGGACGTCCTCGTTGTCATCGTCTACGGTTAGCTGGACGTTGGTTGTGCCAACTTCGACATTCCTAGACCTGATCATTCCATCTTGTCTACCCGTTTTTATTTCCGCACACAGAAAGCGTGTACATTTTAAACTTATATTTCTTCAGTCGTTTCGCATGTTTGTGCCGCTTTATTTTAATAATGTGTAATTTTTAAATTATGAAAAATCTGTTACTTCGCCCCTGACATTAATTCCAGAGCTTTGGAAAAAGACAGTGCAATGTACCCCCTGCCAAGAAGTAGTACTGTTTAATGCCGCTATATCGTCTCCGTATGCTTATTACAAATTATAACTGATTAATCCATTAAGGACGAAAATTAACGTGAACTATATCTAAAGATCCAGCTCGTAGCGCGCAGTAAACACGCTCCTCTGTAGTAAAAGCCAATGAATTAATGATGTATATAGAAATAATTCCTGTTTGTTATGAAATCCGTAACATTTACAGAAGTAGCAAAAAGGAAGTGCAAAACTTTAGTAACAAGAAAATTTGTATTAGTTTATGGCTTGCTACATGTTTCAGCTTTTGTTAAAAACCATCGACAGGCAAATAAACACAAAAAGAAAAATATTTAACCTTTTAAAGCCTAGCGGTAACTTTACGTACCACCAGGTTTAACATTAAAAAATTCTACGTGGTGCCCACATTGCGTTTATGTGTTTTGTGTGGATCTCAGAACAAACAGCAACTTTTGCCTTATAAAACATTAAGAGACTGGTTTATATAACCGAAGTGGAGAGTGTTTACAGCGCGGTACGCACGGAGTCCTTATATAAAACAGATTACGTTCCGTCTTTAAAAGTTTAATTACGACCAATTAGAATGAGCCTGTTCTGATAGGCCTACCTGAGATCTAAACTTTACGAAACTGGAGTTGCATATGCCGAAACTAGATAAACGTCGAGATTGTGTATAAAATATAATAAATGCGTGTTACGTTAGTTTATTAAATTTTTTGTCCAGCACTTCGGGTGTGAAAGGGGAGTTCGTTTTTAATTGCCTAACGATGGCTTTTCACAAAAGCCGAAACATGTAGCAAGCAATAAACTGATATAAATGTAGTTTTGACTGACGATATGTAGTTTCTTTTTGTTGCTCATATGTCAATAGCACAACAGGCGGTCTATTGTAAAAATACTGTAGAAATAAGCTCTGTGGGAAGATTGTAGACTTTCGTAATGTTTAACCTGGTGTTATATAAAGTAACCCCTGGGTCTTAAGGGTCTAAATACTAACACAGTACACGTTATGAAACGAATTGTTTTGTCCGAAATTTATTGTAAGTACTGTATTGCATTAGTCACTTATATTTAGTAATCACTTGGTTGAACAAACCGATTTAAATGGTTCTGCTGTTTGTTCAAATGTCTTGTATACAAATTCCTTTTTTGCGTCGTTCTGTTACGCCTCTCACATTCAATAGAGTGTACCCCAGTCCCTTGCATTTTGAACAGTACACTGTCACGTGACGTCACGTCCGGCCAATAGGTGGATTCGCTTATGCATCGAGAACCCCACAGTGAGGTCGCCGACGCCACGAATTGCGTCGGTACGGTTATGATCCGTCCGGTCTGTGTCAGAGATCGCGCCATAACCTACCGTACATGCACGATACAAAACAATTATAGATTTGTGTGGGTTATTAGAAGCTTCGTCATGTGTGAAGGCGACAGCCCGCACGTACAGCCTGTTTGCTTTGTCACTTTAACAGCGCGTTGTCGACGTCACAGGTTACTTATCACATAATTAGGCAGGAGTGTACAAACGACGGGTTCCGGAGTGCCCGGACGATTAGTTATTTTATGGTGGTGCCAAATATTTGGGGGGTCCTCAGTATGCAAATTTTCTCATGTCACCCCTTCTGCCGCCTAGAATTTTGATGTGACTCAAAAAATTATTGGGAAAATTTTGGACACTTCTAATAGGGGATGACTTATTTCGGCTGTTTAGTTGGATACTGTCCATTATCTGAAGTGTGGATAATACGACATTTCGGCTGTTTAGTTGGATACTGTCCATTATCTGAAGTGTGGCTAATACGACATTTCGAAGGCTAACTCTAATCCCGTCTTCAGCTAATTAGCTCCCGAAACGTCGAGTGTGTTAGGCATACTCCCGATAATGGAACGTGTCGCACGTGGTGCACATCCTGTAGCTCTTGATCCGTTCATAATTGGCCCGTGGAGCTTTTAATCCGTTGATGCCGACGGTTAAGTATCCCACATAAATTCCACCGGAAATAGACAAAAATGAATCAGCGTTATTCCTTAAACAGGCTGTTCAGGTTATCCTAACCTAATACAGATATGAATATAGTGGATATATTTTAGTTATTCAGTATGTTAAAATTATGTTTTGAAAAAAATTTTGTGACGATTTGCGACATCCGTCGTGCCTGAGTGGCCCGCGGTTAAGTGTGGCGTACCGCTGGTATAATGAATCAGTAACAATCATCGGCCTTACAGCAACATTACAATGTGGTAATGTTTTGCCACGTGCCTGGAGGTGCTACAAAAACGTCAGGATGCCCGCTCACGGGGAATTTAGAATGCCGCAGCTGCTCAAACCGTAGTATTCGCTATTCAGTCTGGAGTTAAAGATTTTTGGCACTTATATCGTTTCAGTGGCTCTGTCAAGCCTAAAGCAGAAGGCAGGTGTCTGTCGTGTGACCCTTGAAAGAAACACGTCTTCACAAAGTGGCTGCTTCTTGCCAGAGACTGTAAATTCGTCAGAGTAAGGGACGTCAAGGTACTTAGTGTCGTTACAGTCGATGTTTGTGGCAAGGAGAGTGGCGCATGGAGCTGTCAATTACGACGCCCGACCCACTTTACTTCAAGCTGGTGCTCCAGATAACACGCGGCGTCCTGAAAACCGCGTAGTGCACACACGCACGCACGCACGCACACGCACACACGCACGCACTTGTCCGTAGCTGCTTCAGCACTGCCACATGACGCAGAAGCGCCCAGTCCAGTACATTGAACTGTCTTACAGCACAGAGATTATGCAATTTTACCCCAGTTTGGATGGAGAGATTAATTCTGGAATTCTTGGCAGATAACTGACCTTATTGTGTCATCGTCATCATTATCTTTATCATCATATTCTTCTTCTTCTACGGCGCTTTGACGCGTCTTCGGGCCATGGCCGCCCCGATCTCCTTCCTCCAAACTACTATCATTAAATGCATGTATTATATTTAAAAAATTACATATATAGTGCATCGTGCCGATCCCAGTGGCCGCGCGGTCTAAGGCATGGGTCTGCGGTCTCTCGCTTGCTGGGATTGCGGGTTCGAATCCCGCCAAGGGCATGGATATCTGTCTCTTGCGATTTTTGTGTGTAGTCAGGTAGAGGTCTCTGCGTCGTGCTGATCACTCGTCCAGAGGAGTCCTACCGAATGTGGTATGTCTGAGTGTGATCGTGAAGCATCCGTAATAAGGAAGCCCTGGCCCACTAAGGGGCTGTTGCGCCATGGAATGATACAGTCCCTCTTTACTGGTTGTGTTAAAACTGAATTTTTTCGTCATTTATGTTATTTCCCACGTTCATGTTCACAACATGTCGGCACACAGACTAACATTTCAAGGCCGTGCCGTAACTATTACTCTGTTTGTTGCCACAGCTGCCTACATACACGGCGAATGTATTGTTGAAGTCTAGGAATTGTCTGTCCGAGGTTGGCGTCGCCTTTAATGGCATGTAGTCTGTATCGTATTCCTCGAAAATCGGCCGATTAGTGCCTTTATTATTCATGCCGACAAACGGAAGAATATAGAATGCAGTCCACTGCTGTGTTTGTGAGAAACAGACGCATATTCTTTCAAACAAAATAAGTGTTCACTTTTTTGGCACGCGTTAAGTTGAAAGTACGCTCGATAAGGCAAAGGAATATTTAGATTTTGGAGTAACTTTGCTTGCTTCTAATGAAATATTCAGATCTCTGCTGAGAAGATAGACACACGTGTCTGAAGATGTAATTATGCCCACGCCTGTACCACACTGGCTATGCAAACACGAGCGTTTGTAATGGGTTTTGGAATAATATGCAGGCGGGGTGGGTGCCTGTGTTCCTGTGGGAATCCAACAGGCTGTGCTGGAGAGGATCTGTGACCCTTCTGAAATATACAAGCGTGAGTAATATTGCAGAAAACGGCGAGCGCTGTGCTACCAGTCGATGGGCGGACAGGCTAGATTGCATATATTGCTGGTACGTAGAAATTTGGACAGTTTGTATTTCAACTTCAGTTGCAGTTCTGAATATACAGTGTCACTAAATATTGATAGATGTAAATGAATTTGTAAGATCTTCGGAGTTTTTTAGTGATTCAGTCGTATTTTGTGTGGTGTGGAATTAAATGTAGTTATAAAAACGGAGGTTGTGTGAGGAATGACCTTGTTGGAGGCAGATTTGGCCAGTTTCGTTACGCAATCTCAGTACTGTTACAGCAACACTGTGAAGCGCAACATCGAACGTCCCAATAGACGATGCAGCAATAGGGATCCGAATAGGGGACTCTTGAATACAACTGTATGAGCTCTTCTCGGGCTGATAGCCATGTCAATTGTTTAAACACGTCCGACGTTTCAGAGACACACTCAGTCTCCATCCTCAAGGAAAGTGATCACTGTCCCTGAGGATGGAGACTGTGTCTCTGAAATGTCGGAGGTTTTTAACGTTTTAAAGCCTAGCGGTAACTTTACATACCACCAGGTTTAACATTAAAAAATTCTACGTGGTGCCCACATTGCGTTTATGTGTTTTGTACGGATCTCAGAACAAACAGCAACTTTTGCCTTATAAAACATTAAGAGACTGGTTTTTATAACCGAAGTGGAGAGTGTTTACAGCGCGGTACGCACTGAGTCCTTATATAAAACAGATACACTTCGTCTTTAAAGGGTTAAACAATTGACACGGCTATCAGCACGAGAAGAGTTCGCACAGTTGTGTCGCCGTGAAAACCTGAAGACGTGTGCCTTGAATACAAATTGCATTGCCGCTGCGCCAACACGCCTTATAAAGAATTATTGCAGTTATTCTTCCGCGCTTTGCTTATGTTAAGGAAGTGATATTTGAGGTTATCACAGTGGTGTTTCTGAAGATTTAAGTCTTCTGGGACATAATGCCGTGAGTTTCAGCGAGTGGTTCTCGACGTTTCTTCAGGGTCAAGCAGTCAAAGGATGATGGCCTGGACTGCTAGACCCTGAAGGTGGAGGTATCACAAGCCCTCGAACCGTCGGGAACTACTCGCGTAGCGAAACGGAGTAACATCCCAGAAGACTTTGAGTCTGTATGTCTGGAATTGTGATGACAGCGCTCCTGAATTCTCTGCGGGAGAAGGGACAATCTCGCTGGCTTTTTTTTCTCCAGTTTCGTTCTTTCTTGGAAAAGCGGGGTGGCTCGGAATTTCTGTTGTCATGCTATGAGGAAAGAAAAACAGAAAAGAAAGAAAACAGAGGCAAGAAAACTTGAACTGAGTTGCACTCATGAAGCCTACAGCGTGTGTTTTCTCCGATTGGTACACGTGGTTAAAATTAAATGTATAGAAAACTTCACAAAAACCCTGAATTTGACGCCTTCAGGATCAGTAGCTGTGTACTGTTTCTCCTGGTGATGACAATGATGATGACGATGATGATGATGATGATGATGATAATAATAATAATAATAATAATTTAAAAAAAGAGAAAACGTGCATACAGACAGATGTGGCAATACCAGCGGACAGAAATGTCACACAAAAGGAAGCAGAAAAGAAAATAAAATACAAGAGTTTATGTACAGAGACACAGGGAATGTGGAACATGAAATGTGTGATTGTACCGGCGGCAACTGGAGCCACCGGAGTGGTAACCAGAGGTTTAAGGAAAAATTTAGAAGCCGTACGAGGAAAACATTCAGTAGATTCGCTGCAGAAGACAGCTGTACTTGGAACATCGCACTAATACGGGAAGTATTGCAGTCTGAAACTTGACACCTGAGCGGTGGTGATCACCGCTGGTTCAAGAGGAGTACCGGGGGGAAATGGCCTGTGGCAAGAGACGGCATAATAATAATAATAATAATAATAATAATAATAATAATAATAATGCAAAAAAGTGGTAATTCTTGGCACATGTTCAATTCTACGAAATTTCCTAAATTACACATAAGACCACCGAGCCTAATCCTGTTGATGATACATCCCAGGATAGGTGAATATTTCCCAGCTAAAGCTGAGCAGTGAGAAATTCGGATAATAATAATAATAATAATAATAATAATAATAATAATAATAATAATACAGCGCATGTGGAATGTAAAAACAAAGGGGACGCCAGTAATAAAAGGAGCAACTGGAACCATTTCAAAATCCTTCACAAAACACTTGAACAGCGTACCGGGAAAGCACGATATCAAGGAACCGCAGAAAACAGCTGTACTGGGCACAGCACACACACTGCGGGAAGTGCTAATGTAGAAGCACAACAGAGTTTAATATTGCAGACAGCGCTATATGCACCATTAACAGTACGTGCAGAGTAGCTGTGACACTGTGTACCCTAGAAACATGGTTTGTTTCAGGTACATAAGTGTGAATACCCTGCATAAAGGGGATGGTGGTGGTGATGATGATGATGATTGTGATGATAACGTGAAATGTAAATCTATACGACAAGTCTTGAGTTGCGCTCTGAACTGGTTATCCTTCGTTTAAGGAACGAAAGTAAGTGAAATTTCTTGTGACGCTGCCAGTGCCTCACTGTGTCAGTGTGCAGGGCAGGAAATCTGCGTGATATGGTGTGGTGTCCCTCACTCTACTTTCATTGAATGCTCTAACTGACGAGGATTGCCTGGGTAGCGCGCAGGTGCCAGGGGGCGATGCATCCTGCTTGGTATGCCGGGCACTCCCCCCACGGCGTACGGCGTCGCGTGAGGGGGAGTCTAACATGGTTCGCCTGATCAGCTATTCAGCCCGAACGGCCCAGATTTATGTATGTTGGGTATAAAGATGCGCCCAGCAGAACAGGTCGGACGCATTAGCGGACAAAAGTAACTTCTGGTTATATTGTCTGAGTCGTACGAATTTTGCCTGTAAAACGCAGGATGTCACAGATAAAAAAGAAAGAAAAATACGATAGTTGCGAACGCGGTTTAATGTAGACTGTTTAAAAATATACATGCCGATCCCAGTGGCCGTGCGGTCTAAAGCGTGGGTCTGCGGCCGTTCGCTTGCTGGGATTGCGGGTTCGAATCCCACCGGGGGCATGGATGTCTGTGTCTTGTGAGCATTGTGTTTTGTCAGTTGGAGGTCACTTTGTCGGGCTGATCATTCGTGCAGAGGAGTCCTACCGACTGTGGTGTGTGTCTTAGTAATCGTGAAGCCTCGATAATGAGGAGGCTCTGCCCAACTAGGGGCTGCTGCGGGGCAAAAAAAAATACCACTTAAAGCCGTGCATGGAGTCAAATGTCCTAAAGTAGTTGAACCTTTTAAAGCCTAGCGCTAACTTTACGTACCTCCAGGTTTAACATTCAAAAATTCTACGTGGTGCCCACATTGCGTTTATGTGTTTTGTACGGATCTCAGAACAAACAGCAACTTTTGCCTTATAAAACATTAAGAGACTGGTTTTTATAACCGAAATGGAGAGTGTTTACAGTGCGGTACGCACCGAGTCCTTATATAAAACAGATACGCTTCGTCTTTAAAGGGTTAAATGTGCTAATGTCTGCGTTCTTCTAAGACGTAACAAGCACGCCGTTAGCTGACAGCTGTGTGTACCACAGAACAGTTCTGAACGTGGTAATATAGAGAATCACATGCACTACAGATTGGATTCCCTTCTGCACTACCACTAATGTGGTAACAAAACAACTGCAATAAATTGGCGACTTACTGGTGGGAGATCCTGAAGCTATTCGTTCATTTCATGTTTTGATGAATGGCTTTTTGTGTCAGAGATTTCGCCCTGCCTGTGTGATCGTGAACCTAAAATAAAAGCACCTTTACTGACGTTGCGTAGACATTAATTTAGCTCGTGGTGACGGAAGACGAGTCGTGGTTTAAACTTCGGACAGCAAAAACCCGAAGTGAGATAGCAGATGATAAATTCCGGGCTGAGAGTTTAGCCAACATAGTAAAAAGCGGAGTCCATTTGAACGAACTGCTAACTCACGTTGAGTCCCTTGCGCCACATTTCGACGCGAGTTAACTCTCTAACAGCGTAAATTAATTACGTCATTGCGGCACTCCGTCACCATGTGTAGCATTCCAACCTCGAAGCATTCTTTCCTCGTCTATCATATATCTGTTTTGCTGAGGGTACAGAAAGAGGTCCCATGGATCGTGACGATGATGGGGACCTGAGGTTTTCCACTCGTTGCCTGCCGCTGTATTCCTCACCTGCCTATTCTGGCGTGTATTGACCAACACAGAGACACTCTCGCCAGATAGTTTTATCGCGCAGTTATCAGTCGTGTGTGGTTCTGGCAAGCGAAGAGTACTTGGAAGGTATTTACAGAATACGGGTAGCATTTGATGGGTATTCGCCTGGCGAGGGTATATGACTTAGCAACTACTGTACATGCAAAAATATTTTTCACCCATATCATTGCTTTACAAACGTTGGCGAGCGGACGGTCGCCAGGTGGTACGTGAAGAAATTTAGGAATTATTTTTTTCTCAATAATAAAAATTTAGAAACGTTAATTGCAGTACTGAAATTGTTTTAAATGTGTCGAAGTGTGGAGAAAAACATTTACAAAGTGTGTACCAAGATAGGTCTTCTATTTCATTGTTCGAAGACGAACACCGACTCTCCTATGTCTAATCGCGTTAAATTGGAAGACTAACTAACTAACTAACTAACTAACTAACTAACTAACTAACTAACTCCATGGAGCAGAGGCCTTCTTGAGAACCTAACAGTTTCTCAGCTAGTCAAGAAATTCCCCGCATTTTATGGAACCCGAAAGTTCATTATCGCATCCACAAGAGCCCGCCTCCTGTCCCTATCCTAAGCCAGCTCAATCCAGTCCATTTTCCCATCCCACGTCTTGATTCATTTTAATATTATCCTCCCATTGACGCCTGGGTCTCCCAAGTGGTCGCCTTCCCTCATGTCTCCCCACCAAAATCCTGTATGCACCTCTCTTTTCCCCCATACGTAACAACTGCGAAATTTGAGATTTCCACAGCGTTGTTGTTTCCTTGGTTGGCAGGTTTGAAAAGTTCAAACCTGGTTTGAAAACTTCAAACCTGCCAACCAGCGGAACTTCCCGGAAGACCGGTATCCTGAAAGTAGGCATTAATATTTTCAGTGACTGTTGGTACCTAGACATGTTTTGTGTTGTGACAAACGTAGCGTTGTATTAATTATCTTACTTTTAACGCATCAGACGATGGAGAGGTTCCATAAAGTTAATAAGTTTAGCTGTGGTTTTCACCTGACCCACGGACTGGTTACTAGTCAATGAATCAGTATGTAGCCGCAGTTTTTTCTACATCGTTTTAAGATTATTTAATATATACGACGTTTCGGGAGTTGGCTGCGTCCCTTATTTATTGTTGTTACACTGAACTTAATGAAGGGCGACTCGTCTGTAACGGTTGCAGCCCTACATCTCTTACAAACGAACCGCCCCTGCAACTTACGCGATTCATTGCTTTTACCCCCAACATGATACTGTCTTCGGTGTCCAATCCCCAAACCAGTTTTAATGTGTTCCATGTCCGTGCACTATACTATACAAAAAACATGAAACACCAACAAATGCACAAAGAGTTTTTTCGTCAATTATAACACACTCCTACATGTTTCGACCCTACTGGGTTATCTTCAGGGAGAAACTTTCCGTTGTTACACTAGGTTGCACTGTGCAGCGGCGCAGTGCACAATCAACAGCATATTCTCGCTCAACTATATAGTGTAACCTAGTGTAACGACAACGGAAAGTTTCTCCCTGAAGATGACCCAGCAGGGTCGAAACATGTACGAGTGTGTTATAATTGACGAAAAACTCTTTGTGCATTTGTTTGTGTTCAACGTTTTTCCCGAAACCAGTATTTACTAAGATGACATTCTCCTGGGAGGCAAAGCTTTATATAGTCTATTAGGTTGTTACCAAAATTTCTGTCGAATTTTGTGCCCCCATTTTTAGGGTAAGAGGGTTTTACTGTAAAGACTGCAGATGCTTCTGAAGCGTGCTTTGAAGGGTTAATACTGTTAATGCCCGAAACGCATGGAAATGTGCTACACGACGGCTTGCAGTTCGTTTGCAGATCATTACCGCTCTGTGCAGTGTGAGTGGGTGCACTCGCCTAGCAGTTCGACAAACTGGAGCTTCTTCAGGCATTATATAATGCTTTACGCACTGAAGGAAGACAGTAAACACTTGCCTCACAATTGGGCTTGCACAGTGTTAATGAAAAGACATAGCAGGTGGCTCCTTTTAAATTGTTTGTTCGAGAGATTCACATTGTCACAGTCTTTGTAATTACGTCGTACGGAATTTAGAGACACGGTTATGACCTGCAAGACTGCAAACCCTTTGTTAGAGGGTCAGTCAGTTACGGCCAGAAGTATTTTGCGCGGTGGCCATCTTTTTACTATCAACTTCAGATAAAAGTTACTCTCCCATATGATCGATACTTAACACTGTTATAAATGTTTACCGTGTCCTTACGTTTATGGGGTAATCCCAGTGGCCGCGCGGTCTAAGGTGTGGGTCTGCGGCCGCTCGCTTGCAGGGATCGTGGGTTCGAATTCTGCCGGCGGCATGGATTCCAGTCTCTTGTGAGTGTTTGTGTTATCAGGTAAAAGTCTCTGGCTCGGGCTGATCACTCATCCAGAGGAGTCCTACCGAATGTGGTGTGTCTGAGTATGACCGTGAAGCCTCGATAATGAGGGGGCCCTGGCCCACTGGGGGCTGTTGTGCCTTGGAAATAATCAAGCTGTTTGTTGATTGGTGGGTTGGTTGTATTTTTTGATGACATCTTTTTCGTCAGCCTCCTCTACAATGGGTATCGGGTCATCTCCATGGGGGGGGGGGGGTGAAGCGGCCGGGAGGTGGCTTTAACTACCCACCACTATGTGGCGCTGATGTTAAAGAGAAAATACAGCTATGCCTCAACCCCTTATCTGTGCCTTCTTGGCAGGTTACAGGGTGAACTTTACTTTACTTTACTTTGCGCATTTTAATGCATATTCCTAAGCACTAATATTGAACACTATTTGTGTCATAATTTAACCACCCAGAAATTACCCCCGATCTGCCTTGGAAGATAATCTGGGAGTGCACAAAGTAAACCTGGCGATTGACCGTCTGAGATGTTACGGCCCTTTTAACTGGTTGGTTATACATTATTCGCAGCTACTGCTGCCATCTTGGAGCGTGGTTTAACCTGTTAAAGCCTAGCGGTAACTTTACGTACCACCAGGTTTAACATTAAAAAATTCTACGTGGTGCCCACATTGCGTTTATGTGTTTTGTACGGATCTCAGAACAAACAGCAACTTTTGCCTTATAAAACATTAAGAGATTGGTTTTTATAACCGAAGTGGAGAGTGTTTACAGCGCGGTACGCACTGAGTCCTTATATAAAACAGATACGCTTCGTCTTTAAAGGGCTAAATCCCTGTATTTTCCTGTGCATATGGTATGCAAAGAAGTAGACAATAAAATGAAATCCGTTCGCTGTGCATTATGGACCCTCTGTTTCTTTGTGTTCTCCCTCCGGTTGCTATATTATTCCCACGCCATGCCTCCGCCCCCCCCCCTCCCCCCGCCTGGCAGTGATGATAGAGGAACAAATCGAATGATGTCTGCCTCCACCCATTAAGAGTCATTCGTTTGTGAAGCGATATGGCTGCATCCGTTCCATAAGCTGCTCTGAGTTAGGGGCAGGCGGGGCATAACATGCCAGCCAGCCTTCTTTGCGACTTGGTCGCTGTGTTTTATATGTGCCTTCCAATTACAGTGATACGGGTTGTGAATTTTGTTGTGCTGCGAAGTCGCGATCAGGCTAATGGCCGTACTATGTGTAGTAGCATGAGACTGGGTCATAAGGTCAGACTTGTGCCTGGACGTAATAAGCATCACGCAGTGAAGACGTATGGGTGGAGGCAAAGCTCCATTAATTCCTAAATTTCTCATCTGGTGGAGAATAGTCATGAGTTTAATGCCACATATGCTTTAACTCCGCCCAAAGGACCAAGTATTGTTATTGAAGATTATGCTGGTTGGGACCTGTAAAAAAAAAGGGAAATTTTGCTCCTGCTGGGAATTCCTCCGGGCAAATTTGGTATACTACCTCGCATTCCTTTCACGTCCTTTGCATTTCCTTAGTACCTATGGCCGTATCATTGAATGCCAGCTACCCCGAACTATCGAGAATGGCGTTAAGTGTACAATAAATTAATTATTTTCATGTGGAAGTAAAATGGAACTTTGTAATCATCCTCATAATATTCGAGTCTGTTTAATATTCATAAATTGCCTACATAACCACGTGACTGCGACTAAAAAGAGAAAAGTGCAACGGCCCAGCTGGAGACTGCGTGCCTCATCCTGCTGCAGCGACAAATTTAATGCCCAGTAGCACTGCCAACTTCGCGATATGGAAATGAATCGTGGAAAATTAAGTTAAGATACATGAACAGAATGCAGTCAGCAGTGATGGCATACTTAAGGCTGTTCTAAACTAGACTGTGAATACAGAAAAACGCAAAGTTGTCCCTCTGCTCGGCGGTACAGCTCCACTCATTCTTAACCTCGACACTAGATAGAGATAAGTGGTCAGTGTCACACCCCGGCCACTTCACCTCTGGGCAAAGGGACCTCGATGCCCATTGAACAGGACGCTGGGTGGGCCCCATAGGCTGTCTAAGAGTTTTTGGGGAAGGGAAAAACTGGTGTCACTGCCGGAATAGACTGGGAATACAGTCAGTAGCAAAAATAAAGACATCTTTACAGTGTGCATGCCGCTGTGAGTACAATAAATACATACACAATGAAAGTCGTCCTCACAACTTATTCATTTATTAAAAGTTAAAAATTGGCAACAGGAAACAATAAGAATTGTTTCCTGTTACATTCTTATTTTGGCCTGATGATGACCGCCTAGGTGGTCGAAACATGTTGCCAATTTTTAGCTTTTAATAAATGAAGAGTAAATTGTGAGGACTGCTTTCCTTGTGTGTGTATTTAAAAATAAAGACAGTTGTGTGCAGACAAAAGCGGATAAACCCCTTGCATAGGATGACTGCCGAGAGAAAGCTGGAACACTTTCTGCAGTATAAACCGAAGATGTGAAGGTCAACAAAGGTCAGTGTGTAGAGTGGTAACATGCTTGGTTGCCTGAACGATGCACTGCAGAGAAACGTGCTCGTACGTGACTCCGATGAACTTTTGTCACAGTCAGTGACGTCTTTAGACAAGGCGTACTCTTTTTGATGACATTGACGCGTCATTCAAGCCACTTCGTGCCGCTTATGTCTTCAGATGTTGATGGCCTGCCCTGGTCTTGAAAAGACGTGAAAGATCGGGCGTCCCTCTTATTGATTGCTGCCGCCGCGAGGACGTCTTCGCCTGCTTTTATCCGGGGTCACAGCAGCGCTAGCGTCGTCTACATTTCCTGGACCGTGTTCCTTCCACCGGAAGTGACGTTAGAATCCATAATGCAGTGAAGTATAAAGAGCCATGCAAACATATTTGTCTTTTTAAAAAAAACGCTGCAGGAAGAAAAGGAAAGGTGTGAAAAATAGGATATAAAATTGGAGGCAAACATGTTTCAGGAAGAATGTTTGAGTAGCTACGTGAACCGGAAAGAAGTGTGAGATGGTTTATGGGTGTGACAGGACAAAGTTTGCTGACAGAAATGCGAAGACGAGGGGAGGTATGAGAGATTGTGTAGAGATAGAAATATACGGTGGGTGTCGTTTCGTGCAAGTATTCTTGCAGCTAGTGACAAAGGCTTCTTGTTTTGCTTGTGCCTTTGATAATGTTTCGAAGATACGACGGTCTACTTGATCATATTCAGCTTATAAACACTCTGTTGGTTACTGATGGGTCCCATATTCCTCTCATTACAAGCGAAAGTCTCCATTAACCTTTTAAAGCCTAGCGGTAACTTTACATACGACCAGGTTTAACAATCAACAATGCTACGTTCTGCCCACACAGTGTATTTATGTGTTTTATGTGGATCTCAGAACAAACAGCGATTATTTCCCTATACAGCATTAACTGACTGGTTTGTATAACCGATACGGAATGTGTTTACAGCGCGGTACGGACTGGATCTTTATGTATATAATTCTACGTTCTGCCCACACAGTGTATTTGTGTTTTGTGTGGATCTCAGAACAAACAGCGATTATTTCCCTATACAGCATTAACTGATTGGGTTTTATAACAGAAATGGATAGTGTTTACTGTGCGGTACGCGCTGAATCCTTATACAAAACAGATACGATTCGTCTTTAAAGGGTTAATCGTCGAGAACGCCTTTTTTCTCTGTGTCAAGTCTCACAATATACAGCATACCTTAAAAGTATGAGCAATATGTCCGACTGCAAGACCAGATTAGAGGCTAAAATACTGTTACACAGATGGAGAGGACTGCCAATCACAGCAATATTCCAGACAATATTTTATTTTTGATCGGGCTAGTGCTACATGTTTCGACTTAAATAAAAGTAATTATCAAGCAGCAGTTGAAATATAAAGAAGGAAAAGTTTTTGAGGTACTGTGTTCTATGGACGACAACAGACACTTAAAAAACAGGCTTCAATTCCACATAAATGTGCAGAGCTTTTGCATCGTGTTGGAAAGGCTTAAAGACTTCAGAATCGGAGGACAAGTAATTTGCACTGTGAAATACGTAGATGACGTCGTGCTATTGGCCAAAGAAGAAACGGTGCTACAGGGCGTGATTGGTACGTTAGTTGAAGTTAGAAGACGCTGTGGAATGGAAAATAATGTGGAAAAAACTAAGATGATGAGTATCTCAATGCAACGATTCCCAGTGCAGATTATGATAGATCAAAAACAACTCGAGACTGTGGGATATTTGAACAATTTGTGTAGCGTGATAACAAATAATGGAAGGCGTACTTGTAATTATATCCAGAAGCAGCATTGAACAAGAAGAGGACTGTTTTCACCAGTAAATTTGGCTGGAATTTGAGGAATAAACTAATGAAATTCTATTTTTGGAGCATAAGTTCTTGTGGTGCTGAAAACTGGACAATTCGGGAAGTAGATCAGAAATATCTTTGAAGTTTCCAAAAGTTGTGATGGAGAAGTATGGAGAGGATTAGTTGGACTGATCGTGCGAAAAATGAAGAAGTGCTGCAGAGAGTCGAGGAGGACAGGAATATCCTGGAGAGAATAAAAAGAAAGGTTAATTGAATTGGTCACATCTGACGTAGAAACTGCCTTCTAAAACACATTATTGAAGGAAAGCTAGAATGAAGGATGGAAGTGACGGGTAGACGAGGAAGAAGACGTAAACACCTATTGAATGACCTTAAGGAAAGAAGAAAATGCTGGAAATTGAAGGAGGAAACACTCGATCAGGGTCTGGAGAACTCGCTTTGGAAGAGGCTATGGATCTGTCTTAAGACAGAATATGTTATTCTTATTATTATTGTTATTATTATTATCCGAATTTCTCACTTCTCAGCTTTAGCTAGGAAATATTCACCTATCCTGGGATGTATCATCAACAGGATTAGGCTCGGTGGTCTTATGTGTAATTTAGGAAATTTCTTACAATTGAACATGTGCCAAGAATTACCACTTTTTGCATCTGTATATATGTGTTTGGGTGCAGGTTAAGTCTCTTTAAACTTTGTGAAAGTGACTATGGAATTATTCCCGTAGCTGAAATTACTATCGGGACCACTTGTACTGCGTCCTGCTTCCACATAGCACGTATTTCGATCGCCAGTTCTTGGTATTTATTTTGTTTCTCTGTTATTGTTTTGGCGAGATTGTGTGTATTTGGAATAGCTATGTCTATTGGGAAGGCATTTTTTGTTTTCGTGTTTGTGAGAGTTATGTCAGGTCGGTTGCAAGGTACTGTTCTGTCCGTAATAATGCTGCGATTCCACTACAGTTTGAAGTTGTCATTCTCCAGCACGTTTGCTGGTTTGTAGCTATAGTATGGGCATTTGTGTTCAGTTAGTTCAGCTGCTTCTGCCAGTTTCTGGTGTACAACTTTTGCTACTTCATCATGTCTTTTTGTATACTCGGTGGGTGCCAGCTGTTCCATGCTGCAGTAATGTGCTGGACCGTCTCCGGTTCTTTTCCACATCTTCTATACACCTCGTCGATGTTTGGCTGCTTCGAAATATATTTATTATTATTATTATTATTATTATTATTATTATTATTATTGCAAATCCTGCCCCTTACCATCTATTTTCCTATGCTTTCTTGTACTATGTTTCAATGATAAAGGTTCACACTGTTTGTAGGGGAGGATATCGGAGACTTTGAGGTTCTCACAGGGGTGGTGTTTAAAAATTCATTTCCCGCTTCAAAGGAAATACAGTTTTTCCCAGTTAGAGACAAAAACTGCATGATGCTCTATCGGGAGATACTGGATATCTTTTCCGAGAATTAAGTGAAACCCATGCTGGCAAAATGTAGAATTGTGTTATTGTAAATCGGTAGAAATAGTAGAGACTCTACATGAAAGAGTTGGCACTTCCCATGCTACAGAGTGTGATTTTGCTTCTGTAATTCCTACCACCTGGTCTGTTTAACAACGTGATGGTGCTGAAATTTCCGTAGGGAACAAATGCTTCGTTTTCTGCATTTTGTCAGCTGTAATGGTTTTGGCATTTCGGCGATCGATGTCTCGCTTGTTACTAATAGTGCTGTGCTATCTTCTCATATGTGACGCCGTCTTGTCTAGTAGAAATTTAGTGACGTTTCGGATGTACATGCCGCCTGTGCAAGATTTCAGGCTTCCATCGCGATGTATTTCAGGTTTTTTTTTCTTCCGGGATGTTACACGGTGTAGGCTGGTAGTAGGTTACCGACCTTTCTGGACAGCCTCTTAGTCCCGTTTTCATAGGTTGACCCGAAACGTCGGTAAAAAAAACTGGCAACCTAGGCTGCGAAAGCGTTAAAGTGCTGCCTCATTTCTCAGTATTTTTGCTAAGTAATATTACATGTAAAATGTTCATGGCGTCATATGACGGGCTTCCATAACATATTCACGCGCTGTTCCACGGACTCTTTCATCAGCAGTCTCTTTTTTCTTAGTGCCAACCAAGCGCTAACCTCATCTACAGGAGTTGGGCCGTGCGATGGCGCTATCCTGTATTTGATGCTCTAGTCTCAATTGTTTTCTTTAGCTTCGGCTTGTAGCTCACAGAGAACACATTCTTTCTAAGTTGTAAAAACTCCTTCTTTGGCCCCGTTGCGCACGTCCCAGAGAACAGATTGCGTCTCAGTGATTAATAAATTGGAAATAACAGCGGTCATGATCAGTTTTATCGTAATATTCCAGCATTTGCCTGCAGCGACTGCGTAAGACCACGCAAACCTTACTTTGGTTGGTGTCCGTGCCGGTGTTCGAAAGGGACACCTCCCGAATAGACGTCAGAATCTTTACTGCTTGATCCAATTTCGACGTCTCGCAGACATAGTGACATCTGCAGCATGAACTACCCGTGTTCGACCTTTCACGCCCAAGTGCCAGGGCTTCACTGTTGACAGCGCAAACAAACAGCATTCAATCCCGCAAATGCTGAATCCCCGCTGTTTTGAGGATCGGCTTTGAGAAATGAAACGGAATGCCATTCTAATTCCAGGCTTCCCAACGTTTTAAACATCTTGCTATACGCTGTAATTACTCCTAGTCTCTTTCCGCCCTCTCCAAGTCGGTTGTGAAAATTGCAACCTTGTTTCCCTTCTACTGCAGTAACCCCCCTTGCAGAAAGTGTTTCTGCTATTATCAGATGGGTACAAATCTTCTCTCTGAAAATTTTAGAGTCTGTGAGCTCTGTTGCATGTGTCTGTATAAGACACCGACAGTTGTTTGGACAGTATAGCAGTCATTCTACGTGTGTAATAGAATATATGTTTTTATTAATACTGGAGGTTTAGTAAAGGGGAACAATGGTCCTTTGAGTGAGTACATACTGCAGCACATCAGGGAGGGAAGTTAAAATTGCAAGGTATTTTTGTCGTATTTTGTGTAGAGGAAAGTAAACAAACCATCTTCTCTGTTGACGGGCTTTTTAATCGCATTTTGCGTGTTTATGCCGCCTGTTTCTTGAACAGAACATATAGATACAGACAAGCTGTTACACGTGGGCATAATATCCACAGCTAAGTATGGTACAAGCATCGTGACAGGGCGATCTGCTTTGATTGATGACCAGCTAATTTGGTCTCTGCATATCTCACGTTCCGATTGGTAATGTCAAAGAGATGCATCTAAGGGATTTTACGTGCATGCTTTTATGTGTGAACCGACTGCCTGGGTTTCTCTAACTTCTCCGTAAATCTGATCATATTTCCCTCACTTCCCCCAGTAAGCTGGACTCCCGTATATAATTCTTCGGTTGGAATCTCCTTCAAGGATAGGATCCTATATCTTAGGAAGCTGATGGCTGTAACATTGACTCTTTCTTTCTTTCTTTCTTTCTTTCTTTCTTTCTTTCTTTCTTTCTTCTTTCTTTCTTTCTCTTTCTTTCTCTCTTTCTTTCTTTCTTTCTCTCTTTCTTTCTTTCTTTCTCTCTTTCTTTCTTTCTTTCTCTCTTTCTTTCTTTCTTTCTCTCTTTCTTTCTTTCTTTCTTTCTTTCTTTCTTTCTTTCTTTCTTTCTTTCTTTCCTTCTTTCTTTCTTTCTTTCTCAATCTGACCTCGTCTACCTACTCATTGTAGGTGTAGAGCTTTATTGTTGCACCTCATCACACTCAGTGACACACTCAACACACAAACACACACACTCAGTAGGTCCCCTCCCGATGAGAGATGGGTCCGTTGCAGAGACCTCTACTTGCACAACACACAACATTTACAAAAGACAAATATCTATCGCCTCTTAAGAAATCAAACCAGCAATCCCAGCGAGCGGCCGCAGACCTACGCCTTCGACGGCGCGGTCAACGGGAGTGGCTTTGGTTCCTGTACTTATATTTTTAGGTGCCCGATTCCTTGAGTACACCTTGAACAGTTTCTTCAAAATTCTTACATATTCGCAGAGAATTACCATTTTCTCGCCCCATTCGATGCTATAGACTACAAACTGTCAACGTTTCATTCCATATGTCAGACTGTCACTGCCGTATAGGCCAGTGTTCGGTTTACGGCCACCTGTGTTTGTGGCAGCATGCAGTCTGTATCAAGCGGTGCCGGAACCTGGGGGATAACCCTACAGTGCGCATACTGTCATCAACTTGCACTGCGCCTGTAATGCGCATTTATCCAATGCATGTCTCTCCATTTCAAACATTAGTAGCTGGCACAACACTGGGAAAGCAGCAGCTACAGGTCACAAGCCAAACTGTGACTTGTTCCGTCTTCGTATGTATTTGTATGTCCATCTTTGCTTTGGTCAACACACATTGCTTTTGTCAATTTCATTGTGTTTGTGTAATAACTTCAGAATACCTGTATTATTCGTTCGTAATAAATGTAAAACGCACTAACATATATATCACACAGTAACCTCATGTATTTTTACATATCTCATACGATTTCTTTTATGGTCACTTCATACACAAGCTGCAACGGATTTCAAGTATTCATCCACAGCTGTTTCAAGTGCTTCGTATTGGTTTATTTAGATCTAAATCTTACACCCATCCTGGAGCATTATCTTATATAATTTTAATTTCTTTTCCCTGTTACTGGTTGTGAGTATACGCTGATTTTTCTACGTATGTTCTGCAAGACAAGGGATTCTACCATGTTAACCCTTTAAAGACGAAGCGTATCTATTATATATAAGGACTCAGTGCGTACCGCGCTGTAAACACTCTCCACTTTGATTATAAAAACCAATCTCTTAATATTTTATAAGGCAAAAGTTGCTGTTTGTTCTGAGATCCGTACAAAACACATAAACGCAATGTGGACACCACGTAGAATTTTTTAATGTTTAAACCTGGTGGTACGTAAAGTTACCGCTAGGCTTTAAAAGGTTAAACTGTGTGCAGACGTATCAGCATTTTCAACTTCTGCGTTGTTCTGTCCCTCAGTAGCAGGTCTTTAAATACCGCACTTGAGTGTTCTGCAGTGGACAGCTGCAGCAGGTACTGCTTTGTGTGCGCACCAAGGCGTACAGTTAGGGAGCAGCCGTTTTGTTTTCCTAGCGGGGAGCGCTATCGTGTGGAGCCATGCGGAAATATGCACTGAAATTTAAATTCGGGATAAAAATAAGATGTACTTTGTAGGTACGATACCAGCAGCCCCGATATAACTGCCTCGCCGCACCACCTGTGTCTTATTTCAATTTATTCTTCATTTCCTTGCTTCCAATTTTCTCTCCATCTTCCCCCTTTTTCTTCACTCTATAGTCTTGGTTTATTATCTCTCTCTTTTGTGTTTGGCATTATTGTTCTGTTTATCTTTCCTGTTTTTAGCCAGTCGCTTTATACTTACTGAAGGAGTGTGCTCGATTCTAGCTGTTGGTATTCGTTAGTGATATTTCTTGTCAATTTTATTGTCCTGCTGTGGCTGTATACAAGCCTGTATTGCAAAACCTGCACTTGTCACATGTAACCGTGTCTGTCTGATGCACTTGCCACTTGTTACATAAAAATGTGTTATGTAAAAGGGATGAATTTTTTTACAAACTTATCAGCGTTTAGAATTCTGTCATCACGTAGATGGGCGTACATACACATTGTGTTCACTTGCTATGAAATTTTGTGTCCCTGAGAATTACAGAGAGCAATTCAAGGACGCTGTCATGGAACGTGGAGAAGTAAATGACGTAAGGTTTATCATATCAGAGTTCCAGAATTTATATACAGTAGAATCCGGTTTATACAACACCTCTTCTATATCGCCAGATATTCTGTGGTAACAATTAACCCTTTAAAGACGAAGCGTATCTATCTGTTTTATATAAGGACTCAGTGCGTACCGCGCTGTAAACACTCTCCACTTCGGTTATAAAAACCAGTCTCTTAATGTTTTATAAGGCAAAAGTTGCTGTTTGTTCTGAGATCCGTACAAAACACATAAACGCAATGTGGGCACCACGTAGAATGTTTTAATGTTAAACCTCGTGGTACGTAAAATTACCGCTAGGCTTTAAAAGGTTACTTCCCCACTGTTAACCTAACATTATACCCCTCAGTTGTAACAACACTCGTTTATAACAGCACTTAATATTCAGTCAATTTCATGACGTTATAACCGAGTTCGACTCTATTTTATGCTTGATTCCCATTTATTGTCTTTCGACTCAACACAGAGAATGCACAGGACTGTGCGGCTGGAACTCTGTGCCTTTCAAAGTACCCTTTCATATCCCATTTTTGAACTCACCGAACATCGTCACCCGCTGGCCAATCGATACAGTCATTTCGCCCTTCAAATGTGCATTGTGCTACGTCAGCTGAACTGGGATTATTAACTATAAAAGCCCCAATTTTTTGAAGCGGCTAATTTCACAACCATTTTGTCGCTTCGTGTTCAGAAAGCCAGTGTTTTGTGTATTGTGTTTCGGTGCTTCGTCACACTCGTTTCATATCTCTACCTAGTTTTGTGTCGTCTCCCACTCGTTTTTACAAAAGTCTGCGCAGAGTTGACTGAAAAATGAAAGGCATGCTGAGCTAATTGAAGAGTATTCCCATTTTTAGTTGTTAAATCTTTTAAAATATTTTTATACCTTAGAAATTTCTTACTCCGTCAAAAATGCAACGCTCATAATAACAATTGTTATAATATTAAATGATCCATAACCTTGCGGTGAAGAGTCAGGTATGGTAACTAAAACCAACAAACGTGCACGCGTTTATGGACATTCACCAATGTTAATAACATTTTGTTTTGGAAAGTTATTTTTTAAACTTAAGGAACAAGTTCAGTAATTGATGCACCGTCACCACAACTGTTGTTGTAATTCAGGCTACATGTTTCGACTGCCTTTTACAGTCATCATCAGACCTTTCGTATACAAAATGTCAAAGGAAAAATCTGTAGTAACTGAAATCCCAGTTAACTCTTTAAAGACGAGGCGTATCTGTTTTATATAAGGACTCAGTGCGTACCGCGCTGTAAACACTCTCCACTTCGGTTATAAAAACCAATCTCTAAATGTTTTATAAGACAAAAGTTGCTGTTTGTTCTGAGATCCGTACAAAACACATAAACGCAGTGTGGGCACCACGTAGAATTTTTTAATGTTAAACTGGGTAGTACGTAAAGTTACCGCTAGGCTTTAGGAGGTTAAGGAACAAGTGTTTGCTTTATCCAAAGAGGGTTGCATCGACAGAGACTTTTATGTGAAAAACAATATTTATTTCTCGTTTTTGATTTTAGTAAACAGATCAGAGCAATATTTCAGGTAGTGCTTGCAGCCAGTCATGTAACATAGTCCATTTTAAATGTTAAGGAGCTTTCTTCTAATTCCTTTAAAGCTAATAACCTATCGGGGATGTCCAAACATAAGACATGCCTAAGTGTGGCGCAGTAGAGATTTCATGGATCTGCTTGTTATTGATTTTATTCTTTTGCTATAAGCGAGTCGTAACCTGGCGTTTTGTAGTGTTTGTCTATCATCTTCGAAAAAAGTGACATGATGTACACTGATACGAAAATAAATTCAGGAGGACAAGAGTACCCTTCACTGAAAGTCGTCAGCTTAATATATAAAAATTTTATTGGTCGCTAGGATGACGTGGCGTATGAACCTTGGATATGGGAGACGATAAATCCTTTCAGAAACAGACCAATTGCATGACCTAGACGTAAGGGCGAAGATAATGCCGGGGTGGATGTAGTTTAGAAAAAACTGGCTGAATAGCAGGTTTCTAACCCAGTATAAAATCTACGGGCTTCACATTATATTTCTTACTAATTTATTAGGTTAGTCAACCTTTTAAAGCCTAGCGGTAACTTTACATGCCACCAGGTTTAACCTTAAGAAATTCTACGTGGTGCCCACATTGCGTTTATGTGTTTTGTACGGATCTCAGAACAAACAGCAACTTTTGCCTTATAAAACATTAAGAGACTGGTTTTTATAACCGAAGTGGAGAGTGTTTACAGCGCGGTACACACTGAGTCCTTATATAAAACAGATACGTTCCGTCTTTAAAGGGTTAATATGCTTAACCGCTCCAACAGCTAATGACTTTATGTTCCCTCTTGGTCTTATATCTGCAGTAGAGCCTTGCAAAAGGTTAGCACGTTCTAACCGTTGCTGCTATACACCTTAAATGGCGAAGCAGACAGCAGCAGGTTAAATCAGCGAACATACATTTATCTAACCCTGTATGCTCACAAACAAAACACACCAAACTCCCGAAGTAATGTATGCAGACAGGAAGTCGCATAGCTACCGACGCCGGCCTGTAGTCCTTGTGACGTAAAGTTGTCCCGTACATGCCGTGAAGACACAGTGAGGAGAGGGGGGGAGTAGAGTTGTAGCTCCGTTCAACTTAGACATCGAAGTTTCATGGAAGTGGTCATCACAGTCCGACCTTTATGTGCTCGGGAAAGAACGTTGGTACCGATCGGGGGAGAGGCTGGGTGGGCCCCAGAGCGGGTCTTGACTTTTTTGGAAATGAAAAATCTCATACCCCAACCGGGATTTGAACTCCGATCCGTCCAACTTGTAGACCAGCACTATAACTAATATGTTATTTCGGCCGCCTTTTTGTCCTTCTAAGGGCAGTGGTAATAATGTGATTTGATCCGCTTTACTCGCAGGTGTCTGTTACGTCAGCAGCGTTTTGATGTTGTAATTGTAAAAGTTTAAGATTACAGAACTTGAACAGTTGGGAAGTCTAGCAGGAAGCGCGGCTTCAAGACGAACCGCCGTGACGCCAGTTTAACCTTTTAAAGCTTAGCAGTAACTTTACGTACCACCAGGTTTAATATTAAAAAATTCTACGTGGTGCCCACATTGCGTTTATGTGTTTTGTACGGATCTCAGAACAAACAGCAACTTTTGCCTTATAAAACATTAAGAGACTGGTTTTTATAACCGAAGTGGAGAGTGTTTACAGCGCGGTACGCACTGAGTCCTTATATAAAACAGATACGCTTCGTCTTTAACCTTTTAAAGCCTAGCGGTAACTTTACATACGACCAGGTTTAACATTAAAAAATTCTACGTGGTGCCCACATTGCGTTTATGTGTTTTGTACGGATCTCAGAACAAACAGCAACTTTTGCCTTATAAAACATGAAGAGACTGTTTTTATAACCGAAGTGGAGAGTGTTTACAGCGTGGTACGCACTGAGGTCTTATATAAAGGAGATAAGTTTCGTTTTTAAAGGGTTAAAGCTGAAGCCGAAGACAGTTCACGGATAGCGGGCAGACGTGTTGTGCGCCAACTCCTGTCTCAACCACTCACCAGAATTCAGTGCCCACATTTATCATCCCTGCTGTCGCGGGCCATCTTGCGACATTCAGTGTCACAATCATAACCACATTGTATGCTTCGGTCGTTATCATCCACTGTCAGTCGTGTACTTTCTAGTGATTATCGTCACAGGAGTAACTCTGCTAATAACACTGATGTAGGGGGGTAGGGCGAAATCGATCATGGGTGTCAGAAACTTCATGAAGTAGTCGAGTTGGAAAAAGGGGGAAGATTGGCTTGGGCCAGTCCTTAAACGTAGGTGGAGAGTGTTTACAGCGCGGTACGCACTGAGTCCTTATATAAAACAGATTCGCTTCGTCTTTAAAGGGTTAATGTACACTCCCCTTTCACTCACACTTACCCCAATTTTTTTTATTTGCCCCTCTTGAAATCAGTAGTAGCCAAAAAACTATTCTTAGGTAAAAAGAAAAATAATGCCGGGCATTTGTCCCCTTTGCGCCCCCTTCCCCCCGCAGTTTAGCCTATGATTGTCGTCCATAATCGAAACACATTATGACCCACTGAATTACTAACCACAGTGGAAGGAAATGGAGTGAGAATGTGTGAGAGCAGGGAAGAATATATAGACCTAAGGGAGAGGCAATATCATTAGAAGTGAGAAAATTGCATGATGAAAAGCTTAATCACTTTTATTCTTCATCACCTATTATTAGGGTGGCTAGGGGTGTGAGGGAATTAGAGTGTACGGGGTGTGTACCGGATACAAGCGGATTAGCATAGGATCGTGTAAGCACGGAAAGCAGTAATGAACTTTTGGGGTCCCGTAAGAGGAGGGTAGAAATGTCTTCTTCGACCAGGTGAGCGATTACATTAAAGAACAACTCTGCTCCGTGAAGCCAGCGGTCTGTCGATCAATTGATTATTTGTTTTGGTATGTGGCGCCCCTTTGTGCTTCCTAAACTGGATCAAAGGACTTTTTCTGCGTCAACTCAATTTTATCAACTGAATATTTTTAGCGCCGTGCATTTTGTAGTGTACGAATATTGATGTACCAACTGATGCACCTGTAGAATTTTTTACAGAAGATTTTTAACATTTTTAACAGTTTTAACATTTTATAATTCACATTTTAATGCACATTGTCTTATGTAATTTGAAGTAGCCCCCTTGAGAATGGCATAATTATTGCCGAAACGTGTCGGGGAGAAGCTGAACTAGAGACAATAAATAAGACAATAATATTGTGCATAATTTGGCTCTGTTTTGCTATATTAAATGAATTATTTTATCAGTAAAATGTTCTTGTCATGGTGTTTGATGCGTTTGTTGTAGTGACATGCAATACTTTCCTTTTTAACATAGATTTTAAATTGTATCTAATCGTGTTGCTTTACTTTTGTTATGTCTTGGGATTTTTCTGGTTTATTTTTCCTGTTCGTTTGTTGTCTTCTTCTATTTCTGCTGTCTTTGTAATTGACCATTAGGCTGTTGAGTCAACACATAAATAAATTAATTAATTAATTAAATTATCAGTAATATTATCATCGCCGCCATTGTTACTGACACATTATGCACTTCAGGTATAACTGCAGACCAGGTACCTCAACAGTTGTAGAACTGACCGATGTCTGAATACGAACACTTGTGTTAGAGGAGTGTTGTGACAGTGGAGTGTGTTTGTGTGTTGCTGCAGGTGATCCTTGTGCCTCACTCACACAACGACCCTGGCTGGGTCAAGACGTACGAGAGTTACTACCATTACCAGACGCGGAACATCCTGAACAACATGGTGGAGAAACTGCAGCACTTCCGGAATATGACGTTCATCTGGACAGAAGTGTCCTTCTTCTCGCAGTGGTGGGAGAGGTTAGTAACTCACAATGTCAGTGTTTGTATCCCTTAGTGTAAGTGTCAGTACCTCACACTGTGTTTGTACCTCTTAGTGCAAGTGTTAGTACCTCACACTGTGTTTGTACCTCTTAGTGCAAGTGTTAGTACGTCACATTATTTAAGGTTCTCAGTATGCCTTCTGAGTTGTAACATACCGTGTAATGGGCGACGTTTCGGTAGGAATTCCTGTCTACAATATGGAAACAATACATTCCTCCTAAGCATTTAATGTTCTTCCTGTTGTGTACGGCATTAGAGGCGGAAGATTGAGCCGACGTGTTGTCCCAAACCGTCTGTGCCCGGTTCAACATACATTTGCGACCACTTACAGCATAACAAGCGGACACTGTAACTGCAGTTTGCAGTAACTGCAAACTGCAGTTACTGCAATCTGGAAGCCTCAACCTGCTGGAACCCTCTAGGCCTGTAATGGGATTGCTTTTATTTCTTCGAAAATCCTTGACTTTGTACAGATTTGTATGATGCTTAGCTGTAGTTCAGTCGATGCAAGACCTAAGGCGGTACCTTGGAATTTCATGTAATCACACACAGTGATAACCTTTTAAAGCCTAGCGGTAACTTTACGTACCATCAGGTTTAATATTAAAAAATTCTACGTGGTGCCCACATTGCGTTTATGTGTTTTGTACGGATCTCAGAACAAACAGCAACTTTTGCCTTATAAAACATTAAGAGACTGGTTTTTATAACCGAAGTGGAGAGTGTTTCAGCGCGGTACGCACTGAGTCCTTATATAAAACAGATACGCTTCGTCTTTAAAGGGTTAATGAGTACCGCTCAGATTAGAACACCAGAACAGTGAGAAGTTTGCGAGGTTGCAGGGAGCAGCACTTGTTACTGTATGCAAACCAGCAGGCAAGTTAAAGTTGCGTTTTAAAATCAGAGAGAAAAGAAAAGTGACAAACGCGACAGGACAGTTCGTGTTTGTTATCTTAGCAGTAATGCTACATCCATTAAGCAGTGGATAGTCAACTACAGATCCATTATTTTATCTGACAAATATAATTTGTCTCTTTCCGCTGCGCGTGCAGACAGTCTGGTGAGTGGACTACGTTACTACGATAAGCGAGCCGACAGGAAATGATTAGTGAGGTAAAATAATAAATGTTACGCCATTAGAAACGTGGTCGCCTCTACTGTGTGACCAGGCCTTTCTGTCGTCACTTTCTTGGTCGAGTTTACGTTCGAGCCGGGGTCGGTCTTGGGGTTGTGGCAGATATCGCTCTGTGTACCATCCAACCACAGTAACCAGCCCTTACCGGTCTGTTTACTGTGGCATCCTGAGCTCGAAGTCAATTCGTCGGCTTCTCACATCGCATGCCCAGCTTCGACCACAGGACAGTCCATGTGGGATTTGTGGTGAGCAAGGTTGCACTGGGACAAGTTTAATCTCGCAGTGCTTCAGCTTCCCCCTATCAGCTGTCATTTCACCAGCGCTCTGAACGCATCCGTCGTCAGGCACCGGTCGCACCCTCAAGGGACGCAATGTCGCTTCACCTCAAGGACAGAAAGAGAAATCTGTCCGTGCCCGTTGCTGATAGCAGTGGTGTTAATTTGCTGCGTAACGAACTGTAGGCCACGTCTGGTTCGTCTGTTGTGACAGGAGCACTGATAACTGAACGCCATAAATAGCAACGTTTGCAGTTCGACCCGTATTAGCCTGTAGTTAACAGTATTTTAGTAGTATTAGTAGTAGTAGTAGTGGCAGTACTGGTACTAATGGTGGTAGTGCTGGTAGTAGTTTTAATAGTTGCAGTGGTGGTGGTGGTGGTGGTGGTAGTAGTAGTAGTGGCAGTACGAGTAGTGGTAGTAATGTTAGTAGTAGTAGTAGTAGTAGTAGTAGTAGTAGTAGTAGTAGTCGTTGTGGTTGTAATGGTAGTGGTGGTGGTGGTAGTGGTGGTAATTGTGGTAGTAGTAGTGGCAGTACGAGTAGTAGTAGTAGTAGTTGTAATGGTAGTGGTGGTGGTAGTAGTGGTGGTAATTGTGGTAGTAGTAGTGGCAGTACGAGTAGTGGTAGTAATGTTAGTAGTAGTAGTGGTGGTGGTTGTGATGGTAGTGGTGGTAATTGTGGTAGTAGTAGTGGCAGTACGAGTAGCGGTAGTAATGTTAGTAGTAGTAGTTGCTGTTCTGGTTGTAATGGTAGTGGTGGTGGTAGTGGTGGTAATTGTGGTAGTAGTAGTGGCAGTACGAGTAGTGGTAGTAATGTTAGTAGTAGTAGTGGTGGTGGTTGTGATGGTAGTGGTGGTAATTGTGGTAGTGGTAGTGGCAGTACGAGTAGTGGTAGTAATGTTAGTAGTAGTAGTAGTTGTTGTTGTAATGATAGTGGTGGTGGTAGTGGTGGTAATGGTGGTAGTAGTAGTCGCAGTACGAGTAGTAGTAGTAATGTTAGTAGTAGTAGTAGTAGTAGCGGTGGTGGTTGTAATGGTAGTGGTGGTGGTGGTAATTGTAGTAGTAGTGGCAGTACGAGTAGTGGTAGTAATGTTAGTAGTAGTAGTTGTGGTTGTAATGGTAGTGGTGGTGGTAGTGGTGGTAATGGTGGTAGTAGTAGTGGCAGTACGAGTAGTGGTAGTAATGTTAGTAGTAGTAGTAGTAGTGGCAGTACGAGTAGTGGTAGTAATGTTAGTAGTAGTAGTGGTTGTAATGGTAGTGGTGGTAGTGGTGGTAATTGTGGTAGTAGTAGTGGCAGTACGAGTAGTGGTAGTAATGTTAGTAGTAGCAGGAGCAGTAGTTGTGGTTGTAATGGTGGTGGTGCTGGTGGTGTGGTTGTACTGGTGGTGGTGATGGTGGTGGTGGTGGTACTTCCCTGCCATTAATTCGTGGGCTGTAAGGCATGCAGTCAAAGCTTTGTCAGGAACTGCGCTGAGTGACACAGCCCGTACCGACACCACTAGCTTTCCCATCTGACCACCATTACTGTGATCATCCCCCATTCCCCGCACATCCTCGACCTGATGTTGCTATATTTAGAAGGAATGGGTTTGTGTCTCGCGTGTGGCCTATTTACGGGCGTAAGAAACATGCGAGCAATTGTACGAGGCGATTGACAGTGCTGCCACCTTTCACCCTTCAGTGACCTCAGGTCTGTTGCTTGTCTTCATGTGTGGCTACCTTCATGTGTGTTCATGTTCGCATATGACAGACAACAGTCTGCAGACACTTGAGCCTTCATTGGGGTGGTTTTTGCGTGTTTATTTCAATTCGCCAGTTACGTATTTTTAACACAACTCATTCAGTCCAGTGGCGAGAATGCGATAAACGACTGGTGAACGGATTTTCGATTCCCGGCACGTCCAGGTATTTTTCCCCTCTCCAGAGCGAACCAGTCGACCTGTGCCCCATCCGGTGCTTTCGCTGGCGATGAACCTGCAGGAGCGTGAAGCTGATCATACGCATCCATCAAGCGCTGAGGTCAGCAATGCGTGTTGCCAAACCACCATTCACGCGTGCGCCTTCACGGCATTACATTTCCGGAGAAACAGCATAAAATTTAGATAGACTGGGACAGTGCAGTGGCAGTCGGCTGGAGGTTACAATCTAAACCCACAACAAAATTTTATCCGCGTCACTTTGAGATTACATACTCACTGATGCGGTGTGTTTCATTAGAACCAAGTGCGGTTTTTGTGAACCATTTAAAGCCTAATGGTTAGTATATATACAGCCAGGTTTAAAGCAAAAGGCAAATAATTCCCCCCCCCCCCCACACTGTGTTTATTTTTCAGCGCGATTCTAACAACAAACAGCGATTCCCCCACATACGAGATTCGCTAAGTGATGTTACCGATAGAAGGACCCAGTGCTCTCTGCGAGGTACGGACTGAATCTTTATATATAATGCAGATTAATTCTAGTCTTCAAATGGTTAAATCATATTGCTGTGTGATCTTCAATATTTACGGCAGACACGAGTCAATACTTTTGTCTCACTACTTACCCCGCCTTCGTTTGGCGCAGGACTTGACACACGGATGTTCTACTGCGTAGGATATGTTGCAGTACTGTACCTATACGAGTGGGAGGGTTTCTTTTGGCCGAGGGACTGGGCGCCATGCACGGATAATTATGTGTGGTCTGGTTTGTTAAACATTTGCAACCTAACACATAAGAAATTAGTACATCTTATGGAGCCATGGTTTCTTAGTTTGGAAATGACAAAAGAATATTAACCCTTTAAAGACTAAGCGTATCTGTTTTATATAAAGACTCAGTGCGTACCGCGCTGTAAACACTCTCCACTTCGGTTATAAAAACCAGTCTCTTAATGTTTTATAAGGCAAACGTTGCTGTTTGTTCTGAGATCCGTACAAAACACATATAAACGCAATGTGGGCACCACGTAGAATTTCTTAATGTTAAACCTGGTGGTATGTAAAGTTACTGCTAGGCTTTAAAAGGTTAAAATATAATTTTTGTTTCCGTTTTTTTTTTTTTGTCTTGGGTTTCTGTCGTTTGGCAAAGTTACGCATAAACAAATATTATGAGTTTTTTTATAATTTTAAAAAGACGCCTTGGGTGGAGTCATGTCTGTGTGTTCGTCTTTGACGTAGTGTCAATATCCAAAACTGGAATTTTTTTTTTCTCAATTTGACTTTGTGGACTTTTCACTTGAAGTTATTCTACAGTTTCGATTTTCAGTTCTACTGACCCGTCACAAAGCCTAGTTAAGGTAACACCTTAAATCGATTTTTTTATGTAACCCATAACCTACTAAGCAGATTTTACTGAAATTTGATGTGAAAGGCTTCTTTCGAATTTCTGTCTTTCAGTTTTGATTTTTCCTTATATTCTGCGCCAATAATGCCTAGTCAGCTTAAGGGCGTAAGTAGAATTTTACGCTCGTCTCATAAACCCTTTAATACACACAGCTGACACGACTGATTGTGAAGCCCCGCAAGAAGGTACTTTGAGTATACCGTGATTGCCGTCAGAAACTCGGATACTGTGGACTACTGTGGCTGTACAGTGCCTGGGTCTCAAGGTGGTCACATAGCTGATAGCTTCAGAGATCCCAAAGGGGCTACAGACCACCAGTCGCCCATCACCTTAAAAAGCCCTTCGACTGCAGTTTAGAAAGGAAGCGTCAGGTTTTCTTGGATGTTACGTCGTGTCGTTTTCAGACGCCGAGCCACGCGGCTTGACCACGTACGGTTTATGAAACCTCAGAGAGCAGGAATGACGTTCAGTCGGTAGGAAACGCAAAGCCAAGACCGACAACAGGTGAATTCTTTGTGGTCATCGGATGGAAGTGGCTTTACTTGTGTGTCTTAAATAGTTCGGCCTATAGGGAACAACTGAAACATTCTTCCGGGCTTCCTTAACCTTTTAAAGCCTAGCGGTAACTTTACGTACCACTAGGTTTAACATTAAAAAACTCTACGTGGTGCCCACATTGTGTTTATGTGTTTTATACGGATCTCAGAACAAACAGCAACTTTTGCCTTATAAAACATCAAGAGACTGGTTTTTATAACCGAAGTGGAGAGTGTTTACAGCGCGGTACGCACTGAGTCCTTATATAAAACAGATACGCTTCGTCTTTAAAGGGTTAATCGGCTCGCTTTTCCCACGATTTGAATTCATCGCAAATTTGCTCAGTAATTGTGCGCCAGGCTCCAGTTACAGCCCGTGGGAAATGCCTTAAGCACTTTATCCGCCTGAGTGTTTTTGTCGAGGAGTTTTGGAAGTAACTGAAGGAAAGATGCGTTGCAGGGGAAATTTATGTAAATTGGATTAAGATGAAAAGAGACAGAGCAACGACGAACTGAAATTCATCGATGGACAGACGGCAGCAGGTTAAGGGACAGGGACTAGCCGTCGTGGGGACTGTGTCCCTTCTGAACGTCGCAGTTTATGTCCCTCTCACACAGCGTAGGCCCGTTCTATGCCTTTTCGTTTTAAAAGAGGAATTTGCGGTTGGAGGCTCGAATTGGGCGGAGATACGTTGGATATGGGGAAATAAGATGTGCTTAAAACATTTTCGTTAGATAGACCCACGTAATTAAGTTGTCGCTAAACGACCCCAAAAGTTTCTATTTTTTCCCCCAGTTTTGTGCTGCGTATGTAACATGTTTTGCATACTTTGAATTTTGTATATTGTGTTTGTTGTCATGAATATATTAAATGTATCTACCGTTAAAACGGTGATAAAATTTAGGCGGACCTCTGCGAAGACGAAAACGCCGTAACACACACTACGAATATGCATTCGCTTTTGTTGCGACGTGGTTGTATTTCCTAACACGATATCTGCACTGTTGTGCGATTTTACTCATCATAGAGTGATATTTATGTACCGACGTTTCGGAACAACCTATCTGTGCCATTTTCAACGGTCCAGCTTGACCCTTGAAGATGCCCCGAAACGTCGGCGATAAACTACAATTCTACGCTGCGTAAAATCGCAAAAGAGCACAGGTTTCATTTACACAGCGCAGGAAACCTGAAATTACGCATTTCCCAGCTTTTCCCGGATTGCAGAATCAGTGATAAGCGGTGGATAAAGGCAGCTGGTTATCTAAAATTCACAGCTGATCCCTCCTTTTTTCCGGTGTTACAACGGTTCGAAATTTCGTGCAATCTGTATGTCGCTCAGGAGTGCCGGTAACGCTGTCTGTTATATTTTGCACACCTTCGTTACTCTGCCCATCTCGGACGACACACTTAGCCCCATAAACTGAGTTTTACGACTGCCCGATGGCACGAATCCACGTTGCATGCAACCAGTATTACAGAGATAACAGAGGCCCGTAACAGTTTCATTATCTTAGCACAGATGTAATCTACAGCCTTGGCTAAGACAGGATGATAAGAGTGTCATTACAAGAAGCACTTCCAAACGTAATGAGTAAATATCCCCTGACATGCGGCGCAGATGGTGCACACAGCACACCGCTGGAGTATTCACCCCACAGACTGTCTCTTTGTCCGTCTGAACAAGCATAGGAGGTTACCCGCTGCTTCTCGGGTTCGTAGCTTGTCCAGTCCTAATCGAATACCAGGATATTATGTTAAAATAGGTCACAGTCGCGTCCTATCTTTACCTTTCTTGACAATTATTTTACATGCCAGTAAGTCTAGTTTGTGCGGTGCTGCGAAGTCGTCGATGTCTTCGCTAATTCCAGGCACATCGGGCATTGGTGACAGTAGCGATTGTGATGCACTCTGTTGTTAAAGGCTACACTGTGAAGGAACTACACTGCGGCACTGCGGAAGCTACACTGCGGCATAACACTGTGAAGGAACGTTTTTGACCATTTATTAGATTGAGATGTCAGTTTGTTGGAGAGTCTTGGTGAAATGAAACACGCTTTGTTCCGAATTTCTGTCACATTGCTTTGTATTTGTTGCGTCAGCACAGTCTCCAGTTTTTCGCTTAACCATCCCTCTGCTCGGTCGTTTTACATCATTCATGTCTTTAGGTTTTCGCAGCGGTTTGGATGTGGTATCAGTTTTTCTAGGATGTGATTTCAGTCGGTATTTGGTTCCAGACTTTCCGGGACAAAGTATTCATTTCCTCTTCTACCCTTACAGGTGAGACCAATGCGTTATCCCGAAACGTCTGGAACCAAATACCCATTGACATAGCGGCACATCTCAGAAGAGCTGTTACCTCATCTGTTAGAACCACTTAACCCTTTAAAGACGAAGCGTATCTGTTTTATATAAGGACTCAGTGCGTACCGCGCTGTAAACACTCTCCACTTCGGTTATAAAAACCAGTCTCTTAATGTTTTATAAGGCAAAAGTTGCTGTTTGTTCTGAGATCCGTACAAAACACATAAACGCAATGTGGGCACCGCGTAGAATTTTTTAATGTTAAACCTGGTGGTATGTAAAGTTACCGCTAGGCTTTAAAAGGTTAAGACAAGTCTGTAATTTATTTAATATTGTACATTTTCGGTGCTGTTAACTATCATGCAAATTTATGAACGAAACCGAGTATTGCACAGTTACATTTGTTTACCCTTCGACATGTTTCGGCCACAACTGTTAGACATTTTTTATGCACACAGCGTGAATACAGTCTTGGTTCTCCGCACATACTGACGACAAGATGTTTGGAGACAGATTTTAATAGATTTTAACCGCTTTTTATGTACACCAACAATAATTTTAACATACGACAGTGATTGTGAATACAGATATTAATAGGTACTAATGTACCATATGTTGCTTTGTCAATAAAAAACATTCTCCCTGAACATGACCGAATAGTTGAGGTCGAAACATGTCGGAGAATATACGAATGTAATTGCGCAGTTGTTGGTTTTATTAATAAATTTGCATAAAGTCTGTAATTATTTATATCCAAAAAGTAGGCAGTTCGGCTTTATATTGTTAACAACAGGCAGTTTGTTTTAACGTTCTGTTTGTTAGCAGCTGTTTTCCTAATTAAGTGGACCCGCTGCCAACGCTTTTCCTCTTCTCAATTAAGCGTCTTTCCTAAATTCACGTAGAAACAACTTAGCATTTTCCAGTTCGGATGTTTGTCTTGCGCCTTTAAGCGACACGGCGTGACACTAATGTCTACGAAACCTTTCAGAACTTACCGGAAGCCGCTCAGGTGAGAGAAGACGTAAATAAATGGAGTGGCGCCCCTGGCGTCTGCTGTGCTCTCAAGATTGCCCCTGGCTTCTATGCAACTTGCTACTTAGTGGGTTAACGTCTCCTTAAACCTTCCTAGAACAAGTTCAGGGCTTCAGAGTGTAAAAACATTAAAACTGCCTTGATTTTGGAATTCCGGGCCAGTACCTTGCGACAGCAGTAGTTTTATAATGCTTTTACTCCGCGCTGTCGTTGCTAAATTGGTGAAACCTGTGTTCCTTAACGATTCTGTATCAACTGGAGGGGGTAACAGTAAAATGAAATTGTTTGGTCTACGGTGAAGGCAAGGATCAGGCAGGATGCGATTATTGTTTGTGTCAGGACAGATTTCATCAGTCCTTTTCACAAGGTCTCTACAAAATAGGAAGTTAGAAGAAATTTAATGTGGCCCTCAGCGATGTTAGTACGATATTAATAACACAGGTCTGTCAACTTCTGCATTTTCGTGCATAATATATACAGTTAGGCCCGGTTATAACGACATCGGTTTATGCGATACCTCGTCTATAGCGTCAGATATTCTGTGGTACCAATTAATTCATCACAGTTAACCATAACATTATACTCCTCGCTTATAACAGCACTCGTTTATAACGACACAAAACATTCAGTCCTCTTCATGACGTTATAACCAAGTTCGACTGTGGAAAGTGTTGTAATGGTAAGAAACTATAAAGTGGTAAATACATATTGAGGTTTTGACGAAACTATAAGCATTGTGGAGTGGGCTGTTTAGGTAAGCTTATTTGATATCAATACTGACACTGACATCAACAGGCCGTCAGTACAAACAGCCACTGTTTATTTTTCTGAAGATGTACCCGTTACATATCGGCATATAGAGCCATTTTTGTGGCTTAACAGATCACATGCAAAGAATTCTGTCACTTCGTTATTAATCCAGCAGTCAGCCTGTACATAGCACACGTCATTATTAAAATAAAACTTTAGTGTAATATTTAAGTGAAACTGCTTGTTTCCGCGCCGCTCTCTTATGTGACCTGCCTTACGTGATTTGCCCTTTTAAAGCCTAGCCGTAACTTTACATACGACCCGGTTTAACATTAAAAAATTCTACCTGGTGCCTACATTGCGTTTATGTGTTTTGTACGGATCTCAGAACAAACAACAACTTTTGCCTTATAAAACATTGAGAGATTGGTTTTTATATCCGAAGTGGAGAATGTTTACTGCGCGGTACGCATTGAGTCCTTACATAAAACAGATACGCTTCGTCTTTAAAGGGTTAAAGACGCTTAAAACGAAAAGACATTCACTTTAATGGAGCGTGTCTAGGTATAGCAGGATTAAATCCACAAAGTCCCCTACATTCTTCATCTGTGTTAACGACGTGTTTCATCAACCTTTCAGTCCTCAGGCTACCTTATAGCACAGTAACACGTCAGTAAATATAGGAATCATTTATCATGTCACATCATTAATATTTACAACGTGTGTTCAATCCCAATTATCTGTTTCACGCATTTCACTGATTTTCACACGTCGGTCATAACGCAGTTGTGGTAGGCTGATATGTTATTTGATGAAACTGGACTTTTGCATGGTAATGATATTTCACACTCTCGGTTCTGGTTTGGAACACCCTGTAGTCGCGTAGGGGATTATCGACGTTTCATTCTGCCTCCTTCTTTATGTTAGAAGGACGTAGGTAATAATGTACCAGACGACACGGTGTCACTATTTATAAATTCGCAGTTCTATCATGTTTCTTTTATGGTGAATTTAAACAAAGAGGTGTAAAGGTAAAGGTTTCCCATAAGAAGGCATGAAGACTCAAAGAGGGGTGGAATATCGGGCTTCCATCATTACTTTGACATTCGGCACAACTGGGGCGGCAGAATTGTCAGCCCTACACGTCGGCCGCACTTTACCCCCTTCGAAATTCCTTAGTACTCACTTCTGTTACAGGCTGAGTTGACCCCAGGGCTACAGAATGCAGACAGAAGGAATAGGTCGCTTGAAAATATTTAAGGACCCTACCGGTAATCGAACCCGGAACCTCCCTCTTGTGGCTCAGTGCCTCAACCAACTCTGCCACCGCCCCATTTTATCTAGCGTAAGCTTTCATGTGAGTGACCCTACAGTTATCAAAGTAACGGGTGTTTCTGTACATGTCATGGAGGCATGTAGTGGGTAGAGGTGTAGCTCCACTCGTTCTTAACCTCGGCCTAGATGAAGGTGACTGGTCAGCTTCATGCTCCGGCCGCTTAACCCGCCGGGAAACCTCCGGAGCCTTTGAATAGGTGACTGTTTGAGCGCCATATACGGTCTGAATTTTTGGGAGAAGAGACAGATCTGTTTCGCTCGCCGGGAATCGAACTACAGATATTAAGTGAGAGTTTCATAAGCACGTGCTATAACGTGTAGGGTATAACCTATATCAGCAATTGGGGTAACTTGGTTTTATATAAAACCCAGCTAGAGTTTACTTTAACCCTTTAAAGACGAAGCGTATGTGTTTTATATAAGGACTCAGTACGTACCGCGCTGTAAACACTCTCCACTTCGGTTATAAAAACCAGTCTCTTAATGTTTTATAAGGCAAAAGTTGCTGTTTGTTCTGAGATCCGTACAAAACACATAAACTCAATGCGAGAAACACTTAGAATTTTTTAATGTTAAACCTGGTGGCAAGTAAAATAACCGCTAGGCTTTAAAATGTTAACGTATTACACAATGTAAAATTCTTTCCGGGCTTCTTCCACCCTGCCAGTCTGGTGATTCATCGGCGTTTATAATGCATAACGCGATCAATAGCTACCTCTGTTTAATCACCAGGGAATTGTGTGTGGCTTATTATATAAAGGGATCTTTGCCTCCCAGCGAGAACCACAAAAAAAGGGGTATTTCTTCGAGTAGCCGACCGACTGTTAGGTTATATGTCCTTGGAGGTTATTTTGTAAGGCCCACCGCTTTATCGCCACCAATATACAGTATAATCCTACTTCTTAATGCATAAAAAGCGACCCGTTTTGGTATATACAAGACGTCATCGTGCAACGCCACGCTATGAATAATACAGAAGGTTTTGATGTCACATCGTTTCGCTTTTAGAACCTGAATTAATGATAAAGGTCTGTTTCTTGTAGTGAACTAACTTTAATGTATCATTTAAAATGTTAAAGAGTCGTGTTATAGTTTGCATTGTTTATGACTGTAACGTAGATGGATGTGGATAATCAGTAAGCCTCGAAATTACATGGCGCTGGGCAAATCTGCAGGCTAGCCGCATATATCGGTGCAGCTGTCAGTAAAACTGTCAGGCGGCTTCGCTAATGTACTCACCGTGTGATGGCGTTTGTCGCCTCTTATTTCATGCACTCAGTAGTCTGTCTTATAGCAGGTCCATAGCCTATTCCAAAGCCAGTTCTGCACATGTAGTTAAGTATACGGATCTGTTTGTTGTTGTTCGTCTGTTGAAACTTTTAAAGCCTAGCGGTAACTTTACATACCACCAGGCTTAACTTTAATCAATTCTCCATGGTGCTCACATTGCCTTTATGTGTTTTGTACGGATCTCAGAACAAACAGCAACTTCTGCCTTACACGTCTTCAAATGGTTGGTTTTTTAAACTGAGGTGGAGAGTGTTTACTGCGCGGTACGAGTTGAGTGTTTATATTAGACAGAATGCGTTTCGTCTTTAACCTTTTAAAGCCTAGCGGTAACTTTACATACCACCAGGTTTAACATTAAAAAATTCTACGTGGTGCCCACATTGTGTTTATGTGTTTTGTACGGATCTCAGAACAAACAGCAACTTTTGCCTTATAAAACGTTAAGAGATTGGTTTTTATAACCGAAGTGGAGAGTGTTTACAGCGCGGTACGCACTGAGTCCTTATATAAAACAGACACGCTTGGTCTTTAAAGGGTTAATGTTATTTTACACATATTTCTCTCTGGTCTGTGCGGTGGCTATTTGAAGGGCAGTAAACGTACAACAGTCCTTCGCAGACAGTGGAGCGTACTTTTACGGAGAGCACCGAAGTTGGCAGAATCGCGCTTTACGAGACGCAGTTAATGTGGGGAATCAGTGGATAGGGGATCCGTGGCCACACGTACCACTCGTTAAGGCCCAAGGCTTTCTGTTTCTGAACCAGTAACTTAGCTAACTCTAGGAGAACGGTCCGTATGGAGAAAATACTAGTTCCGCAACTTGTCAAAAATTTTTCCAGCATTAGATGAAACCCGAAAGTTTCATACCGCGTTCACAATACTCCACAAACTGTCCATATCCTGAAACATATCAGTCCAATTCGTGTCTCTGGCATCTTATTTCTTGAAAATCCGTTTTAATATTATCCTTCTACTGTTCATTCACCAAACGCAGAAAGTTCCATAATAACATTTTTAAAAACGGATATAATAATTAAATTCCATAAAAATACACTTCGAAAAAGTTTTGTAGCCTTTGAAAATGGCTTCAGATGTCGTTAGAAACCATCCAACATTAACATGGGCGTAGGGAAGCCTTCTTTATGTTCAGTGTTTCAGATCTACACAAATTAGAGACCGTGGATGCGTAAAAACAAATATGACCGTTGCCGAAGTTAGACGCGGTTACTTTGAAATCCGCCGTTGACCAAAGATTACAGTACGCCAGTTGGTAATTCTGTCTGTGCGACGCCAAACTTAGAATGACTGACGTGGTTGAACCGCAGCTCTATGGAGTGTAAACTTGACCTTTCACCTCGCTGTGTACTGAAATTAAATGTGTAGAGCATGGTGCTCTTCGCGCTGCTGTGACAGTTCGCCGTCTAACATGCGTGGGAGTCCTTAGTAGATCGCGTAAGCTTTTAATTATGTACGGCACGGTCCAATTTACCTGGCAACGTAATGGGGTTACCGCGTGTCGGTTCCTTCATAGTCGTATATTGCGGTTGTGTGTTGCACCGTACCGTACTGCTGTTTGGTGGAATACATGCGCGAATGTTTGCTGAGACGTGTGCTAATTTGAAGACACAATCTGCGTAAGGTTTACCGCTGCGTCGGCGTTTCGTAATCGCACTTTGATTTAGCACTGAGGGCTTTTCGACACCCCATATCAAAATTATACTCCAGTAAATTTCTAATTTCTGCATGTTATTTTAGCTTGATATTAGGGTATACAGAACTGTAGTTTTACCTGTTCTTTTCTATGGGTGTGAAACTTGGTCTCTCACACTGAGGGAGGAACAAAGACTGAGGGTGTTCGAGAATAGGGTGCTGAGGAGGGTATTTAGGCCTAAGAGGGACGAGGGAACGGGGGAGTGGAGAAGACTACATAACGAGGAACTTAATGACCTGTACTCATCACCAAATATTATTCGGGTAATCAAATCGAGAAGAATGAGATGGGCGGGGCATGTAGCACGTATGGGGGAGAAGAGAGATGCATACAGGATTTTGGTGGGGAGACCTGAGGGAAGGCGACCACTTGGGAGACCCAGGCGTAGATGGGAGAATAATATGAAAATGGATCTTCAAGAAGTGGGATGGGGACATGAACTGGATTGAGCTGGCTCAGGATAGGGACAGGTGGCGGGCTCTTGTGAATGTGGTAACGAACCTGCGGGTTTCATAAAATGCGGGGAATGCCTTGACTAGCTGAGAAACTCTTAGCTTCTCAAGAAGGCCTCTGCTCCATGGAATTAGTTAGTTAGTTAGTTAGTTAGTTAGTTAGTTGGTTCCTTCGTTTTCGCTTGATACATCAGCCAAGCACCCGCACTGTAATCACCCTGTTTCAGATTTATAAAGTGCAGTGTCTTTTGCGAAGTGTAAGCAATTGTTCTGATAGTTTGGGTTCGGAGCCGGTATGGCACAATCCGTACAGTCATTAGGCTAAGGGATAGACCCAGGCAGCGGTTAGAAAGGAGTTTTACCTTGACCTAAACGTTCATACCGGCTCTGGGGATATTGGGGTTAAGGCGGCCGACACCTGAAACTTACCGCTCAAGTTTTCGATGTCAGTGTTTTGTTCTTTCCGTATTGTAACACTGTTCCTGCAATACACACACGCACACACAAACGCACACGCGCGCGCGCGCAAACACGATAAGAAACAACCGCTCTCCATAGTCTGGGGAAGACCCTAGTTGTTTGTCATTTTAATGCGTGATCACGTGACCTAACACGACAGTAAGGACGCGGTATTCGTTGCTTGTACTCACATAATTTCCGTATTGAGATAACAGCTGCTGTCGCATGACGTCATTTCCTGCCAGTAATGCCGGCAATAGTCAAGCGTGGAATTAGTTTCCGACATCCGAGACCGGGTGAAAGTGGCATTTACAACCGGCAGCTAGCCATCTACCAAACTGCACGACGTCACATTCCCAGAAAAGTATAGTCTTGGCAACTGTGGGCGTTTGAAAACGGCGTGCTGAGGATAAAAGGAAGTAACAGGAGGCCGGGATAAATGTTAATATTCAGCTTAAATGCACTTCAACAGACATTATGTGTCCTGCGAAAATAAGGCTCAGGTGTGTATGTGTATTTTGATCATAAATACATGTACTGCAATGTGAGGAGCTAATTTAACCCTTAAAGATGAAGCGTGTCTGTTTTATATAAGGACTCAGTGCGTACCGCGCTGTAAACACTCTCCACTTCGGTTATAAAAACCAGTCTCTTAATGTCTTATTAGGCAAAAGTTGCTGTTTGTTCTGAGATCCGTACAAAACACATAAACACAGTGTGGGCACCACGTAGAATTTTTTAATGTTAAACCTGTTGGTACGTAAAGTTGCCGCTAGGCTTTAACAGGTTAAAGGGAATACGGCTCTCAAATTTTGACAATAATTTAATTTTAATCACATGAAACCAACAAATAAACGGGTGTGCGGAAGAAAAAACAAAAGCATTCATTTGGTAATGTACACTGCATGGAGACAGCACTGACCATGAGGTGGCTGCAGTGGTTTTATCCGCCAGTACAGGTCTTTATATCATAAGCCTTTTTCCGTGCATATAACTCCTGCAGAATTGGATGCACGTGTTTTTGGAAACAACATCCTCATATATGGACTGCTACCCTGCATGCAGTAATATTATTTCCAAGTAATATACACCTTGTGAATTCGGAACATTTTTATGTACCTTCGCTCTGCTCTAAGCATGTTTTGCTGCATACAACAATAAACGCAACACCAGAATTAGTGTGGTAAATTTTACACAGGCAAAATTAAGGTCTTAATTTGTCTGTATATAATTTTTAGATTGTACTGAGAATCATAATTCGTTGAACATATCTCGCGTAGCATACTAATTCTTGTCGGCAGCATAGTCGTTATAGGACTTGGCTAGGGACTGGGCGGACCGGAGTTCGAATACCGGTAGGGGCAAGAAATTTTCTATTTCCAAACACGTCCAGACGGGCCCTGGGGCCCACCCAGCGTCTTCTGCGATTGGTACCGACATTCTTTCATGGCGAAAAAGAGGCAGGAGTGTGACAACCACTTCATCTGCATCAGACTCCCAGGTCCACTCTGAGTGGAGTTATACCTCTACTTCCCCCCTCCTCCCACTGTCTTCACGGCATGTACGGGGCAATTTTTTCTTTTACCTAATTGATGTGGCAAATTTTATAAAATTACGTGAATTTTGCACGATATTAGTGTAAGAAAGAAATGTTTCGAGATACGGCATAAAAGTGTTTCACATAATTAGGCAGTTCCCACTAAATGACGCAGGCACTGACGCAGTCCAACAGCTGAGATATCCAATCAGCCAGTGTCTCTGTTGCGCAGTATGTGGGCGCATTATTCTGATCAGGACGAACAAAGGTGGGAGTTGCGATGCCGCCCAGCTAATCAGCTGATGAAACTTCCTACAGCAAGTACATCTGCAGACAGTACAAAGCAGATGTAATGGACAGTGCTAATGTTAGCTGTCACTGTAGTAACAGAATCGGGCGCCTTTGTGCGACCGATCACAGGCCATCGGCTTCATTACCTGAAGTGCAAATGTCACGGGGGAAGTATAACCTTCAGGCTCTCCGTATGTTTGCTGGGTACGGATTTCGAGTGAAGACATCAGCACTGAATGGTGGGTTGTTTATACAACGCTTTATCAGATACAAAGTTTAGTCTATGTGACAGTTGTATGCCAGCTGAAACCTAGCTACTGGTAAGGCCATCCACGCCGGACAAATTTTTAACGAGGTGCCCAACCAAGAGAGATAGCATGACCATAAGCGTAACTTGGCTAATAACACTGGACGGAAGGGTGAGGAGAAAAATTGACCATGGGTATTAGGAAGTTTATTTTACAAGGCAGTCAAATTTGAAAGAGGGGAAAAACTGGTCCCTGAAAACGCAAGTTTTTGGTTTTCTTTTTTCTGTCTATTTTTTATTTGCCGTTATTGAATTCGGTAACAAAAAAAACTATTCCTAGGTTTGAAAAAATATTGGGGGGGGGGACATTTTCCCCCCCTTGCCCCCCCCCCCAAGTTACGCCTATAACCGTGACCGCCTAGGTTGCGGGTTGGGCGTGGATCTGACATCCTTACCTCGTTCAAATCGTCTCAACGCCCGGACAACGAGGAGGCCATGGCCCGGACATGGAACAAAGCTACACAGCAGAAGAATAAAAAGCATGCAGTGAGATACCCAGTACACGCTGGAGGAATAGACTAACCCTCAGAAAGCGCAGTTGGCCGCAGACCCAGATTTTGCCACTTTATAGCCATTTCGTATGAAACAGTAATTGTTTGCTGTGTCGTAAATTTTGTTTTGAACATCTAATTTTAAGTAGCAGCAAAGAATTAAACTGTAAAATATTCTGACAAGGGTATATAGCAGGGCTGCACAAATCCCGGGCGGCTAAATTTTGTACGGTGTCGCATTATATTTTCAGCATAATTACTGCCGTTCTTTCCCCTTATTTAAAAAAAATGTGTATATGATGTTGAACATAAAATGTGTGTTTCGATTTTCTCTATAACTTGTCTGAAACATTTCTTATTCTAACGAGAATTCAACGAGATTTTATCATAAATACGCATGGGTCTTCGTGTAGAGTACCTGTTATTCTTGTCGGATGCTAATTAAACTTGAATCATTGTAAACAGATTTTTGAAAAGTTTTGAAATATCAAATTTTATGAAAATTCATCCAGTGGGAGCGGAGTTGTTCCAAGCGGACGGACAGACAGACAGATATTTAGAAGTTAATAGTCGCTTTTCCCAATTTTGCGAACGCGCCTAATAAATTAGGAAAAGTTTACCAGATAGTGCTGTATACAGAACTGACAGCGGTTTTCTCTAAAATTTATTAAGCATACTTAAAAATAGATTCAATGAAGTGTGTATTTGTCTTTTATTTATTTTCAGCAACATCTGTAGAGTTTTCTTGGGCTACACGGGAAAGACCCTTTAAGTTTACATGCAGAAGAAGCTTTGTTATGAATCAGTGTTGCCTGAACATGTAACTCTTCGACAGGTCGTGGTAACAGCATTCCATATCGAATTTCAACAAAATATACACAGTACAATGCCCATTGGAGTTTCAACGAGAAATTTTGACAAATCCCACCTCTAGCCACATTTTCCACAGACAGTCCCTCCATTGAGCTGCTGTTGTACGTTAGAGCCCTTGAGGGACCCTTGAAATAATGATATCACTAAATATGCACGTTATGTAACGTTTTGGAATGGCCGTGACTGTAATGCCAGCTGAGCCATAGACACCTCTGACTTCAATTTATTGCTGCTACCTTTTGGCCCCATTTGTAATTACTGACAACCCGTGATTGCTGTATAACAACAGAATGGCAAGTGGGCAGTTACAGTTACATATGAATATGGATGGCGCGCGAGTACGTTTAGCATTTATATTGCACTTCGCAGGGGCAATTTCAGAGATCTTTAGAGAATTAAACACAGTTGCATGCATTTTGCATGGAAGGCTTCTAGTTTTAAATATGTCTCAGGGATATCTGATGCGTGGAATTACTGGTCAGTTTTTACGCGTGTGACATTTCATTCCTGAGGTGCCTAAAATGTTATAGAGGGCCCCCCAACAAGAGGTTAGGCCCTTGTTCAAATTGTGTTTTATTTTATTCCTTTTGTTCTAAATCTTATTTAAGGGAAAGGAAGGATTTTCCCAAAACCACGTGGTCAGTTTGTACCGCCATGATTCTGTACCCTGATGCATATTCTTCAACGTTCAGACATCTTGCTTTGAATCACTGAAGGCTCTTTGTAACTTCTTTTTAGCCTGATACTCGTTACGCAACGTTCAGGCTAGCTTCTCTGTCTCACTGTAACCTCACCGTATTCTCAGTGTTGCCTGACGCCCGCTATACGGCGCTGAGACCAGTTTTTTTTTGTCTCATTGCAGCGCCCATCCCACGAAGCGGCGCGTGGTGAGGAAGTTGCTGGCAGAGGGACGTCTGGAGATCATGACGGGCGGCTGGGTCATGACGGACGAAGCTACCACACACATCTACGGCATGCTGGACCAGCTCATAGAAGGTAAGGGCCTTGTGTTCAGTTCGTTTATCGAAGTGTGGTTGTCACGTAGCCTTTTGAAGCCTACCTCACAGAAGACACGCTGTGTCTCCGTTACAAGTACAGACCTGTTAGTAGTATTTAGGTGAATGTTCATGGTTTATTAAAAAAATCATCAGGAATACACAAACATTCCTATTCTGTGGACAAATGCAGTGTTTTAGGATTAAAGCAGGTGGGACGTAGAAGAGTCACTGCGGTTCATTGGGTGGTGAAATATATTATGCTTCTTTATCGAGAGGGGAGGTGCATACAGAGTTTTGGTGGGGAAACCTGAAGGAAAAAAGGCTACGTGGAAGACCTAGGCGTAGATGGGAGGATAATATTAAAATAGATCTTCAATAAATATAAGCGGGACTTGATTCATGTTGCTTAGGATGGGGACAAATGGTGAGCTTTTGTAAGCACGGTAATGAAATTTAGGTCCCAGGAATATGTGGAATTTATTGACTAGCTGAAGAACTGTTAGCGTCGATCTTTGGTCCGTGGAATTGGTTAGGTCTATACATATATCACTCTCCCACCATGCTTTAAAGTGCTCCTTTTCCGCATATATGATCTGTGGAACGTGTGGAGGTTAATCTCCACATATTTTTAACCTTGGCTGTAAATGGTAGCGAGTTGTCAGTTTCATGCTCCGTCTGTTTCACCCCCGTGCAGAGTGTCCCCAATATCTACATCATTGTAAAAAAAACTCGTTCTGTAAGCATTGCGTTCTGTATACAGCAAGACCCCGCGATTCGAGATAACTGGCCCACAGCTGATACCGCCTCCCACTGCGCTGTATTGCAGTCCTGTGCCGATTATTCTGTGAATGTTATTGTCTTCGAGCGACCATAGTGACAGGGAAGGACAGCACGACAATGGGAACTGGGCGATGTAATGTTGTTGTCCGGTCTACAGGCTCTGAAACCAGCCTCTATTGTTTTCAGACATGAGATAGCGATAGGTTTTCATAACAAACAGCGACGCCAGTATGGCAAGGATGTACAAAATGTCACGCAGCTGACCCCGTGTCACTCTATTAACCCTGTAAAAGACGAAGCGTATCTGTTTTATATAAGGACTCAGTGCGTACCGCGCTGTAAACACTCTCCACCTCGGTTATAAAAACCAATCTCTTAATGTTTTATAAGGCAAAAGTTGCTGTTTGTTCTGAGATCCGTACAAAACACATAAACGCAATGTGGGCACCACGTAGAATTTTTTAATGTTAAACCTGGTGGTACGTAAAGTTACCGCTAGGCTTTAAAAGGTTAAAGACGAAGCGTATCTGTTTTATATAAGGACTCAGTGCGTACCGCGCTGTAAACACTCTCCACTTCGGTTATAAAAACCAATCCCTTAATATTTTATAAGGCAGAAGTTGCTGTTTGTTCTGAGATCCGTACAAAACACATAAACACAATGTGGGCACCACGTAGAATTTTTTAATGTTAAACCTGGTGGTACGTAAAGTTACCGCTAGGCTTTAAAAGGTTAAGGGCAGCAGCAGTATACTGCAGTGCAGAGACGATTCCACACGTCAAAATTGAAATACTGTAAATTAGGGCAATGGGTGCCCAAACCCTGCGCTCCAGGTCGCCCAGGCCACTTTAATTCTTTCGGTGGCGCTAAACATTTTTGAGTCCGCAGCACTGAGCCGGTTTCCTGTCAACCTTGGGGCACCTAGAATTTTGAGCTGGCATCTGGATTTTTGGAATTACGGTTTATAATGGCATGCAGATTGAGATAAACCAAAAACAAATGTAGAATGTAGACTATTTCAAATATTTGGGTAGCAACATAACAAATGGTGAAAGATGTACACGTTGAATTAAATACAGGATTTACGATAGTAAAGCAGCATTTAACAAGGAGACTTGTTTCACCAGCAAACTGGACTTAAATTGAAGAAAGAAACTTGTGAAGTGCTACGTACGGAGCACAGCTTTTCTTGGTGCTGAAACTTGGACACTTCGGACAGTAGATCATAAATACCCGGAAAGTTCTGAAATGTGGTGCTGGAGAAGGATGGAGATCAGTTGCACCGATCGTGTGAGAAATGAAGAAGTGTTACACAGAGTCAAGGAGGAGAGGAATATCCTATAGATAATGAAAAGAAGGAACGCTAACTGGGCTGGTCATATCTTGCGTAGGAACTGCTTTCTAAAATACTTTTAGTGACGGGAACATAGAAGGGATGAGGATATGAGGAAGACGACGTAAGCAGCTACTGGATGACTTTAAGGGAAAAAGAGGATACTGAAAATTGAAGGAGAGAAGTCAATTTACATCTAGATTTTTGTATGGATGCGGATGAAATAATGATCCGTCAAATTTCATTCATTTTTAATTCCGTGTTTCTGAAATTAGATCGCGGGCCGCATTGCAAAGGTAGAAGGCGCATGCGGTCTGCGGCCCACATTTTTCACATCACTGGCTTAAACTCTGTATACATATAAGCAGATGGATTCAGTGTTCGAAAGTACGCCGGAACAGTGCAGTTCTTCCCGTAACGTCTGTCACTGTCGCGTTTTATATTTGCCATGGAAACCAAATTCAAATCTGCTGTCATTTTTGTTATGAACAGACTATGTGATCAGTCAGTGACAGTCGTACAGACGTAACTATTGTCAGTGGAATGTCAGTATGTGCTTATGGACTACTGGATGCGGGAGATTTGAGGTTCTGACAGTGCTGCTGAAGGTGTAAGTCTTCTGGGATGTGACGCCGTGTCTATTGGTAAATTATTACCCTGAAGATGAAGGCACTATGACTCTTAAAAATTCCGGTAGCTATTTGTCAATCGACACGACGTAAAATCCCAGTAGACTTAAATCTTCTGCTGTGGATCATAGTGTTATATTGGGACCTTCTTTTAACCCTTTAAAGACGAAGCGTGTCTGTTTTATATAAGGACTCAGTGCGTACCGCGCTGTAAACACTCTCCACTTCGGTTATAAAAACCAGTCTCTTAATGTTTTATAAGGCAAAAGTTGCTGTTTGTTCTGAGATCCGTACAAAACACATAAACGCAATGTGCGCACCACGTAGAATATTTTAATGTTAAACCTGGTGGTATGTAAAGTTACCGCTAAGCTTTAAAAGGTTAAATTTCGTAGCTTAAATATCCAGCGAAAATGTGGTCATAAAATATCTGTCAGTGGCTACAAAGTTTGAGAGAGTCATTACTTTAGATGTCAGTAGAAACTGTAGCTATCAATGAGAAAGAATGGTAAACATTTCCGTCCAATTTTCATTCAGAATTTCACTAACTAATGGAGCATATTCTGAAATGTAATTTCTGATTGGCTTATGAGTAAACTGTATTTAGCGTAAAATTTCCGCTTGTGTGGTCACGATATTGGATGGAAGTTAATTTCCATATGTAAATATACGTGTGTGATCGGCGTTATTTGTGTTAATTTACACCAAATAACCACAGGACTATAAAATCAAAGAGGGGTGATGAATACTGCGCGTATGAAGCCCTTGTGAGGAGGAAAATTCCTGCAAAGTTTTCAGTCCTGAAATCTGACCGCACAGTAGAACGAGGCGTAGATGGCAAAGATTAACCCTTTAAAGACGAAGCATATCTGTTTTATATAAGTACTCAGTGCGTACCGCGCTGTAAACACTCTCCACTTCGGTTATAAAAACCAGTCTCTTAATGTTTTATAAGGCAAAAGTTGCTGTTTGTTCTGAGATCCGTACAAAACACATAAACGCAATGTGGGCACCACGTAGAATTTTTTAATATTAAACCTGGTGGTACGTAAAGTTACCGCTAGGCTTTAAAAGGTTAAAGGAATGATGTGTTAATGTGTGTGTGTGCAGTGGCGGATCGTTATGTGCTTTCGGTTTGCACGACACGGGGGTCAACTTCTGTACAGCGACTCTCGTCTCCAAAGTTTGTTACGTTCAAAGAATTGCGTAGCTCTGCGTGCCGTTTTATAAATTTATATTTCCCAGTAGGATGACCGTTACAATGGGCTAGTGATGTCGACTGTACATCGGAATCTCTTCCATCGTGTGTCAGTTATATTCTTACGGTAGGGAATATCCGCCTGACTCGTGGTTTTTAAGCTTCCGTCACGATGTAGATTAGATCTACGCTTTTCCGGGATATTACGCAACGTCGAGTGGTGGTTCTATACCGACGTTTCAGAACAACATATTTATATCATATTCAAGAGTCAAAAAGTGCAAGAAGAAAGACTTTTTTCTTGCAATTCTTGACACTAGAAGATTGGACCGATAGTTTGTCCCGAAACGTCGATACAGAACCACCACTCACAGCGCTGCGTAATATCCCAGAAGAGCACAGATATCAGTCGCCTGACGTTCTTGATTTTCGAAACTCAGCTTGGAATATTCTCGTGACAGAGGTTTTTGGTGGTTCTGTCCAGTTTGTTAAGGCAATGGCGAGACCGGTCTTTTCTTTTGCTGTTGAAAATTCACTGCTTCTGTCATTCTACGAAATATAATTTGACCCACCGACAGCATGATTATATAAACAATAAATGTATAACGCAAAATTCAGAGCCCTCACAGCGGTGTATATGAAGATGCATGTCGACTGCAAATAACTACCGACCGTTCGAACGATCACGGTAGAGTTGACACGCATTGGATACAAAACTTACGGCACAGAAATCTGCCGCGACGCATAACACTAAAACTAAACAGTCGCGCCACTGTTCAACACAGCTGCCGCGTGGTCAGTCTACTCTTCGCCACCGTAAGGTTAGTCTTAAACCTTGGTTTTTAACAACCACGCAATGACGCTTGCGTGAGCGTGATGAAACACGAGGAAATCAAAGCTGTAGTTTTGTAGGGGGACTGGTTTTTAAACGCCCCGCATGAGTGTCACGCAGGGACACTGCGCAGGTCCTGCTGCGTCTTGCGGCAGCGGCATCTGAACCTTAACACTCTGCGCGACAGGCAGTAGTCTGCAGGATTTGGTGTTTGTTGTCGTGCTTTGAATTTTTGGTGTTGCTTCTTTCTTGTGTGTATACCGTGAGCTGTAAAGAGGAATTAGATGAATAATTAATAGATTGGAAAGTGTCTCTCTAAAGTCTGAAAAATTCTCTGGATTTCATCCCCACTGCCCATCAACCATCTTCCTGTGAAACTGGAGTAGCATTCTGCAGCCTTTCTTTGCTTTAAAATGTCCGTTTCGACCTCACTCACACAGGAAACCAGTAAATCGCCGTCTTCCTCTTCTGCAAGTAGTATGGCAGCTATAATTTCCTCCAGCTTCACGTTGTAACAACGACACAATGACTTCTACAATCCGTCCTTAAAAACCTTCAACTGCTTGTCACGTATGCGTGATTTCACGTGGTAACGTATCACGCTCACGCAAGCGTTGTTGCGTGGTTTTTAAAAACAAAGATGTTACTCAGAAGTTCAAGTGCGTGGGAAGGCCTTCATTTGCAGCGGTGCTCTATAAGGACTGCATTGTGATATTCCGCGACCTCACTGCGCAGTTGCCAATTGTAGAGGAACTCTGACGAATGTATTACGTTCAAATGATGTTACTGGCGCGGAGATTAGAGAGAGAGACTGACAGTGACGGTGGCTCTGCGCTCTCTGTCTGCAAGCAGCAGCACACTTTGCTGGAGTACGCACACGCGCTGTAAGCCCTAGCCCCACGCATCACGCAAGTGTTATTGCGTGGTTGTTAGAAGGTGAGACGTTAATCAGAAATGCATGTGCGTGGGAAGGGCTTCATATTCAGCGCTGCTGTATACGGACTACACTGTGATATTCAGGGACCTCACTGCGCAGTTGCCAAATGTAGAGGAACTCTTACGAAGTTGGCTTCCGCATGTATTACGTTTAAATGACGTTACGGGCGCGGAGATTAGAGAGACAGCCTGGCAGTGACCTGGCAGTGACGGTGGTTCTGCGCTCTCTGTCTGCAAACAACAGCAGACTTTGCTGGAGTACACACGCGCGCTGTAAGCCTAGCATACACTGTCTGAGGCACGTGTGAGTATTGTTTATGTTATGTTTTTATGATGGTTAGTAGCTTCCCGTACTTTTATGCCCTCGTTCCTTCCAACAAAGTTCACCTATGTTTAACGCGTATCGCAGTAAATTTATCTGGCTCCGTCTTAAAAAGAGAGGCAGACTGCGGTGTAAACATTGCTGTACCGACGTTATGTTTTACGTCGTGCTTTTTTTTTGTATTAAAAATAAAAATACAAGGCCATGCACTGTGAGACTTTGTCTTCCTGTGGAGGTGTAGCTCCAGTCTTTCTTAACCTGAAGCAATACACAACTGACACTCAGCCTCAAGCGCGGACACCAAATATTTTCATGAATAATCATTAAGGTTACATGCTGAAAACCCGTTTCGAATCTTGAGACGAATTTCTTTGTATTTCTTGTAAACACATCCGCTATTTGTACAGGGGTGAAGTTGGCCTCAGCCACACGGCTGAAACCCTTCACCTTGGAACCTGGATTTGCGCGTAGTTTTCCACTGCATTTCGCTCAGCTGCGGAAGAATGTCCATTGTTTGTGTTATATTCAGTAATCTGCTGTAAATGAGGTAATTATTTTTACATCATGATGGGTTCTTTATGTAGAATGTTATGTGTTTTAAATTTTTTGCCACGCAATATAATTCTTCGTTTTGAATGTGGCCACGCGAAATTCTTCAGAACTTCTACTATACGCAGTACAAATGCCTTACCTTGCCGTTTGGATAGACAGACTGGCAGACACTGAGAAGGAAAATTCTGGGTAATTTTGCGTGATATTCTGCAGCGTGATGCTTCTCGCGTCAAAGGACGCACAACAGCGCTGAGTGGGGTCGGGTGGTAGGTATTCGAAAGAGCGTTTTGAAATGGATACGCACATGCTAGATGCTTACTCATGTACGTTGGCACACATGTCCGTATATGTGTGTCTGTGTACGTGGGTAGTTTGGCGCCAGGTAATTTTGTGTTCGTGTTTGTGTATTCGAGGGTTTGTAGTAGGTAAGGTACGCGCGTGCGTGTGTCGTGGCATCGCGCTAGCCCCCCCACAGACCCTCGCAGACCCCCTGTTAGCTGAAGGCGGTACTGTGTACCGATTTTAGTCATGCACGTAAATGAGCGTACTTTTTGTTAATTTCAAGTTTACGGGATCGCTTCGCTGATTTAATTTAATCCAGCGCGCAGCTACATCTACGGACGGAGCTGGGAGATACTGTGTTCTGACGCAAGCAGTTCCGATATCCTGTTCACTGTCGATTGTATCTGCAGGTTTCTTAGCTGACACGCTAACAAAAGGCACCGTCAGGATACCTCGGCTGACAAAGTGAAGCGATGTGCTACGTCCGAAACATTCAGCAGTTAATTCGCGACATCTCCGACAGGGAGACAGTTGTAGTTTGAATCCCAGGAGCAAAGTGGTGAGATGTGGTCCCTCCTACAATGTGCAGAACTGTGGAGGGTTTCAGAGAGCCTGCAGCTCCATTCCAGGAGTTTTGAGTACATTCCCTTACGAATGGTGTCAGATACCGTCGGCGTACCCTTTTGTCAGGACGTGATATAACAATCCCTGAGACGTTAAACCTTTCCTCCGACCTGACCCAGCCGATTGCCAGAAAAGATTTTATGAACATGCGTTTTGTTTGTTCTTTCCTCTGCTATGTCTTTTTGGATTGCATTCTGGGAATGCCTGCTACCACTTGGTTCAGGAGTTTTTGTCTTCCAGTTTGGTGTCCAAAAGTATAAAATTAACATGTACTAACTAACTAACTAACTAACTAACTAACGAACGAACGAACTTACAAACTCCATGGACCGGAGGCCTTGTTGATAAGCTAACAGTTTCTCAGCTAGTCAAGAAATTCCCCACATTTTATGGAACCCAGAAGTTCATTACCGCATTCACAACAGCCCGCCACCTGTGCCTATCCTGAGCCAGCTCAATCCAGTCCATGCCCCCATCCCACTTCTTGAAGATCAATTTTAATATTATCCTCCCATCAACGCCTGGGTCTCCCAAGTGGTCGCCATCCCTCAGGTCTCCCCACCAAAATCCTGTATGCACCTCTCTTTTCCCCCCATAAGTGCTACATGCCCCACCCATCTTATTCTTCTCGATATGATTACCCGAATAATATTTGGTGATGAGTACAGGCCATTAAGTAATTCACATGCACAAAAGTGTAATTTTGCCTGCTGTTTTGTATGACTGTGAGACTTGGACTGTCACATTGAAGAAGTAACGTAGGCTGAGGGTGTTTCGGAATAGTATCGGGAGTAGCGTAGCCAGTAGCGTGACTACGCTACGGACTTGACGATTCGTGGGGTCGTATCCCGGAAGGCGCAAGAGATTTTTCCTCAAAACCTCCAGACACATTGTGATTCCCAGCCAGGCGTGTATTTATTGGGTACTGGTGTTCTTTCCGGTGATAAAGCGGCCGGAGTGTGAGACTGACCTCTCACCTTATAGTGACGAGATTAAGAATAAGTGGAGCTGTACTAGAACTTCTATATGTCTTTATGATCTGTACAGGGACGAATTTGCCCTTTACAACGATATAATTGTAGGTTTAATTGCAATTGAAATTGCGACTGTTGCTTTAATAAAATTTAAAATTTTTCCGTATTGTTAACCATTTAAAGCCTGTACGTACCAACATGTTCAGTGTGAGACCCACAGTACATGTGTGTGTCTTACGTCATTATTACAGCAAATAGCATTATGTCGCTGTGCAACATTAACCGGTTGTCCTATCAAATGAAATCGCACTCTTTTCTGTGAGGTGCGGACTAAAACTTAACATATGATGTAGATTAATCTGCTCTTTAATATTGCATAATCTGAGGTCTTCGAAGGGTTCAACAAAAGAAGTCGAATGCCACATAATTGTTACCGTATGCCTATTTTTTCTAATTTTAGTTCAAATATTTGTGATGAACACAAACTGACTTGTCATACTGAATATTATATATCGTCTTCTGCTGGTTACACAATTGTAAGCTGCCTCTGCTTACAACATCATGTAAAAAGCATGAAACATACTCTGCTACACCCCAAAGGCAAAGCACATCGCTCTGCATAAGCCTTTGTCGAGAGAACTTTACTGCGGTAATCAGTACAAGACTCACCCTGTAGGCTTCATTAGCCCTTTAAAGACAAAGCATATCTGTTTTATATAAGGACTCGGTGCGTACCGCGCTGTAAACACTCTCCACTACGGTTATAAAAACCAATCTCTTAATGCTTTATAAGGCAAAAGTTGCTGTTTGTTCTGAGATCCGTACAAAACACATAAACGCAATGTGGGCACCACGTAGAATTTTTTAGTGTTAAACCGGGTAGTACATAAAGTTACCGCTAGGGTTTAAAAGGTTAAAGGTAAAGCAGTCCCATTACAGGCCTGGACAGGCCCTTAGGGTTCCAGAAGGTTGAGGCTCCCAGATTTCTAGACAATCGGCACATGAAGGTGGTAAGGTTGTCAGCTATACGCACCGGCCGCGTTTACCCCCCAGGAAATATTCCTGGTACTCATTTCTGTTAGAGGTTGAGTCGACCCCAGGGCCATAGTGCGACCGAAAGGATTATGTCAATGAAGAATTTCAATGACACCATCGGGAATCGAACCCGCGACCTTCAGGTTTCTAGCGCAGTGCCTCAACTAACTGCGCCACCGCGGCCCCCCTGTAGGCTTCATTATGTTAAGGTAATTCCTGTGCTCAGAACGTTGTGGTTTTTAAAAATACGAGAGGATTTATATATATATATATTTATATATATATATGCCAGCTTAATTTCGTGACAGTTTTTAAGACAAATCATTCTGCAGCACGTAGCAGCAAGTGCAGCAAGTACGTTCCTACACGCAACTGCAACTCAGAAAAGTGGGACACTTCAAAACTACCAGTTTTGCATTTTAATACATCCTGTAATGAGAGATGTCTGGTACAGAACCACAGAAAACTGTTTTGTTTTATGAACTCTGAATTGTACGAGAAGCTTCGCTGTTCCTATTGCGGCGCCTTAATATGCGGTGACTTCTCCGACACTACAGTTAGGCGTGATATCTGTCTTCAGGCGTTCACGTGTTCGTAAGCTGTACACATTTCTCGTCTTTACTTTGTCTCTACACTGCCTTCGGCTGTCCTTCTGTGTATGATTCGTATTTTCTCTCAACCATCACCCCTTGCTGCCAGTGATGATCCACCCAGAATTGCTTTTATTGCAGAACCTGACGTCAAATCTGTTGACCACCCTCATGGCCCCGTCAGACCGTGGCCACTGGAACGCACTAACAGCGATTAACAGCGGTACATGCTCTCCGCATTAAAAATTAATTTTCCGCCGCTGTTTTATTTTGGCGCCGTCGAGTTCCTTGATTAGAATCGATCCGCTTTATACAGGGTGTGCATCATTATACAGAACGCACCTTATTATGCAGGGCGTGCATAATTATACAGTATGTGCATTATGATACACAATGTGCTTTTTTACACAGATTGTGCATTATAATACAGAATATACATTATTATTATACAGGACGTAGATTATTATACGGGGCGTGCATTATTATACAGTGTGTGCATATTTGTACACTATGTGCATTATTATACACAATGTACTTTATTATACAGAATGTGCATTATTATTATACAGGACGTACATTATACAGGGCGTGCATTATTGTACAGTGTTTGCATTATAATACAGTGTGTGCATTAGGTGCCTTGTTGCGCTCCTCTATACAAGCTTAAGTTTTGAGGCCGCCGTTGCGGTGATGACCTCGTGTCATGACGTAAGTGTAAATAATGCTTGCTCTACGGTCTGTTGTTTCAAGACATCCCGTTTTTTTTGTTGCAGGACACCAGTGGGTGAAGAACAACCTGGGCCTCACTCCCAAGTCTGGCTGGTCCATCGACCCATTTGGACATGGCTCCACTGTACCGTACCTGCTTAAGATGTCCGGCATCTCAGGTACCATCATACAGCGGATCCACTACACCTGGAAACAGTGGCTGGCAGAGCGACAGATGGGAGACTTTCTGTGGAGACAGAACTGGGATGCTGACGGACACACAGACCTGCTAACCCACAACCAGCCCTTTGACATCTACTCAATCAAGCATTCTTGTGGTCCTCATCCTCAGGTCTGCCTCAATTTCGACTTCCGGAAGATACCAGGTACTGACTGCGTTACGTGTGTATCGGCCTGGTGACCGGCAGGGCTCACTAAGTTCTGTTGTGCCTTCCTTTGGTACCCCCTGTATAAGAATCATACAGAACCCCAAACCACTACGTGTGTTCTTTCTTCCATGTCCGTTCTGATCCGTTTTTCACCAGTTTTCCCCCCATTTAAAGCTTCGTAATCCACAATGTTGAAAGATCGTCGTTAAACAGTACATTATCAATGCGTGATTTCAGGCTTCCGCCGCGACGTATGTGAGATCTTGAAGGGTCAAGAAGCCAGAAAAGGCTTTATTGTTTGACTTCAAGAAGGCTTTCATCTTGGATTTCTTGACCCTTGAAGGTGGGACCGATAGGTTGTCCCGAAACGTCGGTACAGAACTATCACTCTACGCTGCGTAACATCCCAGAAGAAGACAGATCTCAGAACATTAACACCTCTCACTCATTATTGCTTTCCCCGGATGCATTTGTCAGTATTTCAAAACGAATTATCACATATAGGTGTTTATTTTGTGTCACTAATGCCGTGTGTCACGTACCGCAGCTATTCTAGCGCGCGTGTGGGCAGGCCATTAAGCCGTTACGGTTTGTAGGATAAGCGGCCCGACAAGATGTGACAAAAGATATTGGCCAAATAAAATAATGCCCCTGTTTTATGACTTTGTTTTATAGCTTGTTCGTTTGTACTGTAACTTAAAGGTATAATTCGTAATCAAATGACCAGAATAGTATTTTGTCCATCTGCAATGAGATATCCTTGTAAGGAGCTACCAGTTTTCCCACGTGACACCATAAGTGCAATCCCAGAGCAGTCCACGCTGTGTCGGTGTGTGGCAGCGTGGCACTGGAACGCTGTCTCAAAATGTTCCAGCAACATTCCACACGACAGACAGACCTGACCAATGCGTTATCTCGCTCGACACTTGACTTCTGGCTTGAGTGAAGTTGCAGCTTTAACTCAATTAACTCTCTCGCCTGTTGGGCGGAAGTTTGTAAGCGGTTTATGCAGTCTGTGTTCGCATAAGGATTCAGTATTAAGTGTTCAGCTTTTGTACTGTTTAGGAAAGGTTTCTCTTATGTAGGCCGGACTGAAGTAATATTAAAAATTCATATGAAGTCGAACCCGGTTATAACGCCATCGGTTTATACGATACCTCGCCTACAGTTAGATTTTCTGTTGTACCAATTAATTCCTCATTGTTAACCATAGCATTATACTACTCGGTTATAACAACACTCGTTTATAACGACACAAAATATTTACTCCCTTTCATGACGTTATAACCGAGTTCGACTGTATTTAGGCATTATACCAAAGCCAACAGGCAAACTTCTGAGGTGTTAACAGTTGTAGTGGTGCAGCAGTGATGTCCGTTTGCAGCTGCACTGTTTCGTGGAAACGTTTAGGTGGTGAATTTATTCACATATTTGCAGTTTGGTCGCTACATGGAGGTGGGCAGACGCCATCCGGACTTCGTTTATGTTACGTATCTTTAAAACCTGTAAAAAAAGTACGTTACGAAGACGTGTACAATAGAATCTCGATGTTCTAAAAGCTCGGTGTTCGGGGTTTCGACCTTTCGTGATGATCCATTTTGATACTATTATTTCGACTTCTGGAACTGACTCCGGCTATAATTTTACCTGTTGTTTTGTATGGTTGTGAAACTTGGTCTCTCACACTGAGGGAGGAACAAAGACTGAGGGTGTTCGAGAATAGGGTGCTGAGGAGGATATTTGGGCCGAAGAGGGACGAGGCGATGGGGGAATGGAGAAGACTACATAACGAGGAACTTAATGACCTGTACTCATCACCAAATATTATTCGGGTAATAAAATCGAGGAGAATGAGATGGGCGGGGCATGTAGCACGTATAGGGAAAAGAGCGGTACATACAGGATTTTTGGTGGGGAGACCTGAGGGAAGGCGACCACTTGGGAGACCCAGGCATAGATGGGAGGACAATATTAACATGGATTTTCAAGAAGTGGGATGGGACATGCACTGGATTGAGCTGGCTCAGAACAGGGACAGGTGGCGGGCTCTTGTGAATGCGATAATGAACCTCCGGGTTTCATAAAATTCGAGGAATTTCTTGACTAGCTGAGGAACCGTTAGCTTCTCAAGAAGGCCTCTGCTCTTTGGAGTTAGTTAGTTAGTTAGTTAGTTAGTTAGCTTGTTTGTTATTTAGTCATGGAACTGGATCCGACGAATCGGGATGAGATCACGTGTCTAATGAGTCGGCGTCCCAAACTCTCCTGCTGCTGTGCGGGTCACACTCAACTCAGTCAATGTCCGTTTTTATTAAGTGGAGTTAGTTTATTGCTGTCGCCATTTCATGGAATGAGACTGTGCGTAAAGAATTTAACGAATTTTGTGTTTCGAGAAATTATTTGCATTTTTATTAAAAATGAACTTCCACGATTTCTGTGAATACCCCAGGCAGGTACTCATTTCCGTTAGAGGCTGAATCGACCCCAGGGCCATAGTGCGACCGGAAGGGTTAAGTTAATGTCACCATGGGGAATCGAACCTGCGACCTCCAGGCTTGTAGCGCAGTGCCTCAATCAACTGCGCCACCGTATAATTAGCGGTTTTCATTTGACACAGTTCAGTATACTTCTACCATACCAAGTTTCATCGAAATCGGTCGAGTGGCTTGGACACTAACACTTGCATACAGACGGACAGACGTGAAGAAGCCAGTGAATTTCAAATGTTCCATTCGAAGCCCAGCTAGGAATATCATTATATTTTGAGTAAGACATTTCTTGTGTTTTTAGAAGTACTGTTCTGAAAATGGCGCAAAGAAAGGAAAGGAGACTGGTCTTTACTGTGTGGCGCTTCGCCCCCACCGATCGTCAGTGTCTTGGCGTTCTCTATGAAGCTGTATCATCAGGCGCGCTGCCACGCGAACCTCCAATCTGTTTAGAATCACGATAATGCAAGATGCATGCGCCCGGCTTTTGACACGTTAATATTTTGAGCCCATCCCAAAATACCTCGGGCCTGCAGCACAGAAGAACGTGCTATAGCACAGGCGTCGTTTGGTTAGTAGCTCAGTTCAGTGTTTACGCACAGTACTGCGTCTGAAAGTTGGATTTCCCGTTGTTGTGAATATAAAAGTTAGGTCTTCTATGATGTGACGCCGTGAGGTTTGTTATATATGTACCGATGTTTCGGACTAATCTGTCTACCAAACTACACGGAATCACATTCCCTTTAATGTTTTAAAGCCTAGTGGTAACTTTACGTACCACCAGGTTTAACATTAAAAAATTCTACGTGGTGCCCACATTGCGTTTATGTGTTTTGTACGGATCTCAGAACAAACAGCAACTTTTGCCTTATAAAACATTAAGAGATTGGTTTTTATAACCGAATTGGAGAGTGTTTACAGCGCGGTACGCACTGAGTCCTTATATAAAACAGACACGCTTCGTCTTTAACCTTTTAAAGCCTAGCGGTAACTTTACATACGACCGGGTTTAACATTAAAAAATTCTACGTGGTGCCCACATTGCGTTTATGTGTTTTGTACGGATCTCAGAACAAACAGCAACGTTTGCCTTATAAAACATTAAGAGACTGGTTTTTATAACCGAAGTGGAGAGTGTTTACAGCGCGGTACGCACTGAGTCCTTATATAAAACAGATACGCTTCGTCTTTAACCTTTTAAAGCCTAGCGGTAACTTTACAGCAACTTTTGCCTTATAAAACATTAAGAGACTGGTTTTTATAACCGAAGTGGAGAGTGTTTACAGCGCGGTACGCACTGAGTCCTTATATAAAACAGATACGCTTCGTCTTTAAAGGGTTAAACTGCAAGTTCTGTTGCATTTATCTTCCCTGTGCTGTGCCTGTAATGCGAGACCCAGTAATCCAATAACGATTTTAGCAAAGTCGTACAGTCTTAGGCGCGTTAGAGTAGTTGCGAAAAACACCTTTTACGTTCGTCGTGTCCGTCCGTTTATCCGCGTGTGTCAGCACGGCTGACATTAGAGAAATATCCGTGCAATTTGATTTTGGGAACTTTTATGAAAATCTGCCGAGAAAGTCCGAAGTTGTTTAAAATCGGGCAAAATATGGGGCATTTTACACAAAACCTAATTACGTTTTATTGTTGTCGGCGACATCAACGCGCCATAAAAGTTCGCTCTTCGAGTGAAATTGTATCGGTCACTTAGAATATCCGAGGAGGTATAAACATTACGCGAACGCGCCACAATATTACGTCATACGTAGATTGCGTTTCTTGTTCAACACCGTGTCAACAACAACCGAGATGTATTAGTACAGCTGTCCGTATTAAGACTGTGGTCTTCTAATTGTGCCGCTGTGTAGTTTGGTAGGCTTAAAAGTGGTTTCTAGCCTCTCCCGCGCTACTAACGGAATTAATCGCTGACCTCAGTCTTCCGCTACGGTGTAAATGATATATTCGCTCTTCAGGGATGGTACGCGGCGTTGATAGGTAGTTACCGACGTTTCAGGACAACCTATCGTTTCCATCTCCAAGGGTCAAGCAGTGTAATATTAATCTTCGTATTAAATATTTGTCTCCTGCAGGTAGATACCAGGGCTCTGGAGTCGGAGTCGGAAGGAATTTTTAGGTGGAATCGGAGTCGGTAAAAATGTACCGACTCCGACTCCGACCTCAATCTAAAATCTTAACTAGATACTCCAACTCCAGAGCCCTGATAGCTACAGTAACCATTAGACTTGTACTTAAATATAGGTTATAAGTCTAAAAAGTAGCCTGATGATTCACGTGGTGGTGATGAAACGTCTTATAGGTTTACCGTTATTAACCCTTTAAAGACGAAGCGTATCTGTTTTATATAAGGACACAGTGCGTCCCGCGCTGTAAACACTCTCCACTTCGGTTATAAAAACCAGTCTCTTAATGTTTTATAAGGCAAAAGTTGCTGTTTGTTCTGAGATCCGTACAAAACACATAAACGCAATGTGGGCACCACGTAGAATTTTTAATATTAAACTTGGTCGTATGTAAAGTTACCGCTAGGCTTTAAAAGGTTAATGCATATTGAGCTTTTATGAAGGAGTCGGAGTCGGAGTGGGAAGTTTTAAAAATCGAAGAGTCGGAGTGGGAAGTTTTAAAAATCTAGGAGTCGGAGTCGGAGCTTTTGTGTACCGACTCCTCAGCCCTGGTATCTACTGTGTAACGTCAGTCAAAACAAACCCGCACTCCCGTCTGGTAGTTGTGGTGCTGTTTACAGGCAACATCAGACCTTCAGTTGCAATGAACGTATAGCCATTTCTGTGCGGGGAATTTTATCTAGAGTCCGGCATGGAAACTGCTGATATTATAAACCCGGTAAGTATTCACCCCCTCCCGCCACTTGTCGCAGGAATAATTTATTGCGGATAAATATTCGCTGGAGCATTCCAAGCACCATTTCAGTTCTCAACGCATCCATCAGTATTTCGACAGAACTGTGTCGGACGTTAAAACCTGACAATACGTTTGTTTCGCTCATTCTTACCGAGTCATTGTTTGTTACTGTCGTCTTATACGACTGTCGAAGTTGCGTAATTCAGCCAGTTAAACGATATAAAACAAAATCCGAATTACTGCGCATCAACTTACTCCATGTATCATGAGGGGAATTCGAACCCAGCACTCTTAGTAACATGGCCCGTGTTCATTGCGAAGGGCTCCTTGCCATAAGACAAATCGAGTCCTCATCGCGTTGTCTCCCCTCTGATCCTCAAGATATTTCTCGAAAATATAGCTTATAATTTGAACAACATCCTGTAGATATACGAACACGAAGAATTTCTTACCAAAATGCCCACGGGGAAAACAAACGTTGTGATGCGTAATTCTCTTTGAACATTTGCACATTTTTCTAGTCCACCAGTTGAGAAATTATGCTCCAACTAACCCCCAGTGTTATACTCTTTCTTTAGTTGAGTTTCAAATAAATTTCTTTGGATGTGCCTGATAACACCAAGTTTTTACCAGAACACTTCTACTACATCGCTAATGACGCGCAGCTTGTTAAAGACAACAGAGCTTAATGTCGCCTGTGCATTGTAACGTTGTGTCAGTGTTTTCCCTTGTTTGCAGGTGAATACACAGAGTACAGTCTTCGTGCCGTGCCAATAGACCAGTACAATGTGAAACAGAAGGCCGAGTTACTGCTGGAACAATACGGTCGAACTGGCTCGCTCTTCCCACACAACGTTGTCCTAATGCCTCTCGGCGACGACTTTCGATTCGATCATGACATCGAGTGGAACCAGCAGTATAGCAACTACAAGATGCTGTTCGACTACATAAACCAAAACAAGGACAAGTACCATGCAGAGGTAGTGTTCGGCACGCCTTCGGACTACTTTGCAGCTGTCAAGGAACGAACCCAGAACTTCCAGACGTTGAAAGGAGACTTCTTTGTCTACAGCGACATCTTCGCCGAGGGTCGGCCAGCTTACTGGAGTGGCTACTTCACTACAAGACCGTACTGGAAGATACTTGACAGAGAACTGGAGGCCAGCCTGAGGTCAGCAGAGATTCTGTACACAGTGGCTTTGAACAGAGCGAGACAGCATGGATTTAACAAAACAATTCAGCTTTTGGAACGAGATTACGAGAGGATTACAAAGGCAAGACAGTCATTGGCTTTGTTCCAACACCATGATGCCATAACAGGGACTTCGAAGTCATTTGTTATGCATGATTATGCTCTGAAGATGTTTGAAGGTATCCAGGACACGGTGTTCATTCAACAACGCTGTGCGCAGATGTTGCTTGTGAAGGGTGCGTCGTCAGGTTTGTCAAAAGAAGCGAGTGGGAACACAGTGTTTTCAAATAAACCATCGCAGCAGTTCATGAATTTTCTTTTACCTGATATAGACAGGGAATCGTATGAGAAACTTCCTCAGAAAGTTCCTTTGGTGGTGCCGAGAAATGAACCCCGTAGGATAGTTCTGTTTAACTCACTGGCACAACAGAGGCAGGATGTTGTAAAAATCAGGGTCACAACTCCACATATCAAGGTGCTGGACTCTGACGGAAACACCATCCCTTATCAGGTGAACCCAGTGTGGAATCTGACGCACAGCACAAAAATTCCCAGCGATTTGAACAAAGAGACTGGAGAAAGTGGCGTTGATAAAGTGGAGAACGTTCTGCAGATGGCAAGGGATCTGTTCGAGGTAATATTCGTGGCAGATCTCCCACCTCTGTCACTTGTTACCTACGTTGTTGAGCGGGTGGCGGAAAAGAACTTGCAGGCGAGGTCCGTTGTTTACTGTTCTTCGTGTGGGAAAAATGTAGATGACGCAAGTTATGTGCCGCCTTTTGAAGTCAAGGGAATGCAGACGGGTGACATCCAACTTGAGAACCACAGGATGAAACTCTTGTTTGACGGCAGGTCAGGGTTTCTGAAAGCTGTCACCCGCAAAGCGACGGGTCACACGACGCAGTGCGGTCTACAGTTCGCGGCGTACCCCTCGGCCCAGTTTCACAGCGGCGCGTATCTCTTCATGCCGGACCCAAATTCCAGAGAAGTCGAAAGGGACATTCTGGGCTCTATCGACGGTCCGAACCGTCACGGTCTGCAGATTGTCATCACGTCAGGTCCGATTGCGTCGGATCTTTCAGTCATCTATAGCCCAATCCTGGCTCACTCTGTGCGCATATATCACGCAGCGGGACCTCTCAGCGAGGGTATCTACATAGAGAACGTCATAGATTTCGAGGCACCGCCAAAGAACCGCGAAACGGAACTTTTCATGAGAATTGTAACGGATATAAGCAACGGGGATCCTCCCGAATTCTACTCAGATCTCAATGGCTTCCAGATGCAGAAGAGGGTGAAAGTGGAACGCATCGGTATAGAAGGTAAGTTGGTATGTAGGCCTGGTTTGCTGAGAAGGAACTGTCCGAAAAGTAATGCGTCACGATGCGTAATTTAATTTTGACGTTTAGGCACTTTTGAATACTTTCGAACGGCGGACACATGAACCACCTAGCGTGTAACGGTTCGGTATTCGTTGGTGGCTCAAAGTCAGGGTCAGAACAAAGAAATTTTTGGCACCAGCCGGTGATGTTTCATGAAGTGCCTTTGTAATTCACTGCGTTGGTCATTTACCCCTAATTTTCCATCACCCACAGTCGAAACTAAATATATTGCAGCTATATAGCTGGTAGGAAAGTAGCCAGTGGTGGTGGTGGTAGTAGTAGTAGTAGTAGTAGTAGCTACTTTTATTCTTCATCGTTGTGCCCCGTGACTAACATCTTGAGACTCGCCTTCAAAGTACAGGCCTATATTGACTAAATTAATGCCAGTCCGTTGGCTAAACCATGGTCAAATGGAGTGGAACATCAGTGCAACGCAAATTTATTAATTTATTTTGTTTCGTAGTGTACTTACATGTTTCTGCTTAAATGTAAGCCGTCATCATCAGGCCGGTTACTAAAAAATAGGCAGAGTGTTCAGCCCCCCCCCCCCCGTGCATAAGTAAATTGAACCCTTCAAGAAGTCAGCAGCACCTATCCCTCTAGAAAATTCTGATCGAATACTGCCCCTGCGTTCTGCCAACCAAAAAAACTGATCAAAGTATACACAGTGAAGGTCACGCTGTAGCCACTAAGTACAAACAGACTGTCTTGGAATATTTTATTTCACAAAACGAACAGCCTGCACACAGTGTACATGTACGTGACGTCAGTCCACTGCTACACGTTTCGGCGGCTGACCGCCATCTGCACGGAGCCGCACCAGTATTTAGAACGCAGTGCATTATGACACGGCTTGTAATGTTAAAATACAAAATATCGTAATAAAATCGCAAACCTCTTAAAATATACAACAAGCAAGGACAATGTATGTGTTAACAAAGAATTAACTCTGAACACACAACAAAATTGCCGCGACGTCTTACTTTGTATAATAGTAAAATGAAGCTGATCCTGACTAGAATTTATGTGGCTACTATGTATGTAATTAAAGATAATCGAATGCACTTTTACGGTCTTTACTTCACTAAATTTAAAACTTATTTCTTTAGAAACGGTTAAACGAAGGTGACGAACACGCTGCAGTCATTACACTATACGTAAAACCTGTCTTGTTTGAATATACAGGGTGTGCAGTTTACTTCCATACTAAGTGTAAAATTGCCACACGTGTGTCTGTTTCCGAGTTCTGTAAACTAAAATTTGAAGAAGAGAGGTAAATGTTAATTTTGTGTTCCTGTTGTCATGCAGTTTTTTTTACATAAGTACGTGATGAATTAACGTTCCGCATGGTATTGTAGGAAACTACTTCCCCATCACGTCAATGGCGTACATCCAGGACTCTTCTAGACGCCTGTCTCTGCTAGTGAATCACGCGCAAGGAGCCGCTTCCTGGCAGCCCGGATGGCTGGAGGTGATGCTGGACCGTCGCACACTCTATGACGATTCGCGGGGCATGGGCGAGGGAATAGTAGACAACAAACGCATGCTCACAAAATTCTGGCTTCTGCTGGAGGAAGTGACGTCACAAGAGTCAGCAGCCACAACTGAGACCTTCTCTCGGCCCAGCCTCTTTGCCCATCACCTGTCGAACAGCTTGCTGTATCCTGCCAATCTTTTTGTGGTAGAAGGAATTACAGAGACGCCGTCAACGGGACATCAACACGTAGACCGTAGTCATCATCACCACGACGTAGAGAGAGACTTTATTGTTAACCAGAAAGTTGTGTTGCTTTCTAGGCCATTTCCCTGTGATGTCCATCTTGTGAACCTGCGGACATTATCTGACGTTAGCTACACCCAGTTTCCGTCACAGTCGGCACTCATGGTGGTACAGCGACAAGGTTATGCCTGTGACGTTGGTACGGGAATAACACTCCCCCAGTGCTCACTGGAAGTGACTTCGAGTAACAATGCAGAGAGAAGTAAGAACCCAGCCTTCCATAAGCGAACGTTTTTTAGTGATCTACATGTGGGCTCCATTGTCCAAACGTCCCTGACTGGACTACATCAGATACACAAATTTCAAAGCCTAGATAGCATAGAAATGAGTCCAATGGAATTGCTATCACTCAATGTGACTTTTGTGCTGTGATAAAACTTCATACAGTGTTTGTAAGTGTGACAGAACGGTTCACTGGGGGTAACCCGACAGCTGGTGGTACTGGTGTGACCGTTCTTGGTACCAGATTCGCAGTATTCATTCACTAATTATTGTTTTGGGATAGCAGCTCTGCTGTTTGTGAAGGGTTTTGTTGAATTTTATGGTAGCCTGTTATGTTTTTTCACTCAAAATGTTTTAAATCACTACCTGAGCCCCTAAGTTCCCATGTCTTCCTTTCCAGCTGTCTCTAGTTTTATTAAGATGCTAGCTGGATTTGTTGGTGACTGTTTTGTTCTTTGTTTTTGTCATAAGTAGCATATTACGTTTTTTAGTACAGCGTATCAGCATGTGTTATGTTGTTGATTGTAATTGTTATCTCCAAAGTTGTCCATAGTCAAGTGAATTCTAAAAGACTTAACACTTCAGCTGTATACCTCTTTGTATGGTATGTGTTAAAACATTGCAAGATACGGGGGTTACTGAAAAGCCAAAGACTACAGACAATTCGTATATGAAACCAGAGGATGAAGTTTCAGAATACCTGAAGTTTATGAGAAGTGTACAGACATGCAGACAGATTCAGTTAGAATGTGAACGTGTACATATGTGAAAATAATGTCTTTATTGTTGTCACTTTCATTTGTTAGGAGAATCATATTTACATCTTCTGTGGATGTCGTTTGCATACTTTATCATAGAACATATCTGTGTGAGCTATGAACTAATTACAGTGTCTGTTGTTGGAGGTCATAAAGAGATTTGTGTTTACTAGAAAATAATATTTTTACAATAAAAGAGAAAGAAAGCTTCACAAGTCAAATGAACTACAAAACAATATATTGGTAAGTGTGCTATTTTTATACTGTGTTATTGGACGTGCGAGTTGTACTGTACGTGGGTCACCATGCATTCTGGTGATTGAAAGGAACATGGCTTTTTTTAGGTCAACAGGTGACAAAATACAGAAAAATATGGTTCCAAAAGCTAAGTTTTGAAGGCATCAGTACATGATATTCATCTGGAAGCCAGACGATTCACCAACTCGGAACTGCCAGTGTCAATGCCTCAGCAATTGGTCAGTGTCTTCTGCAGTCCAGTACATCTGCTGCTAAGTCAATTGTAATAACGTGCTGCGACGTATGTACACTGACTTCATACACTGACTCAGTCACTCATTGTTTTTCCATAGTTGCCCATTTCTCATGTTAAGTCAATTGTAACAAAACTTTGTGATGTACATTAATTTGATAAGCTGTTTTCAGTGTTCAGAAGATTTTACTAGAAATTCAGCAATTTTATCACATTATATTATGTACTGCTGTATAAGGTGAGAAGAATTGCCTAAATTCAGTAGTATTTGCTCTAGAAGCTAAAGGATGAGTGTTCTGCATTGTGTGATTTGCTGAGATGAATTTGACAGGCACAAGGAGGATCAACCAGGGGATGATAACTGCCATTTTAGTCTTGGCATTTGCTTAGATTGTGATATACTGAGTTGTTATAGTCTGAAAATACTACCCCATATGTGACTGCATCCTTATCCATCGGGCAACCCATCTAATCCTTACCCATTTGTATTTTTGTTGAGTGTTCTGTGGGGAGAAAAAAACCCTCATTATAAAATAAGCACCTTTGTAACGTTTTGCAATGAATGTGTATTAACAGAGAAATGTTACAGCATATTGGGCCCACAGCAACTCTATATAATATGAATTTTTTTTACATTTGCATCAACACCCATTATTCATGCAAGTTTTTTGTCAGTGAAAATGAATTACACACATGCAAAAAATTGTTCAGTGTAACAGGAACTCAGTATTATGTTGTCATTTATTCTGCTAAATCACAGTACAACAAGCTAAATGACAACTGGCTACAGTGTCAGGCCACTCTTATGTGCAAGTCCCAACAAGATATTCAAAACACAGAGTTAGAGCTGAATTTATGTACCTGCCAATGAGGTACCTTTCTGCTCAAGTGTTTAGACACAAATGCCTGTCTCACTGCAGGATCAAAAACCAAAATCAAATTACGCCTACTAAATGGCAATTTTTGCCACCCAGTATCAGGTTACTGGGAAGGAAGCAAAGAAACTGGAGTGGTCAAGCAAATGGAAGGACTTTGTGGCACCACCATCAATTGATTTAAAATCACATAAGCCATGATGCACAGCTCACGAATATGAATTTGACCAAATCAAAGAGGATGCCTGTTTTATGAGAAGACTGCGATTAGAACTTGGTTCTTAACTATCCATTGTGGTCTTGCATGCCAGAACGAGGTCCCTGCTGCTGTTTTGGGTCATGATTGCACAGTGTTTTAAAGAATAATTGGTCCAAGAGAGAAAGAACCTTTCTTACCTTTCCCCATTGCAAGCAGAGGGCACTGCAGGACTCTGGGCTTTCCATTAAATTCTTAAATCAAATTTTAAAATATGTAATTTAATGTGTTCCATGTCCGTGCACTATATTATACAAAAACACTAATCACCAACAAATGCACAAAGAGAGAGTTTTATCATCAATCGTAACACACTCCTACATGTTTCGACCCTGCTGGGTCATCTTCAGGGAGAACTTTCCGTTACCGTTACACTAGGGTTGCGCTTTATAACTGGGTGAGAATGTGCTGTTGACTGTGTACGCAGCCAACAGCACATTCTCACTCAACTATAAAGTGCAACCTTAGTGTAACGATAACAAAAGTTCTCCCTGAAGATGACCCACCAGGGTCGAAACATGTAGGAGTGTGTTACGATTGATGATAAAACTATCTTTGTGCATTTGTTGGTTTAAAATATGTAATTTGAGTATACGGTCTTGTAGTTGGTTTTAGATATGTGGCTTATTTTGTTCCCATTCTAAACTTTCAGAGAGGTTATTTAATGACTGAATGATCACCGAAAGTTCGAACTAAGAGTTAAAATTGAGGTAGGTGCTGTTACAACTTTTAACGTAATTCTGGCGTTAACAAATTTGTGTCTCACGTTTTGGATAAGAAATTTATTTTTAAGTGAGTCAAACACTACAACATTTTTCCCCCCTTATTTACTTTCTGATAAACAGAAGAAACTGTTTAAATGCAATTAATAAATCAAAACTAAAGTGCTGGATTTTCTCTAAGTAGCTTCTCTCAGATATTGCTAATGAGTGTGAAAAATTTTTTTAAATTTTGTGTGTGTTTAGTCAGCTTGAAGTGATATTGCCCGTGTGCCAGGTACAAAGCAGCAACACAATTGGCTCACAAAAGAGGGCATTCTTCCCCTCAGCCACTACACTTTTAGTTTGTAATATTTTAGTATCCAAATTAAGGGCTCGGTTGCTGAAGAACAGATATTAACGTAAGCCGTGGAGATTTTAAATTTTAGTGTTCACCGACTTTCTTACAGTAACGTGCAGCAAGATAAGCTAGGGTTGTGCAAATTATTAGTTAAAATATACATTATTATATTTAAAAGGAAACTAAATATTTCAATGCCAAAAAAAAAGAGTTCAAACATGTTTGTGCTATATGAAGTGTGTGTGTGTATGATTATTTACATATGTACAAAACGATAGAAATTAAAGAAATACAAATTCTATACTGTAGAATTAAAATACATCAAGAGAGGGACATGTGTGGATGACTGATTATCTATTGCACTTTATGGCATTATAAATAGCTGTTACATAAATTACAACGTTAAAAGTCAACTTTGGTGTTTTTATTTCATACCATTTCTTGCAATCCTTTTTAATCTTGTATTGGGTCAGATTTCCTAAAATTACAATGTAAAATACAACACTTAGAATATTGCAAACTTTATTTTACTTTTGAATATAATACTGCATGTTCCATTTTTTGTGATATTGGTTGTTGACTGAAATTAATTTATTGTCTTCGTGTGAGCACGTGCAGTTTTAACAAGTACTGTTTAAGATTCGTTTGATTTTACTTTATGGAAATTCAAGGAAATTACTATTTATATTGCATCAGAATTATAATCAGGAGTAATCATAAATGAACGAATATTTCGTGCAAAGTTACCGCTAGGCTTTAAAAGGTTAAACATATTTGAGAGCTTTGATAGGTATTTGAGATATATATATATATCTGTACAGCGACTGGAACTTTACAGAGTTTATTGCACTGAATTTGTACATAACTCCAGAATGCTGCCTAGTTCTGGACACAAGTGGTATGCTGCAGTGCGGAAGTGCCAATGTGAGTGCTTGCAATATTGTAATAAAAACAGATACGTAGAATTGCAGAACAAGAGACCAGATACGTAGTTTATTGGGTTGCTATAAACATTTTCTGCCCATCCCAGTGGCCGCACGGTCTAAGGCGTAGGTCTGCGGTCATTCTCTTGCTGGGATCGTGGGTTCGATTCCCACCGGGGGCATGTCTGTGTTGTGTTGTGTTTGTTGTATAAGGACGATGATAAGGAACATAAGTAACGTGAAGAAGGAGGGAAGGAGTCAAAGGTACGAAGTGGATCAAAGGAACAAACAGGACGAGAAAAAAATACCGCCGGGGCATGGATTTTTGTCTCTTGTGAGTGTTGTGTGTTATCAGGTAGAGGTCTCTGGGACTGGCCGATCCTTCGTCCAGAGGAATCTCGAAACCTTAACAATGAGGAGGCCTAGGCTTAGCAGGTTACTTAGAGTGAATACGATTGCACTTGTAAACGTGTAGGAGGAAGCATCGGGATACCGTCACACATAGAGCTGGGAACTGTTCGTTTAATTTTCTTTCATTAACCTTTTAAAGCCTAGCGGTAACTTTACATACGACCCGGTTTAACATTAAAAAATTCTACGTGGTGCCCACATTGCGTTTATGTGTTTTGTACGGATCTCAGAACAAACAGCAACTTTTGCCTTATAAAACATTAAGAGACTGGTTTTTATAACCGAAGTGGAGAGTGTTTACAACGCGGTACGCACTGAGTCCTTATATAAAACAGATATGCTTCTTTAGAGGGTTAAACCAAGCACATGCGTATACGTAATCGTGTGGTTTTTTAACATTTTTCGATATTATGCGCGCACCCAGAATCCCATAATTTTTCATTGGTGGGAAGGGGGCCTGACCCTGAAGTTAGATATAATTTGATTTTAAAAACTATCTACGTGTGTATATTTTTTTAATTTTTTACATTCTAATGTACTGGTCATCAGCCGATTTCGGTAGCCTGATTTCGGTTGTAGGGCAAATCAGGCAAAAGTTTGATATAATCGTGTCTATAAAATGTATGTGTTCTTTAATTTCGATTCTGCGTCGGGGGCTGCAGCGCCCAAGCCCCACCCCCTTGGGTGAGCACCTATTAAATATCAGCAAGAAGAGTAAACGGAGAAATAAACAGCTGAAGACAGAAACGCAACTGTGCAATTAGTTATCACGGTAATTGCACACTCTCTGACACCAGCCTGTTGAAGCACACGAGTACAGTGTTTCGTTTTTTTAAAAAAAAGGATAAACTGACAATTTTAAGAGGAATATCGATGTAACAGGCCATGAAGGTACATAAATAAATATGTCCGGATTGCAGGACGTCAAAGGCGGTTTATACAGTGCGGACGCCCTAATGTTTACCATGGCCAACGAAATTCGAACAGCGCGTTCACGTTTACATAAAAGTGCAGGTTAAAAAATAAATCTTATTTATTAAAAGGAGTACCAAGTGTAGACAATTGTTTTACATCACCTTTCAGTAACAGATCCATCCCATTTTTCGGCAAAAACTGGATTCAAAACATTCTTTAAACTCCATTCGTGCGTCATGTAAACAATGAGATCCCTCTCTCTTCCTGATAGAGTTCCGTTTGTTGTATTGCTTGAAAGTTTTGAAATGTGGTGCTGGAGAAGGGTGGAGAAGATCAGTCAAACCGATTGTATGACAGATGAAGAAGTATTACGTAAAGTCAAGGAGGAGAGGAAAATCCTACATAAAATAAAAAGAAGGAAGGCTATTTGTATTGGTCATATCTTGCGTAGGAGGTATCTTCTAAAACACGTTATTGAAGGAAAGATAAGAAGTGACGGGAAGACGAGGAAGAAGACGTAATCAGCTACTAGATGACCTCTAAGGAAAGGAGAGCACTGCAAATTGAAAGAGGAAGCACTAGATCGCAGTCTGTGGAGAACTCGATTTGGAAGAGGCTGTGGACCTGTCGTAAGACAAAGTGACGAATGAATGCATGATTTTCTCAGTACCTTTTATAAAATACGAGTACCTGATGACAGCTACGTAAGGCGGAAACATGCAGTAGAGTCGACATTAAATAACATTATCAGCGTTGAATTGAGATACATGTTTACTTTCTCTTTATTTACGTATCATATCACACCGGGGTGATTAGACCAAAGTGTAATCAGGTCAGTAAAATGCAGTACAGACGATTTGACCGACACGCTGCACCATCTGCATTGTAGACACATGCAAGGCGAAACACAAGGCGTAATTATAAAAATAGAGGGGAAGAAAGGAATGTATTAGAGGCAACGAAAATTACCGTGTTTGAACAATATATACTAATCCCTGGAAAGAAAAACAATATGCATAGTCTTCCGATTTGACATAGGAATGCACCCACAACGCATGCGCAGTGGCTGCCGTTGTGAAGAGCAGTCACGTGAACAAAACGAAACAGTGCGCAGACTGATGTCAAGAGGAGAAAGCGTTTGAGACAACTGGCCTCATTCCAGGTAGGGAAAACGTTAAAAATAATAAACTGGGGTAATGTACGCATTAAGTGACGGAATTGTGACTTCGAGAAATGCGTTTATAGATCAACCGAAGTAATAATGTGACAGTTAAACATGACAAGCGGAAGACTTAAGGGATGTTCAAGTAGAAAGCTTCGTTTTTTTTTTGATGGCGCAACCCCCCAGTGGGGCAGGGTCTCCACATTATCGAGGCTTCACGATGACACTCAGACACACCACAGTCGGTAAGACTCCTCTAGACGAGTGATCAGTCCGAAGCAGAGACCTCTACCTGACAACACACAACACTGACAAGAAAGAGACATCCATGCCCCCGGCGGGATTCGAACCCGCAATCCCAGCGAACAGCCGCAGACCGACGCCTTAGACCGCGCGGCCACTGGATGGGAATACTTCGTTACGCGTCGTCAATATCACACTTAAGACTAAGTTAAATCGTGCAATGTAGCAAATAAAAGGGGAAAAAAATGTTTTCATGACATTCGATAAGTCAAATGGGTCTACAGATTGAAAGACTGGCTTCGTTGGGAAACAAAGTAAAGTCTTCCTTGTGTAGTTTTTTACCGCAATTTTAAACGATTTAGAAATTGAGAGAACTTTTTAAAGAGCTGTGTAACAACTGTGGCTATTGTATTATTTTTTTTCTAATGGGGCACCTTGCTAACGATCTCCGTGAAGATCAAAATGGTTTGTTGCTGTTAAATAACGAAGCGTAAATAAGCTGGAAAAGTAACTGTTTCAGGCTGATTTGAAAGTAAGTGGTTGACATTGAGTGTAACGAAGAAAACTAAAGTAGAAACAGTGTGATTTTAGAACACTACTGCTACAGGAGCCGATCCCATTGGCCACGCGGTCTAAGGCTTAGGTCTGCGGCCGAGCGATTGCTGGGATCGTGGGTTCGAATCCCACCGGGGGCATGGGTGTTTGTCTTGTTCAGTGTTTGTGTTGTCAGGTAGAGGTCTCCGCGAAGGGCCGATCCCTCGTCCAGAGGAGTCCTACCGACTGTGGTGTGTGTCTGAGTGTGATCAAGTGAAAATAAACAACCTCGACACCTGCTGTGAACAGGTAGGCAGAAGAGGGAAGTGCTGCGAAACGAAACTGCTACAGGAGGGCAAATAATCATTCATTAGCAAGCAGCTGACCCACATTACTACAGAAACTTGAGAATGTATTTAAAGGAAACTTACAGTGCGGTTTCGGAAAATATATCTTGCACTTGTCGATAACTTAAGGGAACTAAAATGTGTTGTTTATTTTTAAAGGCTTTTGTCACTAGCAGCCTGCGTCGATTTGCGTTTACATCTATTTCCTACGCTGATAAATTAGTTTTAAAAACTTTATTTGTAAAGAATGTTAAATCCCAAGAACACGTCATAAATTGGTGCTGCAGCATTCCGAAAAGGTGAATTCCTTTGTAAGAAACGTGATAAGCAGCAGAACGGGTATGAGATTCACCGCTGTGTTACGTATTTACTTGTTACATCTTATATGAAAAGGAACCGGCCATTGTTAGAGTAGGCGTTCTTTACGAAGCAAGAAAATGTTTTGGGTGAATTTCATATGGAATTATCTTCCTAACCAGTTCAACAGTTATGATTTTCATGAAAAGACTCACAGCGCAAACCGTACTTTTCTCAGTGGCGTAAATTAATTTGTAACAGTACTGCCCAAGTTTGTTGTCCGATTATGACAAAATTCGGTATAAGGGGTCTGCACATAATTTACGTTGTGTATCGTGGAAAATCGGCGGATCGGGTAAGGCTGTATGTTATTTATGATCACAATTAACGTCTGCGCGTGTACAGCGGAAACGTGCGACATCTTGAAAATACTGCAAATTTTCTGTTACTCACACTTGTATCTTGTTACATTCATTAAATCAGCCAACTCATGTGCTGGATAAATTACATTCGTAAGCTATTTTAAAAATCCCCTACATGTTTCGGCACCAAAGTTCCATCCTCACGGGGGCGCCCGACATATCGATGTAGTTATTTAGCAAATATTTTAAGCACTTCTGTCAAGACGACGCAGTAACTAGACTGGTGTGTTGGAGATGCAATGATTTTATATCGGATGCCCCAGTCAGGATGGGACCTTAGTGCTGAAACATGTAGGGGTTTTTTTTATAATAGCTTACGAGTGTATAGTATTGAATGTATGAGTTGGTTGATGTAGTGACACCCAGTGCAGTTTATTATCCTTGCGAAATTTGAATCCGTGTTCACGTGGAGGTAGTTGTTCAAGCACACGCCACTGGCGTCAGCTGGCCTTAAGTGTTAGTGGGTTTAGGGAACTTAGTTACCAAGTTCCGAGGAATTAATGTGACTGTAAATCACGCTAATTACGGATACAGTTTAAGTTGGTGCCGTGTTTGATTGAAGTTGGTACAATGTCCACACCACAGAGTTTCGTGTTGGTGTAAACTACGTAACGCTGACAGCAGCTTTCCGACAGCAGTCCGTCCTGGCGCACCGAGTGCAAACACAGCCTGGTCTGATCACAGAATAATTGTTTCATCAGCCAATCGCTAGGGTCCGATGTTAGAGGTCACAGTTTATGCATGTGCACAAACCGATGTTTAGACAAGGCAGATTCATGGAGACATTCCCTCTTCTCTCAAAATTAACATTTTAAAGCCCAGTGGTTACTTTATGCACTGCCAGGTTTAACATTCACAAATTCTACGTTCTGCCCACACCGGGTATTTATGTGTTTTGTGTGGATCTCAGAACAAACAGCGATTATTTCCCTATACAGCATTAACTGACTGGTTTGTATAACCGAGACGGAGTGTGTTTACTGCGCGGTACGGACTGGGTCTTTATAATTCTACGTTCTGCCCACACAGTGTATTTATGTGTTTTGTGTGGATCTCAGAACAAACAGCGATTATTTCCCTATACAGCATTAACTGACTGGTTTTTATAACAGAGACGGAGTGTGTTTACTGCGCGGTACGGACTGGGTCTTTATGTATATAATTCTACGTTCTGCCCACACAGTGTATTTATGTATTTTGTGTGGATCTCAGAACAAACAGCGATTATTTCCCTATACAGCATTAACTGACTGGTTTTTATAACCGAGACGGAGTGTGTTTACTGCGCGGTACGGACTGGGTCTTTAAATGCCACGTTCTGCCGACACAGTGTATTTATGTGTTTTGTGTGGATCTCAGAACAAACAGCGATTATTTCCCTATACAGCATTAACTGACTGGTTTTTATAACCGAGACGGAGTGTGTTTACTGCGCGGTACGGACTGGGTCTTTAAATGCCACATTCTGCCGACACAGTGTATTTATGTGTTTTGTGTGGATCTCAGAACAAACAGCGATTATTTCCCTATACAGCATTAACTGACTGGTTTGTATAACAGAGGCGGAGACTGTTTACTGTGCGGTACGGACTTAGCCTGTAAATACAATTCATATTATTCTTCGTCGTTAAAGGTTTAATTAGATAAATGTTTCCTGGATCTCCTCAACTTTATACAAGATTATAAAAACCTGAAATGGCCTACGTTTGATAAATACGAGGTAAGGAGCATTTTATTAACAAAGTCAAGCCGTGCTCCAGCTGTTAGTAGCCGACATCTTACCGCTGAGAGCACGTGTTCAATCCCACGTTAGTCCGTGTAGTTTTTGTGCAGAACAATTTGGCAGTGGTACAGACGCATTGCTAGCCTTAGGTTTTGTTCCCCTGTTAGTATGCTTTGAGCAGTGCTCCATACTCACCTATTCATCTGTCACTGACGCTATACAATGTTAGCAACTGGCAGCGTCCTTAAATAACAAAATCAAAGAAGGTCTGGATTTTGATCGCAACCGCCACACCCAAAAATTTGGGGCCCAAGAACCCTTTGTGAATTTCCGAATCTCTAAATGCATTACGTTTTATCCTAATTGTTAATGTTTAACTGATATTTTAAAACATATATATTTTTAAAACTTAACATTTTATTTCTATGTATTGGTTTCATTAAATTCTCTAATGTTTCTATGTATGTATTCTTCGTAATGCACCTCTCTGAAGATGGCCACATGAGTGGCCGAAACATGTAGCAGGCATACAGTGTGTATTGTTGTGACCTAGCCAAGGGTTGGGTACTTGTTTTTGTGAAACCATATGTTTATTTGTTGTATTACCTATTGTATTGATTGATTTTACGAGTTTATTCCAATTTGTGTTGTATTTCATGCTTTTACATCATATAGTATGAAGCAAGCAGGAAGGATATGTTGGTTGCTACTAGCCAGCCACATATACCACAGAAACCGTATTGTTTTCCTTTCTGACTGTTTGTTACAGTCGCCAGTTTCCTGTTAAGGAACTTGCAAAACTCTGATTTTGATGTCATCAGAAAGTCCAGAAATGATCAACAGGAAATGATGCTGTTAAAGATGAGCCAACCAGTTGCTTCGTAAGATACTACTGTCTAGGGAATTTGAGCGTGATTCGCCAATAGTAAATGTTGTTACATTCAAGGGGGGAGGTCTGAATTGAAGACCTACCGGAAATGTAAAGTTATAAATTACTAGGTCTAGGGGACAGACAATTCATTACCAAGTTACACTTGCTGGTGACCAAAGTGACTTTGCTCGAGGGGGAGACTCTCGCCAACCGGCCAGCCGCCAGGATACTCTGCATCCAGCACTGACCGTGTATATCTACTATACTTCTGTTGTCTACCACTCGGCCTAAGCGCGGTATTCTAGTAGCTCTTTGGCTAGGAGTTCTTTATTTTCTTTGTTATTTGTTACTTTTATTATTGTATTTTTATTTGTGTTAGAATATATTTGCAGATTAAGTATTTCAGCTGGGTTTCATTTGTGACTAGATTATACAGCTCGAGACCTTTAGGGGTGAGTAGGCAACCCTTCAGTCCTACCACTCCCGCTACCATAACAGTATAATGCATTTTCTTGCACGTGTGTGCGTATGTTGGTTTTGATATCACACCTTATTGCTCAGTGCACATTATGGTTATTTTTAAAATTGTTTTAAAGGTAATTTGCAATCTATTTCTAAGTTTTCGCAACTTTTTCTGACTTTCTGTACTATATGGATTGGCGTAAAGTCTCTTAACACGCGATGTTGAACAACAGAAAGGCCGTGGCAAGCGACTTTTGCGCCACTCTGTATCTGATCGGTGTCCGAGACCAAAACATGCCTCTCGCTTATGCCTCTTAGTTGTGGATGTAAGGAAAACAAACTCGTACACTACGTGAACCAAGAGTATTATCGAGTGTAAAACGAGACAGTGAGCGTGAAGTTGCACTAACGCTGGGAAACCGCCATTAGGATTTCGAAAGTAAACTCTTTCTTTCTTTCAGCCTTTCCACTCCACGAATCTGCTGTTTTGCAGTGGCAACAGTAGACAGACAGACAGACATAACGGGGCTATTATAGGGCGTTCGTTTTTCTGTTTGACCAATAAAGGCCGGCCCGAATCTCTAGTGAATTTTTATTAGACTTTTCAAATATTGTTATTCCTGTCACATGTTGTCTAACTGCCGTCATCGACTGTTAGCCTTTTAAAGCCTAGCGGTAACTTTACGTACCACCAGGTTTAATATTAAAAAATTCTACGTGGTGCCCACATTGCGTTTATGTGTTTTGTACGGATCTCAGAACAAACAGCAACTTTTGCCTTATAAAACATTAAGAGACTGGTTTTTATAACCGAAGTGGAGAGTGTTTACAGCGCGGTACGCACTGAGTCCTTATATAAAACAGATTACGTTCCGCCTTTAAAGGGTTAAAACTCCCCGAGACGCGGTGTACGACGCAACGCTGGCAGAGCGTCGGGCGGAGTTTTGGGCCAGCGCTTATCATTCAAGCAGGGGAAAAAATATCCTATATATGAAATTCGTAAAATATTCGTTGCCAGTCTGCATATGTGCTTGCATTTCATAGGGACCAGCGTCCATAAAAAAAAGAAGGATTCTTCTCATCTCGCTCAAAACGTATGACTGATCAAATACTGAAGCACAGACCTTAGCAGAAGCACGCGGTTCACACCTAGGACACAGTACTCTACATTTGCGCTGACATTTGTAAACCGAAAGCCTGGCTACTTCAAAGAAGCTATGTAACCCAACTGTCTTCATCACTCGCTTCCATTCTTGTATGAAAGTTGACTGTTTACACGGCATTTCCAACAAAACTGGGCCAAGTTTTCACTTAGGACCTCCGAAACTGAACCGGTGTACCGTGAGCTTCATCACTGCGGGAACTAAACAAGACTCCGCGAGCTGTTGGCCAATCGTGTGTAGGTGTCTGTCCGACGCCTGTGTTTATGGCATTAAGGCCCACGTCGTAAAGACGCCTGAAGCCTGTTATTGAACTGTGCCGAGCAAACGGTCCGCCCAGCGCCCTGCAGACATGATGATCGCTGAGGACAGGAGTTGTCAGATGACGGCTGTATCACCTTGTTACTACCGACAGTGGAGATGGCATCAATACCTTCTTGCTTTCTCCACTTTCATTTGTTTCTATGCCTCACACTTTCTGTCGGTTTCCCTTTACCCTTTCACTTTCATGATCTTTGAATCATTCTCTGTTCGTATCCTTTGCTAGCTCTGTGCAAAACTTATTGTTTTTTTTAAATTCATCTTCTGAAATTCCTTTCTTTTTTCGTTCTTTCATTCTCCTTTATTTACTGCTTTCTCTCTTTTGTTTCCTTCTCATCCTTTATTCTATCATTTCATTATTTTCATTCCCTTATTCACTGTCACTTTCTTTTTTTTATTTCTCAGTTTTTTTCTCCTCCCTTCTTGTAGTCTTGGTTTGATCTTTCAATCCTTCGCAATTATTTATTTATTTTTTATTTCTTTCTTTCTTCCTGTCTTTCTCTCTTTCTTTCTTTCTTTCTTTCTCTCTCTCTCTTTCTTTCTTGCTTTCTTTCTTCCTTCCTTTCTTTCTTTCTTTCTTTCTTTCTTTCTTTCTTTCCTTCTTTCCTTCTTTCTTTCTTTCTTTCTTTCTTTCTTTCTTTCTTTCTTTCTTTCTTTCTCAGCCCCCCAGCCATAATATCTATAAACGTTTTCTTCAAGTTCAGTCAAAATTTGTCGGACCGCAAAGTGAACACGGGACAAATATTGCGCTTACATTAATGTAAAATTTATTGCTGTTCGGAAGTATATAGTCATATGGATTGAAGAATTACCGCTCTTTTCTCATCAGGAGAGAATAGAGTGACGGCCCTGACGTATTCCTTCGACATCATTCCATTTACAACCCATTATAATGCAATTAACATTCAGCTGTCGCTGTGTGGCCCCAGTCACTGGCAGCGTCTTTAAACAAAATGCAGGCACAAGCAGGGACGCTGGACTGATGGCTTTTTGGCCAACATGTAGGAGTTGCAGCGGTCAACTAGGGTCCGTTGAGGTGTGAGGCTTTGCTGTGTAAATGGTGAGGCTGTACTGAGTTTTAACTGTATAAATTGTGAGATTTCACTAGACTGTCGCGTGCTGAAGTATTTGAACGAGGACAATTTTTTTGTTCCTTCAGCAGCAACTTGTATTCCAAGGGAATAATTGAATAATAAATGTAATAGTTTTATAATCCAATTAATAATTTCTGTGTTTGAGTGTTGCTGTTTGTAACATCAAGTGAAGTCTAAATATATCGGACTTGGTAAGTTAAGATTTCACGAGAGAGGTAAAATACTTGTAACGTAACATTGAGGCGCGTTCGCGTAACCATTATTGCCGTGGAAAAGCAAGAAGCATTACATATTCTGAGTGTGTGTCCATATTCTTGACTTACTTATTCGGCATGAAGTGCGCATGCGCCGTATTATGTTGCCATCTGTGGCATCTCGGACTCTACCAAGTTTTTTCACATTATCTCATAAACGGTGCGATTTTTGAAAAAAAGTTATTGAGCGTAAAATGTGTGTTTTGTTTTTCTCTACAACTTTCATCTGAAACATTTCTAATTCTAAGAAGAATTCAGCAAGCTATGATCATAAATGTACATAGGTCTTCATGTGAAGTACCCGTTATTCTTATCAGATTTTAATGTAACTTCGATTTTCTCAACAGATTTTCTAGAAATACGCAAATATCAAATTTTGTGAAAATCCATCCAGTGGGAGCCGAGTTGTTCCCTGCGGACGGACGGACGGACTGACATACAGACACGACGAAGCTAACAGTCGCTTTGCGCGAGTTTGCGGAGGCTCAAAATTATTCTGATAACGGTTAAAACACGGTCTATACACGCCAGACGGTTGTATTAGACCTTCCTTTATTGGTTGACAGTGTTATTCTCGACGTGTTTCGGCATGTTCTGTGCCATCACTAAACTAACAGCAGACCACTTCTGCCATTTGCATTACACAGGATAAAACAGCCAACACAACCTCACTGAACAGCGTAACGGAATAAAAAATTATAATGTATCTGTGTAAGTTATCCTTTTAGATTCTACAGCGGTCAGGATTCATAAGGCGATATTCTTGGTTTTGACATCCAGTAGATGGGTAAAAACGTTTCGCAGGAAAATACTTCCTCCTTCTTGTGGGTAGAATTCAAATAAATTCCATCACTTCTGCAATCTGCTATCCTTTGTAGATGAAGCGATGTAACATTATGTACGCAGTGAATGAGTGGATTCGGTGGCACTATTGTCACCCATTAGACGTGGAAGACTGTGACTGTATTTTTTTTGCGGGGGGGGGACTAATTAAGGACTGTTGTTGGATCCCTGGTATAGGTGAAAGCGAACTCCCTTTTATGCGTCTCTGAAGCTAGTGGCCTCTCGGATCACAGAAGGAACCTGGACACTTGAGTCGGCTTCATTAACCAGCGACGTCAAATTATCCGTCCAGGAAAGCAAAGTCGTTAAGGTTCACAGTTTTGCAGCCAACAGTGCAAGTTGCGATGTCTTTTCGACTCTATTGTCTGTGACTATCTGTTAGCCACACAGTTATCCGTCACATGGTCTATTCTTTGTGTGTTTTTACTTGAGACCTCTAAGTTTAATGCACGACGTGGAAACGATAAGTCTGTATTTGACAATACCAACTGTATTTCATGTTAGAATGCTAAAGTGTTTCGGACTGAACATGGCCGCTGTCGGGAATCCAACCCCGGTCCGTCCAACAAGCAGTCTCGTTGCTGGAAATTTGGTAAGCGAAGAATATACGAGTTGTGTGGGGTAAAATTTTTACTTTTAGTTTGCGTGTTTGTTTTGGGAGACGTGAGATCTTCAGCGTGAACTTCGAAAGTAACACTGCGCCGTGAAGACCCGGAGGGCTGGGAGGGGGGGAGGGGGAGAGTAGTCCCACCGGTCCCACTGGATGAGAGGCTGAGTGAGCCTCAGAGGCGGTCTAGACGCGGAGGCGGAGAGAAAAATCTATAAGTCTGGAGGGAAGCGAAGCACAAACGTTCGTCCCATGACAGTCCTAATACTGATGCAGCCGAAGAGGGAAGCAGACAAAGATGCAGGCGCGCACTGTACAGCGGACTTACATTGCTAAACAGTCAGTATCGAATTTAAAACTCTCCATTCCGTGTACGTGTTGCTATAACAACATGTATTTTTGCACCAACTAGTAAGCAAAATTAAATAAAATGTACAGAACTTCACAAATGTCTTCAAGTGGTCTTTCAAAAATTTTAATAACTGGGCGTGTGTATTTTTAAGTTTTCAGTGTTCAGTCTGTTCCCCTGAAGATGGCGTGTTTAGCACACCGAAACATTTCGGGACACTTGTCAATTTTTGTACTTACTAACTAACTAACTAACTCCACGGAGCAGAGGCCTTCTTGAGAAGTTAACAGTTTTTCAGCTAGTCAAGAAATTCCCCACATTTTATGGAACCCTGAGGTTCATTACCGCATTCACAACAGCCCGCCACCTGTCCCTATCCTGAGCCAGCTCAATCCAGTGCATGCCCCATCCCACTTCTTGAAAATCCATGTTAATATTGTCCTCCCATCTATGCCTGGGTCTCCCAAGTGGTCGCCTTCCCTCAGGTCTCCCCACCGAAATCCTGTATACACCTCTCTTTTCCCCCATACATGCTACATGCCACACCCATCTCATTCTTCTCGATTTGATTAGCCGAATAATATTTGTTGATGAGTACAGGTCATTAGGTTCCTCGTTATGTAGTCTTCTCCAATCCCCTGTCGCCTCGTCCCTCTTAGGCCCAAATATCCTCCTCAGCACCCTATTCTCGAACACCCTCAGTTGAATTTTTGTACAATTTGTTTTAATTTTGTGTACGATTCTGTGAACACATACGTAGCTAATATGGAGGTTTGGAATTCATATCGATCACAAATTAATTTTTCGGTGTTCTGTGATCGTCGCCATCTTGTTATCTAATCTACAGCTGTTCATCTGAGTGTGTCATCAACCTGGATTTCTCCCACCCAAACCCAAGGTCGTTTTCCTTCCAAACAAATCTTTCCTACATATAACTGTGCCTTTACCTTGATAAGGTAGACTTAAAACTTTACATCATGTCAAATCAGGTGCTTACATCTTACCCGCGTATTACAGAGCATGGCGAAACGATGGACAGACCTTTGGGGTGTGTTAGTTTGTTTTAACCCGGAATCTTTCTCTCCTTAACCTTTTAAAGCCTAGCGGTAACCTTACTTAGCACCAGGTTTAACATTAAAAAATTCTACGTGGTGCCCACATTGCGTTTATATGTTTTGTACGGATCTCAGAACAAACAGCAACTTCTGCCTTATAAAACATTAAGAGACTGGTTTTTATAACCGAAGTGGAGAGCGTTTACAGCGCGGTACGCACTGAGTCCTTATATAAAACAGATACGCTTCGTCTTTAAAGGGTTAATTGCCCCATTGCAATATACCAGATCTCGGACCTTATTAGTACGTATTATAAATCATATGTTGCTTGTGTGTCATAAAAGTTACTCATGGAGAGATGAAATTTTGTCGGGTATAAAAATGTAAATAAATTACCTTCCCTTTCCTTCTTCAAAACTTTGTTGGCCACCTGACATAATCTAAATGTGTGTGTTTGTTGACTACAGGCAAACAAATGAAGGTCTATTGTGTCATCCGTTACAGCTCATACATAAATTTTAATCACCATCTGACCTATTATTCAAAGTATTACTAATGCAATATGCATGCCTTTTTATTACAACTCAAAAACAAAAATTATTTCTCATGAATGTCAATTGTGACACACTTTTGTTTAAAATTCTATTACCCTCTCTCTGTAACGCATTAAAAAATAGGAACTGCTAGAGACAGTGTTTTAACATGGAGGGTGTAGGTGCAGAAATTTCAATCTCTTTGTGTTAAAACAAAGCGTAATTAAACAAAATTCCTAACGCTGTGTTATGCACTCACAGATCAAACGTGGCTGGGACATAAAAGAAGAAAGAGAATCGAAGGCGGTTAAACAACGAAGAAGAAAGCAAGAGAAACGGTTGGTGCACGATGCTAGCTGAGCCAGCGTAATCTGGTTCGAACTCTACGCAGAACATTACGGTATTTCTCTGCTTTAATCCGCGCGATTTTCGCCTGAAAGTGGGAGACCATGCACGCACGTTTCCGTCCGGTACAGTTTCTGTGTTGCTGTTTGTCTCCTGCAGGGCAACAGTCCAGATCTGGCCCCCCGCGACAGTGCTGAAGTTTGTAGCTTACACACAATTTGACACACACACACACACACGGTAGGACTCCTCTGTACGAGTGATCAGCTAATCGCAGAGGCTGTTACCTTCTCCTCCTCGTCCTCCTCCTCCTCCTTCTCCTTCTTCTACTTCTTCTTCTTCTCCTTCTTCTTCTTCGTCTTCTTCTTCTTCTTCTTCTCCTTCTTCTTCTTCTTCGTCTTCTTCTTCTCCTTCTTCTTCGTCGTCGTCGTCGTCTTCTTCTTCTTCTTCTCCTCCTTCTTATTCTTCTTCGTCGTCGTTGTCTTCTCCTTCTCCTCCTCCTCCTCCTCCTTCTTCTTCTTCTTCTCCTTCTTCTTCTTCTTCGTCTTCTTCTTCTTCTTCTTCTCCTTCTTCTTCGTCTTCTTCTTCTCCTTCTTCTTCGTCGTCGTCTTCTTCTTCTTCTTCTTATTCTTCTTCTTCGTCGTCGTTGTCTTCTCCTTCTCCTCCTCCTCCTCCTCCTCCTCCTCCTCCTTCTTCTTCTTCTTCTTCTTCTTCTTCTCCTTCTTCTTCATCTTCTTCTTCTCCTCCTCCTCCTCCTCCTTCTACTTCTTCTTCTCCTTCTTCTTCTTCTTCTTCTTCTTGTGCTGCTGCTGCTCCTTCTTCTTCTTCTTCTTCATCTTCTTCTTCTTCTTCTTCTTCATCTTCATCTTCTTCTTCTTCTTCATCTTCATCTTCTTCTTCTTCATCTTCATCTTCTTCTTCTTCTTCATCTTCATCTTCTTCTTCTTCTTCTTCATCTTCTTCTTCTTCATCTTCATCTTCTTCTTCTTCTTCTTCTTCTTGCATTACAGCCCTCGGTGGACCTTAGCCCCTTTCAAAATTGCTCTCCATTGCTCTCGGCCCTGTGCCTTACGCCTCCAATTCTTTACGCCCGTCTTCCTCAGGTCTGTTTCCACTGACTCCAGCAACCTTGCCCTGGGTTTTCCGACACGCCGAGTGCCCTCCGGTTTGTATACTGTTAACTTTCTGCAAGGGTCCAGCTCTTGCATTCTGAAGAAGTGTCCCAGCCACCTCAGTCTTCCTATTTTGATCACTCTGCCTGTCCGGTTCACTGCAGAGCTTACAGAGCTCGTTATTGTATCTTATTCTGCAGATATCGCCCTCATTAATTGGGCCGTAAAGCCTTCTTAAAATTCTTCTTTAGAAGATTTGAAGATTTTCATCCTTCTTTGAGAGGGACCAACTTTCATTTCCAGAGGCTGTTACCTACACAACGCAAAAAAGATACAAAAGACGAACATTCATGCCCTCAGCGATATTCGAACCCGTGACCCCAGGAATCGAGAAGCTGCAGAGCTATGCCTTAGACCGCACGGCCTCCGTTACCTGCCTTCTGTGTTCCTTAGTACATGTGAGAACAATAGATGGATTATGTAAGGTCGCAGATAAGTGTTTCTAGTGATTTAGCCTATAACAAAGGGCTTGTGACCTGTGTCAAGGCTTTAACCTAGTATTTTGCTGGAAGGGCTTAGGAAAAGTGTAAATGTCCGACGTCTGAATAGGACTGAAGTCAAGGCTTCTAGTGTAAAGTGGTTGTTCATCTCTCAGTCGTTGCTGATTTTTTGCACCCCATGTTTCCGATAACCGTGCAATTGCGAAGGTCGAATCGAGCAGTTGTGTCTCGTATAAACAGGCGTACTTCCGTGTAGAGCTTCTTTTGCGATAGGTTATTATTTACTTCGAATGCAAGTAGGACACATTGGATGTTACATGTAATGTGGGTTCCCGATATCATGACTCAAGTCCAGCGTACGTGACACTGCTTCCAGTACGTGACACTGCTTCCCGTACGTGACACTACTTCCAGTACGTGACACTGCCTCCCGTACGTGGCAATGCTTCCAGTACGTGACACTGCTTCCAGTACGTGACACTGCTTCCCGTACGTGACAATGCTTCCAGTACGTGACACTGCTTCCAGTACGTGACACTGATTCCCGTACGTGACAATGCTTCCAGTACGTGACACTGCTTCCCGTACGTGACAATGATTCCCGTACGTGACGATGATTCCCGTACGTGACAATGCTTCCCGTACGAATTATAATAGTACGGTACAAGAGTAGTACAGGGTGTTCAGTTCTAGTGTTCGATATTGGAGTTATCTCTAATACCAAAATTATTGTGCATGTTTGTTTTACTCGTCTGAGTTGTGAATTCACGAATTTTAATATGGTTCAAGAAGGTAAATTTTATTTCAGTCTAAGTTTTATTCTTTCAGGACATTAGTATTATTATTATTTAGAGTTGTAATATTTTATTTGTGGGAGGTTCGTTTTCTTCCTTCCACAATTCACACAAGAGCGTAGCGCAAGGATCCATTAACCCCCGTTAATTTTTTCACACACCCATTATCGTGGTGTAGGTATGTTCACAAAGCGATTTTCAAAGTGGCTGCTAGCTTCACGATGTCTGTCCGTTTGTCTCTCTGATTCTCGAAAGAGATATGTTTGTGATACTTCATGTTTCGGGTAGTTCAAGAAAATCTTTGGTCCCATTTAGCCCTCGGTTTACATCAGACCTGAAAAGAATTTACACGAAACCGTACATAATTTAAGGTTTTGATCGTTACACATTCTGTTCTCTTTGAGGTACAAATTAAAGCTTAAAAATGGCGACTTTATTAACTCGCCTCTTACGAGACACGAGTGAGGATATCTCGCCCTTGACGAGATAACTAGGCGTACATGAAGTGCAATACTTCGTCATTTACGAGATAAGTACAAGAAACAGATAAAGTAAGTGAGGTCGCAGAAACAGTTGACGATTTAAAAATACCTATCATTTCACATGACGAACGAAATAAATGGCGACCGTCATTCGACTGCATTGACGAAATTCACGAATAGCGCATCAGATGTGTTATGCCCTGCAGACAACTTCTAACCGCCGATCCCAGTGGCCGCGCGGTCTAAGGCTTAGGTCTGCGGCCGAGCGCTTGCTGGGATTGTGGGTTCGAATCCTACCGGGGGCATGGATGTTTGTCTGTTGTGAGTGTTTGTGTTGTCAGGTAGAGGTCTCTGTGACGGGCCGATCCCTCTTCCAGGGGAGTCCTACCGACTGTGGTGTGTGTCTGAGTGTGATCAAGTGAAAATAACCTCGGCGCCTGCTGTGAACAAGTAGGTAGAAGAGGTACGGAATAAGAAAGGAAACAACATTTTTAAGGTCGTTCATTCCGTGCACTCTTCTGATGATTTACAGTCAAATTATTAAACCAAGCGCATATATTGTGTGGATTTACCTTTTTTAAAAATTGACTATAATTTCCTAACTTGTTTATTTAATCAACTCAGAAGTTATTACCCTACAAAGAGCTCCGAAATTTTGCCTCGCGGGACCTGTCTAAGATGCTTAAAACGAAATGCCTTTGTCTCTGCTCGCGTGCTGTTTCTAGAACCGGTTTCTTATGCCATTATTTCACCACATGACACTCGATAATTTTAACATCCCTAGGCCTGCATCAGGCTTCAAACTGGGGTCAGAATATTTCAATAAAATTTTTCATAAATATCTACGAGACTGTACGGCATCACAGTCCAAAACCCTACACTTCACATAGCTGTCAACAGCAATCCAGAGTGAGACCGAAGGGGTTGGGGTGAAATTTTATATTGTGCTAGAAGCCCTGTTATGTACCCTTTGTGACGCGTTTGGGGTGCTGGGGTGCTGCTATGCGAAGATCGTGAGGCACTGCAGGTACAAGTATGAAAGTGTTGCCCCATGTTTGGGGTATATTTATACTGGTTTGGGGGCACAAGGAAGGAAAGTTTGAAAAATTTATATTAGAGCGGATAAAACACGTGATCAGTGGATCAATACAGAGTTGCCGCTTTCAGTTTCCTTTCTTTCCCGCTTACATTTCCCCACCACACCGTTTTTAATAAAACGTTTCCTCTGTTGCCGCCCAAGCTATTCTTCGCTTCCCAATGTCCAATATACCACGTAGTATGCTGTTAAAATATAAATGCACATTTCTTTCATCCTGGCAATTCAGAAAAGTTCATAATAATTTATAAATTTCTTGACTTTGGAGCTTTACTGGACATTCGATGTTCGGAACTACAAAACACACTGGAATTGCACTCTGGATGTTTAATCAATATGGCGAACGGCGAATGGACACAGAATAAATTAATAAAGTGACCGCCAGGAGAGAATTCGCTAATGTGACGTGTTGTGGTTATGACTCAGTTGCAGCAAGACTTGTCTGATTTTCTGAAATGGCAAACTGCTGAGCGCTCTGAATATTTTTTACCGGCCTTCCGTACGTTTTCAGTAGGTACCACCGGGGTGTCTTTCCCGCGCGGAGTTATAACCTACAGTTGCCGTAAGGGCAAGCGGACATTACCTGGGAACCTTCGTAGCGGAATCCATTTCATAAATTTCCTCCACTAATGAAAAGTTTCCTACTCCCTCAGTTTCTTCTCTCAGTTTCTCACCTAACTGGCTTTAGAAGGTTAAATTTCAGACAAGGAAAGAAAGAAACCCTTTTTGGTTTCACAAACATAGGTCTTGGAATTTGTAACAACTGGATGCGTGTAATTTTTTCTGTAAAGTTGTAAAGGTATTTGTGATTTCCGAAGTGGCAACGCCGTGATCCCAAAATAGGGTTGCATTGTCAAAATAACACCTCCAATTCCGTCAAAATGACCCTTACACTAAAAATTAATTTCTGTCTGTCATTTTCAAATCCAAGGATTGCTCAGTCTTTTGGTTATTGCTTAATTTTATGACTCTCTGACAGATATTCAGTTTATGTCAAAATCGAAAGTTTCACACTAATGTCAACGTGACTCACGTATAAAGATGCTTTTGGAGCGCAAATTCAGGTGGTATTTTAATGTTTTTCTCAAAGGGCTAAGCAGGTGGAGTCGGCAGGTTATTCCTAAACGTCGGTGCGTGTAAAACAGTCCGTACGGTGTCACATGTCAGAAGACGCTCACCTTTAAATCGGGTTTCTTAAGGCTGGCTGGTCAGAATTCTTCGGCGAGGGTACCATGATTGAATGCGCCAACACCAACTGTTAACGTCTGTCCAGTCCAGCTCAGTTTAAACACACCAGCAGAATATCGCCGATTGGTCGAGTCGACAGCAAGAAAACAATAAAAATGCAAAGTCGCGAGCTGTTCTCACTCAACTATAAAGTGCAACCTTAGTGTAACGATAACAAAAAGTTCACCCTGAAGATGACTCAGCAGAGTCGAAACATGTAGGAGTGTGTTACGATTGATGATAAAACTCTCTTTGTGCATTTGTTGGTGATTAGTGTTTTTGTATAATATAGTGCACGGACACGGAACACATTAAAAAATATTAACAGTTACAACTCATATAAAACATGAAAATTACTCACAGCGAAAATAAACGAGAAATCTCTATTTTAGCATCCAAGGTATTAAATATTGATTAGGCTGTAAATGACTTCTCGGATTTTTATTCGTGTTCACTTGGTTCGATTCCTTATCAATAAAACAACTCTTCGGAGAATTTCTTATATTTCCTGAGTCTCTCCAAGCACAGTGTACCGTCCCTGATATTATTTCGCCTTGGGGAAGCCCAGACAGTGTATTCTGATAACACTCTCTCTTAAAATACACAACGAAGGAGAATTTTCGCTCAGCTACTCTTTAAATAAATTCTAAAAAGTTTCGTCGATGGTGTGTAACGCCGTGTGGTGATGGTTTTATGGACTTTATCCATCGTTCGAAGAGTAAAATATTAAAAATTAAAAAATTAAAATCACGACGTTTCGGAAGCTGGCTCTGCTTCCGTCCTCAGGTGAATGGAGGGGGAGAAGAGAAGAACACCTACTGTGTTGGGCCCCTTAGACAGAGCCAGCCTCCATCACTGGACAATTCATGTCAGCCAACAGAGTAGGTGTTCTTCTCTTCTCTCCCTCCATTCACCTGAGGACGGAAGCAGAGCCAGCTTCCGAAACGTTGTGATTTTAATTTTTTAATTTTTAATATTTTACTCTGCAGGCGACGGATAAAGTCCATAAAACCATCACCACTCAGCTACTCTTTGTGTAATCTCTTACTTGACGGTCTATGCACAGTTCTTAACCACGACATCTATACTGTGTAAACCTGCAAGTGGATATTTTACCGGGTTGGTTTCCGCATTACGACTTGTCTTAAATTCATTTATTTTTCTATAAATTCTCCATTTTGTTTTCTGTTTTTTCCAAAATTCATTAATTGTGTCTGTAAGACATTTCTTAATTCTGTCACATATGAAACAGCACCGTTAATTTACATATATGTGTGTCAGGCTATATCTGTGTCTTGGAGACGCCCCCATGTGCAGCTTACACAACTCTGTAACGTTCTCACAATAATGTATCACTCACGGGAACATCTAGGCCCTGCACACATTCCGTAGCTTCGTGTAAAAAATAACATTAGATTAATAAACACAAACCTACGGGCTCAGACATTGAGAGTATCTTTGCTTATTGTGCCCAGAAGAGTTGATCTTCAGTAAGGGTACATAAATTTTCAAAATTCTAGAATCTATTTCAGAATTCTAGGCTCCAGAACGGTGACACGAAGCAAGTTCCATACTAGGAACCTAGAAGTAACATACACCATTCTACAAAATGTATTTACAGGGGCTACTCGGTGCCTTGGGTTTTCGCACCCCTGATCTTGACCATATTTTCAGTCTTAATTCAGACAAACCGTGCCCCCGAAACATAGCGTTTTATTAGTTTGTCTGTATTTTTTAACACGAGACAACGAAAAAGCATATTAACCCTTTAAAGACGAAGCATATCTGTTTTATATAAGGTCTCAGTGCTTACCGCGCTGTAAACACTCTCCACTTCGGTTATAAAAACCAGTCTCTTAACGTTTTATAAGGCAAAAGTTGCTGTTTGTTCTGAGATCCGTACAAAACACATAAACGCAATGTGGGCACCACGTAGAATTTTTTAATGTTAAACCTGGTCGTATGTAAAGTTACCGCTAGGCTACCGCTAGGTTACCGCTAAGTGACTGCAAGAAAGTAAGGCATTTCGCAACAGCCGAACAGAAGCTGTGGTGCTGCTTATGCTTCATATCCACCTGCTGCAATAAGAACACAGTGTCGCACGTCTCAACTCGTCCTTTCCCATTGAACTTTTCTCTGAAGGCTGCATTCCGTATTCTTGTGTCTCCTTCCGTGATATTTGACACCCAACTTGGATAACGCCTGAAGACGGCAAAAATGTGCTGTCAATTTACAGTGAAGTGATTAGGTCATTAGCAGATGCGTTTTGAGTTCCGTCTGCTGGAATGGCGGATCTCTCTTTCAGGAGGAAGGGTGAAAAAAATGTATCATTACCAGTGAAGAGATCAATGATAAATCTGTAGCTAAATAATAAGAGATACGCAAAATTTTAAAATCTCATTATTATTTTTGACTATGTGTTGATTACAATGTCATTATTTTTATCCCTCTGTTTTTGTTTCCCCACTCACTTCCCTTTATTTAACATTAAAATAATTCTCCGTGTCTTGTGCATGTTGTGTTTTTCCTATTCCATTTTCCTCTCTGTTTCTCATTTCAAATGTTAAGCCTACATAGTAATTGCAATGAAACCAGTTAGTGCTCCATATAAAAGTAAATTACTGTAAGATATTAAAACTTTAAAAAACGAAACCTAATCTGCTGTAGTTAAAGACCCAGTCCGTACCGCTCAGTAAACACACTCCGTCTCGGTTATACAAACCAGTCAGTTAACCCTTTAAAGACGAAGCGTGTCTGTTTTATATAAGGACTCAGTGCGTACCGCGCTGTAAACACTCTCCACTTCGGTTATAAAAACCAGTCTGTTTAATGTTTTATAAGGCAAAAGTTGCTGTTTGTTCTGAGATCCGTACAAAACACATAAACGCAATGTGGGCACCACGTAGAATTTTTGAATATTGATCCTGGTGGTACGTAAAGTTACCGCTAGGCTTTAAAAGGTTAATGTTGTATAGGGAAATAATCGCTGTTTGTTCTGAGATCCACACAAAACACATAAATACACTGTGTGGGCAGAACGTAGAATTATATACATAAAGATCCAGTCCGTACCGTGCAGTAAACGCACTCCGTCTCGGTTATAAAAACCAGTCAGTTAATGCTGTATAGGGAAATAATCGCTGTTTGTTCTGAGATCCACACAAAACACATAAATACACTGTGTGGGCAGAACGTAGAATTATATACATAAAGATACAGTCCGTACCGCGCAGTAAACACACTCCGTCTCGGTTACACAAACCAGTCAGTTAATGCTGTATAGGGAAATAATCGCTGTTTGTTCTGAGATCCACACAAAACACATAAATACACTGCGTGGGCAGAACGTAGACTTATATACATAAAGACCCAGTCCGTACCGTGCAGTAAACGCACTCCGTCTCGGTTATACAAACCAGTCAGTTAATGCTGTATAGGGAAATAATCGCTGTTTGTTCTGAGATCCACACAAAACACATAAATACACTGTGTGGGCAGAACGTAGAATTTGTGAATGTTAAACCTGGTGGTACGTATAGTAACCACTGGGCTTTAAACGTTTGATTATATAATTAGAAATTTATCTGGATTAACTACGTAAATAAATAATTTACTAATATTTTCTGATAAAAGGTCTTAAGATATAACTTTTCTGGGAAATGGGATGATCGGCAATTCTAAAAATAAAATAGAAAGGAGTCCCCCTTGTGCAGTGTGGAGAGTGTGACCATTTTAGAAGGGCAGACAGGGGAAGAGAGGTTAGAATCCACTGCGGCAGGAAGTATGGGGCTGCGTCCATTCAGTACACACGCACTTTGAATTATTCAGCACCAAACCGCAGAGTGAACAGCTAACGGGTTGCCCATTCCGTCGCTATTAATTATTAAACATAATTACTGGTCAGTCCGCCCTTAAGAAGCGACGCTCCCAGTTAATAAACACCCCCCCCCCCCACCTCCCACATACAAGATTGTACCTACTGGGGAACGGACGCTGTTTATAAAAAGAACTTTGTCTTCGAAATTAGAGCAGCACTGTTAAGCATGCGTATCCGTCCGTCCTTCCGTCCATCCGTCCAGCCAGATTAGTAGCGTCCCAGCACCCGGAAGTGTACAATCACACTTGCGCGACACACGACGTACTTGCTTAGAATAACAAATGTCTTACGTCGTATTGGTGCAAATGTCGACTGATTGTAACTTCTAACACTCATGCGTAAACCACTTCTAAAATGCAAGCTCTGCAGAGGTGTTATGATATGCATAACAAGCTAAATATTTATAATATATTTTATATAATTTTAATAAACATAATTTTTATGTCAGTAATTTTCTGACTAACTAACTCCATGGAGCAGAGGCCATCTTGAGACGCTAACAGTGTCTCAGCTAGTCAAGAAATTTCCCGCATTTTATGGAACCCAGAGGTTCATTACCGCATTCACAAGAGCCCGCCCCTGTCCCTATCCAAAGAATCGGTCCAGGCCGAGGATTTGTAGGCTGTTTCGTAACATCATAATTTTTTACGGTGAGGAGTTGTTAGCACCTCGCCCAACCCCCAAGCTTGAGGACCACCCCTTCTCGGCTGTCCGCGACTGTCAATGTATTCGCAGCTACCCTCGATAACGGGAGGCCGTTCCTCCACCCGCCACGTGAGGACGCGCCATGCCGTGGTGACAGGGACCCACTTAACACGGTCAGTAAGTTGCTACTATCCGGAATCACAACAAATAAAATTCCCCGCGTTACAGGCTAGACGGACCTATTTACGATGCGTGCAAAAGGGTTATTCTTGAAAAACAGGGCATATTACATGTCCTGACATCTGAGTGTTTATGCGTGCGGCTAGTACTGACGGAAGTATAAAGACAAATTCTGACTTCTTGTACGAAAGCATGTATTTTGTTTTACCTAAACCTAATGCAAAGGGTTTTAATTAAGTTTTGCCCTACTAGTTAACACTAGCTGTAGTTTTAGTATCTCCTGTCTTTCAAATTGTTCTGCATATTAACCTTTTAAAGCCTAGCGGTAACTTTACGTACCGCCAGGTTTAACATTAAAAAATTCTACGTGGTGCCCACATTGCGTTTATGTGTTTTGTACGGATCTCAGAACAAACAGCAACTTTTGCCTTATAAAACATTAAGAGACTGGTTTTTATAACCGAAGTGGAGAGTGTTTACAGCGCGGTACGCACTGAGTCCTTATATAAAACAGATGGGCTTCGTCTTTAAAGGGTTAATGTAAGGCGCCCGATTTGTTTTGTAATAAATTCGTTTCAGAACCGTTATGTTACTTGCTAGGGAAACGGAGACGCCTGGGAACCTCTTAAAAATCACGCTGTTTCGGAAATCGGAGACCACTCACAGAAAAGTAATTGTATTTTTTTTTTAGTCTCCGAAGGTTAATGTGGAGTTACCAACTTATTTTTATTCGTAGAAATATACCTCAATTTCCGTTTTTACCCCCTCCAGAAAGAATTTCCTCTCAGCAGTACACGCAACCAATCCTCACGCTTAATTCTCCCGCCAAGACCCTCTCCAAAGACGTGGCTAGCATTAGGGCTCCAGGTTGTTAATTAAATAGCTGCTTATTCCATAACACGGGTGTAATACACGTGTTAAGTTCTTGTGATGTGATTTTGTTATCCGTGTGAGGTTCCCTCCGCCCCTGCTACAAAGGTTCTGATAGCGCGTACAAGAGGATATGACAAGACACGCTAGGACACGTGCAAGGGTCATCCATCAAGGCCTTCTACACGTTCTGATGGAATGATGGATCGTTACGGAGGTGGCGACCCGTTAAAGTAGCACGCAAAAGGAACAGTGCCTGGGAACCACAGATGAGAGAAACGAGAGGGGTGGGTGGCCAGTAATGTATAAGGCAGGGAGGGAGGGAGGGAGGGACTTGCTGCCAATGGAGAAATTTGTTTCGACACTCAAGACAAAACACGTTATTCTACTGAGAGGGCGAGCATTCCCACGAATAGTACATTTGACAAACCTTTGTCACTTGACGTTACTTTGCCGCGTCGTGGGAACGGTACCCTTGTGCAAATATTGACCACTTGTCGTTTTTCCCGCCGTCTGTTTGTAAATGTGAAGCAAATCAAAGAATTCATGAATGTTTGCTTACTCACCAAATCGATAATATTTTGCGGGTATGAATGTTTGCCAAATGAACCAGTCGTGTAAACACGATAACAATCATTCACTCGGCTGTTTGTACAGTGCAGACGTATTTGTTAAATAACACCAGTGTTGGGAACGCGACTTAAGGTCTCTTGTCATGCAAGTCCATTACGTACTTCTGTCCTACGTGAAGCTGAGAAGGATCCAAAGTATGACAGACGGAAGGACGGAGGTACTTTGTAATAGTGATGATGATGACGTGAATGTGTATTGGAATTGTATTTGTGATAAAATTATCTTATTTCTTCGAGACATTTCACTCAAATATTCAAACATATATATCTGTCTCATATTTAAAAATATAAAAATTATGATATTAAAGTGTAGGTTTTTCTGTTGGTTTATGTCGACATGGAACTTGCTCTGACACACCTTAATCTTTTGAAGTCTAGCAGTAACTTTACAAACCACCGGGTTTAATATTAAAAAATTCTACGTGGTGCCCACATTGCGTTTATGTGTTTTGTACGGATCTCAGAACAAACAGCAACTTTTGCCTTATAAAACATTAAGAGACTGGTTTTTATAACCGAAGTGGAGAGTGTTTACAGCGCGGTACGCACTGATGCCTTATACTTGTATAAAACAGACACGTTTCGTCTTTAAAGGGTTAATAGAGTTCTTTCATTAAAACAAGACCTCAAAGCGAATAGCAAGCCGAATCTTAGGGGAACGGGTTCTGAGGATGGGAGCTTGATGGAACTGACTCAGGATCGTGTCCGGCGGTTGGCTTTGGTATTAGCGGTGATTAACTTCGGGGCTACGCTGCCAGAAAGTTAGTTTAGTCTTAAGCGGATCAGGAAGCAGAATTTCATTCGCTTCCTTACCGAAGGAGATTTTGTAGAAGAAAGACATAACCAGCGTTACTGCAGCTGCAGGCAAGTCTATCTTAACCTTTTAAAGCCTAGCGGTAACTTTACGTACCACCAGGTTTAACATTAAAAAATTCTACGTGGTGCCCACATTGCGTTTATGTGTTTTGTACGGATCTCAGAACAAACAGCAACTTTTGCCTTATAAAACATTAAGAGATTGGTTTTTATAACCGAAGTGGAGAGTGTTTACAGCACGGTAAGCGCTGAGTCCTTGTATAAAACAGATACGCTTCGTCTTTAAAGGGTTAATATGTGTGCGTTCCTTGAACCAAGCAAATGAAAGTAAAAGAAGCGCGTCTCGAGGGATGTGACGCCGTGTTGACTGGTGAAAAATTAACAGACGTTACGCAGTAAACGTACAAGAAGAAGTGGGAAATGCTCGAACATGGGGATGAAGGCGACAGGACCTTTGACCTGTCGGTGCATGTTTACAAGTCGCACTTCCTAAAATCCCAGAAAATTTACATGTCCAGCAACACAGCTGTGAGAACGTAATGTCTCGCATAAGGGAGAGGTTGTTTCTTCCTGGGTGCAGGTTTCCACTCACAAACAACATGCTGGATTTTTATTAAATTTGCTATTACAAATACGCTTCAAATAACGTGATGTGAATTTTATTTCGGTTTATAACTGTAGAAGACCCTTATATAATATCACCATTTTTTAATCGCTGTTCCCTACCGTATTTTGTGCTGCTGGCTGCCGGTTTCGATACCAGGAAAGGGCATGTGGGCCTTTCAATGAAAAAGCAATTGCTACGTCCTATCTTTTTCTCTGATCCATTCAGCCTTCTGTTTTCATTTATAATATCCGAAAAGTTTCCTCTTCTTTTACCACCACAATACCATGTTGTCTCGTAGTGGCAGATTCTTCATACAAAATTTACAAAACTGTAACACTGTCATAAACATATAATCGGAAAAAAAATTAAAAGCAAAAAGGTTTTTATGTTTAAGTATGGATAACTTTAAAGAGAGATAGAGGAAGGGTTGAGAGAGAAAGCTAGAAGGATCCTTAATCTCGAGACCAAATAGAGATAACTAGAGAGATTTACGCCCCGTCGGCTTTATCCCGAAAAAAAAATATGTCACCGGGACCAATTTTCTACAAATATATAAAGTGACAGTTAAATGGCGCACGTGACGCATCTCACGTAAAACTCATATTTGACGTGAAATATAAATGCCCGTATGTGACACACGTCGCTGTCTGGTTAAGCCTTCCATTCTCATCATGCGTAATTATATACGCGATGCACAGTTAGTTTTAACATTTCTCCATATCTTGCTTGTTAATATAGAACTGACAGCAATTGTGTGGCACAGAGAACTGCTCTGTATTGTTCATTCCGTGCACTGTAGATAAGCAACAAAGGGCACAATATTTTTTATTGGATATTTGCAGTATAATATCACACAAAGTACGCCTACATGCTTCGATGCCTAACGGATCATACTCAGGGAACCAATCGAAGCAACACTGCATAAAACTAGACTGGCAAATGTTGTAGACACCAGATATGATGTAAGAGAGTCAAATATTTATAGTGTAGACAATTCTTTGTAGTATAGTTGCGTAAGTGTGGTGGGTCCTCATAAGCAGTATCTCGGACCCAGCCTACATACTTAACGTTTTAAAGCCTAGCGGTAACTTCACGTACCACCAGGTTTAACATCCACAAATTCTACGTTCTGCCCACACAGTGTATTTATGTGTTTTGTGTGGATCTCAGAACAAACAGCGATTATTTCCGTATACAGCATTAACTGACTGGTTTTTATAACCGAAGTGGAGAGTGTTTACTGCGCGGTACGGACTGGGTCATTATGTATATAATTCTACGTTCTGCCCACACAGTGTATTTATGTGTTTTGTGTGGATCTCAGAACAAACAGCGATTATCTCCCTACACAGCATTAACTGACTGGTTTGTATAACCGAGACGGAGTGTGTTTACTGCGCGGTACGAACATAATAATTATAATTTAGTTAAACCTTTGGTCTTTAAAGTGTTTATGGACGTGTTTCCTTTTTTTCAACTTCTACTTTTCTTCTGCTTAGCTGAATATTTAGTAACGTGGCTTTGAATAAAACCCAAATGTTGTGTACAGCTTATACCTAACTAAAAATTTGCGGCTTTTTAAATTTGCACACACAGCATTAATGAACTTAAAACCTTGCCTTTCTTGCGTAAATCAGTGTGTTTATTCACGCATTTTTGGTTTTCGTGTAACAACAACTTAAGTAGCTTAGATCTTATACAGAGGTTTATGATAACATGAACTGGGAAGTACGCTGGAGGGCCAGGCATCATGGCCGATTCTGATGCACTGACACTGGAGACATCTGGAGGAAACAAAGGAAATCACGAACCAACTCAGTCGAAGTGTCAGGACCGGGAAGTGAAGCTGAAATGTTACGAAATAGAACGTGGACAACAAAGTGCTCT
>BLKM01000118.1:750001-828042 GCA_013340265.1 Coptotermes formosanus
AGCCTTTCTCTGGCTAGCGTAGTCGATGTAATTACAAAGTTATGGGGCTGCGCATGACAGAAATGGTGATTCCATTTCAGGCAGAGACAAGGAATTTGTATTTATCGCGAGTTAGATCTCGGTAAAGTTGCAAATATTTAAAATTTTGAAAACCAGGGCTGTTTTTGGATCAGCGAATAACAAGATACCACAATGAGATCTGCGTTCTTCTGGGGTATAAGGCAGCGTCGAGTGGTAATCCTCTACCGACGTTTCGGGACAATACATCGGTCCCATCTTCGAGGTTCGAGAGTTCAAAGACGGTGAGACAAATACGTTGTCCCGAAACGTCGGTAGAGGATTACCACTCGACGCTGCGTAATACCCCAGAAGAGCGCAGATCTCATCGTCGCGGCGGAAGGTTGAAATCATGGTAAGATGCCCCCATGTTCAGTGTCCGGAGACGGAAGCTTTTGAATTGGGAAAAGTAGAAGTGGCGTCGCCTACACTGAAGAAGCTTTTGGGTTTTGGATCTTGAATTTGGTGGTATTAATTAGTCTTCCAGTCCAATTGTATACAGTCTGGATTGAGACAGATTATACTGTATTGTTAAACTTTAACTGTTCTAATTCAGATTTATTTTAAAGTGTAGTAATTTGTCTCGCTGGTGATTAAGTCTGTCGCAACATGTAATTAAGTTGCTACAGACTGAGTGGTAGGCAGCAGCGAGATCTAACAAGAGCAATCTGAATAATTATTACAAACACCAATTCTACCAGCGCTTTGGTGGAAAGTTTTCAGTGCCTTCTGCCTGTTAGTTTAGACCGCCTTTCTATAAGTGTGAAACCTTATAGTTTAGAAAATATTGGTAGAGAGAAAGACACGTCCGGCTCAAACTTGTAACCATAGCTATTACAGCTATATTAACAACATAGCTAACCTTGGTTACCAAAGTTACCGCGGTAAGGCTAAGCACAATAATAAGGTTAATAACCATAAAAATCCTAAACCTACATAGGTATATGTATTTATGTACTATCAAGTTGGCAGATTTTAACCAAATTTGGAAAAGGTTTACAATTTTTTGTAAAACGCCCCAATTTTAACTTACACGAAAACCCAATACAGCGTGAGTCGAGTTGTTCTCAGCGAACAGACGGACGGACAAATATAAAGAAGCTAATAGTGGCGTAAATGGGAAAATAATATTAAAATGGATCTCAAAGCAGTAGGATGCGGAGGCGTGGACTAGACCGATCTGACTCAGGATAGAACAGCTGGTGAGCTGTTGTGAATGCGGTAATGAACCTTCGGTTTCCATAAAATGCGGGGAATTGCTTGACTAGCTGAGGAACAATTAGCTTCTCTAGGAGGGTTCTGCTGCATGGATTTACTTAGCAATTGCTGATTTTCAAAAATTATTTGCGAAAGCAACTTAAAATACGTGAAGTGAAATACTGTTCACTGTAAAATTCATCTGCGGGTAGGAAAGGTTCGACTAGGGTGAAGTGAAGTGAAGTGAAGTGAAGTGAAGTGAAGTGAAGTGAAGTGAAGTGAAGTGAAGTGAAGTGAAGTGTTAGAAGTCACTTCACTAGGCTGCTCCTCCTGTCTCAGCTGACAACTTCTCCTCTACTGCCGTCAAGTACCCACTTTACAGGTGGCCCAATGAACACGTCTGGACGCTGTGCAAACAAGAAATATCTGTGCCGCGACCGAGAATCGTTCACCGATTTTCCTGACACAGCCCCGCATCTGAGTAGTTTCAGTGCGTGAGGTATCCACACTCCGTCAATGAACTATGCTGCACCGCACTGGCTTCCTTATTCAAGACAAGACGCAAGCAAGCAACTAAGGTTTTCCTGCCTCACTATAAGACGACAAGAAAGTAAAAGATTTTCAAGAGAATAATAGCAAGGAACTCCTAAGTTTGTTCGTCTATCACTTAGCGTAACTTTAGATGTTCCGTTCTGTGGGCCGACTTCCCCCAGGTTGTTCCTCGAGATAAAATCCTGATAGAGGTGCTTTTCTGCCTGTTAAAAGTTAGCTGTTGAAGATCCAGCCGCATTCTGGTCACAGTCCCTGCTTACCCAGTGTACTAGCCTTCAAAGAAACAGAAATGCACTTTACTATTTCCTGTTTGTTTGTTTGTCTGTTTACTTTAACAGTTTACTTCTTTGCTTCTAAACTCAGCAAAGCGAGCTGAGTGTTTTCCAGACTCCAAAGACAGGGAGGACGAAAGAACGTGCTGATCGCCTTATGTGTTCTTTAGATTGAGAGTTGAGGGATGATAAAAAATTTATAAGGAAGCTGGAGTTGACAGTGACTTTATTAGCAAATATGTGTATAGGGTGGAACTAAAATGTAAATTTTACTGAATTTTAGTGGCAGAGTTATTCTAAGAAATTGTTGAGTTGTATATTTATGAATTCTGACTGACACGTCGATATTTTTTTCCTGTCTGCTGACTTCTTACAACGAATTAGTTGAAAATATGTCCTGAGGTTTTTATTACACGTTAGAAAAGGTTATTGCACTTCCTGTAAAATAAATGACTGCAAAATATTTTTATTGGCTGGCAACAAGGATATTATTCAGTACGCCTTCGAAATTCTCACTTTACGTCCCCCTAATATATCCTGGGAGTCTGGTGGGGGCACCTGAAAGAAGGAGGCGACATTGAAGATCGAAGCATAGGTGGGAGAATAATATTAAAGTGGTTCTTGAGGAAATAGAAAGTGATGTAGATCTGATTTGTCTGTTTCAAAATAACGAGAAGCTGCCGGCTGTCTTGAAAAGGTAATCTACACCTGCGAAGAAGAGGCTGTAGTGAGCTTTAACTTTTTTCAGTTATTTTTAAATTGAACAACTTTATCGTCCCTTTCAAAGATTTATGTTTTGGTAACACAAAAGTTGCTGATTATGTCATGTTGATTCTACTAATTTGGGAGGGGGGGGGGTTAGCCACCTACGAAACTACATCATTTCACATCTCAGACAGACACGATATTTTCATCGAAATATGAGCGTCGTTGATCCCAGTGGCCGCGCGGTCTAAGGCGTCGGTCTGCGGCCGAGCGCTTGCCGGGATCGTGGGTTCGAATCCCACCGGGGGCATGGATGTTTGTCTTGTGCAGTGTTTGTGTTGTCAGGTAGAGGTCTCTGTGACGGGCCGATCCCTCATCCAGAGAAGTCCTACCGACTGTGATGTGTGTCTGAGTGTGATCAAGTGAACAAGCAGGTAGAAGAGGGAAGGAATACGCATGTCAGCGTCATCGCAATCAGTACAATATGTTTTTGTATCAATGTGCTAGTTTTTATTTTCATCTGCGTAACTCTTAAAACCGAGGATCCAGTATTTTTAATAGTGCCAACTACTGAGATAAAACGAAATTGGGCTTATCACTCTCTTAAATTTCTGAGCTTCTCTATTGCTACAGTATCTCGTTTCCATTAAAGACGCCAGGGCAGTTTATTTCATTTGGAAAAGTCTATAAAAGGCTACAAGAGTTTCTTCGTTCGTTCGTTCATTCATTATCGGCTTCCCGCCGCCTCAGTTTTCTTCCGCCCCACAAAGTAGCTATCCGGTACCAACTGTGTTAATTCCCGCAGCGTCACGATAATCTCCGTTCGCTGATATTGAGGCTCCTGCAGACGGTCACACTGCCAACGAACCAATGATGAACCCGTCTCGACTCTATGTTTCAATTTTAGACTTAGTAGCGCTACACTTATACAGTATTTCTTTTTGGTTTATTTACTGTTTCCTAATTAACCCTCTAAAGACGAAGCGTATCTGTTTTATATAAGGAGTCAGTGCGTACCGCGCTGTAAACACTCTCCACTTCGGTTATAAAAACCAGTCTCTTAATGTTTTATAAGGCAAAAGTTGCTGTTTGTTCTGAGATCCGTACAAAACACATAAACGCAATGTGGGCACCACGTAGAATTTTTTAATGTTAAACCTGGTCGTATGTAAAGTTACTGCTACGCTTTAGAAGGTTAAGGGCAGCTTTAAAGTCCCATCCTAACAATAATACGTTTATGGGATTTAAATGTGTATTTTTAAGCAAACACAATCTGCAGAGTTAGGCTAATTTCGACAGATTTGTATATTAGGTTTCTATACACACGCCTACCCTTCCTAAAGAGTGATTTCCTCTATCATGTTATGGGCAAGAAGTACCCTAACGTATGCTTGACTTCAGGCTACCGTCGCGGTTCAGATGAGATCTGTGCTCTTCTGGGATGTTACTCGACGAAAATTGGTAGTTATTTAATGACGTTTCGGACAACGTATCGGTCCCATCTTCAAGGATCGAGCAGTTCTAGTATCTTTACCCTTGAAGAAGAGACCGACAGGTTGTCCTGAAACGTCCGCAACTAGCTACGAATCTAAGCTGCCTTAACATCCCAGAAGATCGAAGATTTCACCCTAACTTGTGTTTAGAGATTTATTCCGTACCGCGCAGTAAACACACTGCGTCTCGGTTTTAAAAGCCCCCCCCCCAAAAAAAAGATGAAAAAATTTCTTTTTTGAGATTAAAAAATTACAGTTGCGAAAGGAAATGGTGTTTACCCTGAGACCCATAAAACTGACAGAAGTTATGTAAATCTTGGTTCTTCGTAACACCTTCCGCCACTGTAGATATTGTTAAACTGAATCAGCGTCATTCTATGACCTGAGAATAAATTCCTACTGTAAATCCATTTCAGTAGCCCGGGTCCTTGTGCAGTTACTTCTAGTGCCACTCCAAAGCAGACGACTGCAATGTGGAACTGTGGAGTAGTCTGGGACGGACTTCAAGTGGTGCAGGACAAGTAACTCTGGAGGGAGACGTCTTCTGTAGAGGCTGCACCGCACCGAGACCTTCCTCCAGACTACTAAACGGTTCCTGCTTCAATGTACCGTTAACATCGTTTTCCATGATTCGAATTCCGAAAGCAGGACTCTGTACTGTGATTTATTTCGAAAAGTTTTAAACTCTTAGGGAAGTTAACTGTTGTAAGGGTTGGGGGGTTGTGGAGATGTTAGCAGAACACGTTAAGGATGAGAACATTTAAGGGGTTGGTGTTTAATCGGAGACTTCCATTGGGCTTAGAAGTGAGGCATTCTATCGTTGTTTAATAGTACAGAGTACAGTCTCGTTCTGGGATACTTAGATGAATGGTAAAGCAATCCCGTTACAGGCCTGGACAGGCACTGGGGGTTCCGGGCAGTTGAGGATCCCAGATTTAGCGACATGTTCTTCAGCCTCTCTTGAAACTGGAACATGCGCTGTTAGAACTGAATTCAATTCGCCGCTAAACACTCAATAATTGAAGCGCAGGATGTGCGTCTACTGACGCTGGAGTGGAATACTAACCCAGCTGGCAAGTGTCGAATAATTCAGAAAGTCTGACTGCACAAACAGCCAGTGTAAATATCAGGGGAACAAATATCTCCCGTGTTACAAGACAGCAAACTTTGGGGCTACTCTGTTAGCGTGTTTTTGGTGGTGGGGAATTTGAATTGATTTATGGGAAGTTTGAAAACTTCTTTGAAAAGTTTCTTTACGAAGATTGCAAGCTGCTGGGACGTACTTCTACGTTTCTGAACGTCACGTGCCAAAGATTTTCGCTGCCAAATCATCTCCAATATCCTCAGCTTAATGTCGAGGCACTTAATTAGACGCTTCAATCAGACAATTAGAACTACGACATTCAGTTAAATATTTGCTGCTTATAAGCACATAAACACTGAAGTCATTTACACCAGCATAATTTCGGGTAAGCAGGCACATCATCGATGGCATAAGGATCGAGGTTTCGTAGACTTTTCTGTCTCCATCTTCAGAATCCATGTCGATAAATGAGAAGATTTTCTGAGAAGTTTTAAATGCACTTACTCCTCTTGAAAAATTCGAAACTTACTTAGAATTTTAGTGAGTTAATTTTATGTACATATGCAACGGTAGGTTTTTAATTGTCACGTCGAATTAGAACTCTGTTGTGTAGTCCAGGTAGCGGGACAAACACAATCCCAAATCGCAGTAGGCACGGAAATTTCACACATGCTTAAGTGGTTCCGACAGAAGCACACCCAAGGGGAGGCTGCCGGGCTGCAGCCCCCCCTAAAACCCCAAAAACCGAAATTTAAAAGACACAGATTTTGTAGACACGATGATATCAAAAGTTTTACGTGATTTACTCTTCACCCTAAATCAGCCACTGAGATGGACTGACGACTAGTATGTTAGAATTTTGAAGAATAAATTAATAAAATTTTTAAAAAACAAGAAGACAGGACACTGTGATTGAGTCACGGAACATGTAGTTATATTCATATGTGTATAAATGCAGTTGCAGACAGAGTTATGTTACAGTTATATATACGACATGATTTTTATAATATAATTTTTAAAATTAAACATAAATTATATATATCTTTACGGTCAGCACCCTCCCCCCACCCCCAATTGAAAATTTCTGTGTTCGCCCATGCGTCTCCACCACGTGTCTACATAAGACAAGTCAGATTACCGTCACAAGTGAAGGTGTACGGGCGTCAGTAACCAAGGACATAATAAAAATTATGGCAGGCAATTTCACCCCTTCCCCCCTCAGTTAAGTCCCGCTGAAGTCGGTACTCAACCTGGTCCGAAAGGCAAACCTGTTTTTCTACACACTACGACCCATTTTTTACCCCAACCCCTCACATCCAAGTCCTTCTTTATACCTTGTCCCCCGATTCCTTCTCTGTTCTTATTGATTCACTTTGCCTACGCTTTCTCTCCTCCTTATTATGCTACTCAACGTAACGTCCCGCTTCAGAGACACACGTCATGTCCCAGTGACTGTATGTAGAAATACAATCCAGTTAACCTTTTAAAGCCTAGCGGTAACTTTACATACGACCAGGTTTAACATTAAAAAATTCTACGTGGTGCCCACACTGCGTTTATGTGTTTTGTACGGATCTCAGAACAAACAGCAACTTTTGCCTTATAAAACCTTAAGAGACTGGTTTTTATAACCGAAGTGGAGAGTGTTTACAGCGCGGTACGCACTGAGTCCTTATATAAAACAGATACGCTTCGTCTTTAAAGGGTTAAAAAATTCTACGTGGTGCCCACATTGCGTTTATGTGTTTTGTACGGATCTCAGAACAAACAGCAACTTTTGCCTTATAAAACGTTAAGAGATTGGTTTTTATAACCGAAGTGGAGAGTGTTTACAGCGCGGTACGCACTGAGTCCTTATATAAAACAGATACGCTTCGTGTTTAAAGGGTTAATGGATCAGAAACACTCATATAAGGCCAAATCCCCCCCCCCCCCGCCCCACACACACGTTTCAGACAAGCAAAGAAAATTTTCGTTCAAGCTGATACTGACTGCCGAAACAAGGCTTGTTGAAAGCCTGTAAGATGAGGGGTTGTATTTCATTTCATTTGATCTTCGGAAATGGTCTTTTCTAGGGTGTGATGCCGTGTAGCCATATAAATTTACGCGTCAGGGCCGGAGCGGTGTCCGTGTCTCTCCTTCCCCACTGCTAGCTGCGTGTTCTTGTGGATGTTGTCCCGGAACTCCAGTTACCCCGACCCGTGACACCACATGAAAATGTCACACATAAAGATTGTGTGACACTGTCAAGTGAGATCACGTCAAGGGTCTTCGTGACGAAACATGCAGCTAAAGGGAGACTGAGTAGAACCCGTAGCCACCCCGTCGGTTTTTTCATTGATTTGACGGCTGAAACTGAAAAATAAACAAACCAAGGTAAAGAAGGTGCAGCCTCAGTGTAAGTTATTCCAGGCTGGAAGGGAGCACAGCTTGCTTCACTACCGCGAAAAATTTTCATTTAAAATTAGTCATTTTTTATTTTTACTTCCCTCTTTCTTTATTTTTGAATTCATTTTTTCCTCTACCATTTCCTCTTCTCTGGCTTCCGTTTCGTTCAGCATTCTTTATAACCCTTTTGTTTTTCTCTTTAAATTTATTTTCCTTTACATTTTCGTTCCTTTTCCCTCTCCTGTCGCTTCCTTTATTTTTGTTCCCTCTTTTTCTTTTCTTTCTCATGGAAATATGTTGCACAAATTTAAAATGGACTGAGCTGGCTCACAATTTTGTCATAAACAGATTTAGTATCTTGCGCAGGTGTGTAACACTCCTGTAGGCCGTGCCATGGCTCAGGCGGTTAGCCGCCGGCCTCCCACCGCGGAAGTCCGGGTTCGATCCCGGGTCAGTCCATTTGGGATTTATGGTGGACAAAGTGGCACTGGGACAGGTTTTTCCCCGAGTACTTCGGTCTTTCCCTGTCAATTTCATCCCACCGGTGCTCCATTACTAGGAAAAGGACAAAAAATAATAATCATCATCGTCATCTTCATCATAGGGTTGCACAATAAGCCTCATGGTTGCAGTGCGTCCGTAGCGTCTGCTGCGGGGCCCTTCAACACTAAGAAAAAACACTCATGTAACACTGGCAGTAACTCTTACAGTTAGAGCCGTTCTTTATGGCATAAAAATCAAGCATCGATTACGTTGATTGTCGGTCAGCTGCTAGGTGGGTTGCCGAGCTAAATGGGGGCACTCTTACAAAAACGTGTACGCCTCAATACCTGGAAGTAACGCCCTTACATTAGATGTTGAGCTGTTTCCGTGCTAGTGTCTCAAGAGTGCGTATCAGTGTCTTCTGAGAGTTGGAGTTCGCTTGCAATGTTCAGATGTCCGGGAGTTCAGAGCTATCCAGAGCCCTGGATTTTAAGGATAATAAAGTGAAGGAAATAAATCTGTATAAAGAGGGAGATCGGTGGGTGAACAGGTACATAGGTAGAAAGGCAAATTAATGGGTAAGTGGGTGGCAGGTGTCTAAGGTGTATAAAAGGAAGCAGAGTCAAGTACCTAAGAAAATTAGCGTAAAATAAAGTAGACACATTTATTATGAGACAAAGTAAGCTAAAATAACAGTCTAAGAATTAGAGAAGGGAAGTACAGCAAAATGATACCATTTTCTTTCTGGCTTGCAGCAATTAGTGCGTTCTTGGGCAGCGGCAGTAGCGTCGCATTTTCCAGAAGCTGCAAACCTGCTGTAGGACACACCCTGCCTCCTAATTTTTTCTCCAATAGCGCAACAGCCCCTAGTGGGCCAGGCCTCCCCATGATCGAGGCTTCACTTGATGACACTCAGACACACCAAATTCGTTAGGATTCCTCTAGACGAGTGATCAACCTGACGCACAAAAGGCGACTTGACAACACACAACACTCGCAAGAGAAAAACTTCCATGCCACCGGCAGGATTCGAACCCGCAATCCCAGTAAGCGAGCGGCCGTAGACCCTCTCCTTAGAGTGCGCGGCCACTGGGGTTGGTGACCCTGCTATTCAGTGGGTACAATTTTTACTTCCCGGAAGTAAAAAGGCCGCGGCTTGAGTTTGACGATTTACTTTCATTTAGCGCCAAGGTAAAGAATGACTGGAGCTATAACTCTACTCCGCACACGCCTTCACTCCGTGTACAAGGACATATTGGCCTTCCACCTGCCTATCCTACACTTGTTACGTGTGTCGTCTCTATTTACTCTCTCACTTTTCCAAATTGCATGACCTCCCGATACATGGCACGGAAATTTGTCCTTAGGCATCTGTAACATGCCATGTGACAATGTGTCATCAGCATGCCTACAAATTTTGCACGAAGCTTCTATATTTGGTTCCCTTGCTCTGTTTTCAATGTATAGTGACGAACTTCACTGTTCTGATTCGAAGATTTAACCGTGTGAACTGCGTAATAATTATCGAGATTTTAACATGAATAGGAAGGCAGAAGTTTCCTCCGAAACGTCAGGGTAATCAGTTACCAGTCCACAAGGCTTTGATATTCTTGAGGACCACTGTGGGGGCCTAAAACCTCGCACTACCTTTGGATTGCGACGTAACACCAGAGTCTTTGTTTTCTGGAATTTTCTGTAGGAAAGAAAGTTTCTGATCAAAAATGTTACATCTGAGAGTTGAACTGGGCTTCAACTTGTCACCTAAACCTTGTCTGCTAAGAGAAACAGAATGCCAGGGACTCCTCTTCATAGACAGAAGGGCGCTATTAGACTGGACCTTACAGGAAAACGGTTTTAAGTTTTCAACTTGATTCACCTGGGTCATAACACTGTATTAAAACTTCCGGTTGCGTGAAGTTGGGAATTTATCGAAACAATGAACTTTTCATTGAATTCTAAAAGGTTTTGACGATGGTGTATAATATTGTGTGGTGATGGTTTTATGGACTTTGTCCATCGTCCGAAGAGTAAAATATTAAAAATATTAAAAATTAAAATCACCACGTTTCAGAAGCTGTCTCTGCTTCCGTCCTCAGGTGAATTTTTTTCTCTTCGGACGATGGACAAAGTCCATAAACCCATCACAACATAATTTTCATTGAATTATTTGAACAATGGGCTTACTATGTTTTGATTATTTAACGATGTTTAATCAAATAAATAGATTATATAGCCGCGATTGTTGTGTTGGGAGAGACGTGTCTGATTTGTCTTTTCATGTTAAGAAACAATCATGATATTTGTTTTGCAGCCGCTGCGGAAACCGCGACATAAATGCCTGGCCTTGGGAACACGATCCGAAACGGATATCTCTCGGTTAGAGAACCGGGGGTGATAAACCCTTTGCTTTGACCTTATTTAATTAAATATATGAACACACAGCTGGCGGTCTTATATTTAGTGCTTCTTTTGTTGGGAATACCGTCCGATGAAGTCCGCCTCCATTATATACTTCTATATATAACTACATATATATATATATGCTACTTAAAATCTTCACATTCCTTAACCTTTTAAAGCCTAGCGGTAACTTTACATACCACCAGATTTAACATTAAAAAATTCTACGTGGTACCCACATTGCGTTTATGTGTTTTGTACGGATCTCAGAACAAACATCAAATTTGCCTTTTAAAACATTAAGAGATTGGTTTTTATAACCAAAGAGGAGAGCGTTTACAGCGCGGTACGCACTGAGTCCTTATATAAAACAGACACGCTTTGTCTTTAACCTTTTAAAGCCTAGCGGTAACTTTACATACCACCAGGTTTAACATTAAAAAATTCTACGTGGTGCCCACATTGCGTTTATGTGTTTTGTACGGATCTCAGAACAAACAGCAACTTTTGCCTTATAAAACATTAAGATACTGGTTTTTATAACCGAAGTGGAGAGTGTTTACAGCGCGGTACGCACTGAGTCCATATATAAAACAGATACGTTTCGTCTTTAAAGGGTTAAACCAATTAAACTTAAAAGCAATAAACCGCCAACAGACGCACAAGGTGTATTCTTATATTCACTACTAATATTACGCGTACTTTCTCCTACATGTTTCAACCCCGCCGGGTTACCTCCCGGGAGACCGATTCTTTACATACAAACCTGCTTCCATACAGTTACACTGAACATGTGCAGTTGACTTCAGACTCTGAAAACACGGTGTAAGCAACTATGAGACTAAATGAAGGAAATTATTGCAAATAGCAACATTAGCCCAAGGTAAGAGGAAGATCGTCAGCGAAAACTTTACACAGCAGTTGTGAGCGAACGCCCACGTGCTGAAGGCAGCAGCTTAACTGTAAACTGGGGAAGGATGCGTGGTTTGGGTCTGGTGCAGGGGAAAGTTGGCTTTGTGATGACCAATTTGTGTGTTGAAACAGGGACGTGGGGCAATTAAATTCAATATAGCCTACAGACGTACAGTGTTCCACTGCTGGCATTTACGTACATGTTTAAGCCATATGTAAACAAGCAATCGTCGGACTAACCATTGTTCTATGTACAAATATCATTCAGTGAAGCCTACGGTGGCAATGCTCGTGTAATGACTAGGGATATAAATAGACTGAAGATTTTTGTTTTCCATGGCGCTGCACCCCCTAGTGGGCCAGGGCCCCGTCAATATCTAAGCTTCACGATCACACTCAGACATACTACACGCGGTAGGACTCCTCTGGACGAGTGAACAGCCTGATGCAGAGACCTCTACCTGACAGCACACATCATTCACAAAAGACAGACTTCGATGCTGCCGGCGGGATTCGAACCCGCAATCCCTGCAAGCAAGAGGCCGTAGAAACACACCTTAGACCGCGCGGCAACTGATAAGAATGTCGCTTAACCTTTTAAAGCCTAGCGGTAACTTTACATACCACCAGGTTTAACATTAAAAAATTCTACGTGGTGCCCACATTGCTTTCATGTGTTTTGTACGGATCTCAGAACAAACAGCAACTTTTGCCTGATAAAACATTAAGAGACTGGTTTTTATAACCGAAGTGGAGAGTGTTTACAGCGCGGTACGCACTGAGTCCTTATATAAAACAGACACGCTTCGTCTTTAAAGGGTTAAATTAAAAAGGAGCAAATGACTTTCTCAATTGGGGCTCCCATAAACAAAGAAATAATAATAATAAAAATAATAAAGTACAACGTGCAAAGGGTCCATCTTCTTGCTTACAGCTCAGTTCTTGGCAAACTTTCATTCGCATCGCCTATGTGGAGCAAATGTGGCGCTTTGAATCTCAAAGGCAGCCTAATGTTCCTTCAGCTTTAACATTGAAAAGACTTGTACGTTCTGCCTACATACTGTTTTATGTATTTCTTTTGGTTCGCGCCATAAAGAACCATTATTTTCCATTAAGCAATTTTTCCCCTAAAGGAGAAGCGATGTTTTCCGCGATGTAGGAAATAAATTTGTGTTATTACTTATATAAAATTTAGGCATCGGAGTGTCATAAATTGCCTTTACTTCGCTCTGAATTGTGGCCCCTGTGGTGTACACTGTGACGGCTGTTTACAAGGGCTCGGAGGAATAACCAGTCAGCTCTTGTGATCCTCTGTGCAATATCGTCTCTCTCTTGTCTGAATATGTAGCTCGCTGCCACTGACAGAGCCACCTGGCGGTATTTTACGATATCAGTAACCATAAATCAGCAGAGCATTTAATTTCGCAGAGAAGAGTCATTTCTATCACCATCTCGATGTACAGAGGTGACCATAAAAATACGTAATGTTTGCAGTATGTTTCGGAGAGGCTTTAATAAAGACCGGCCCTATCCTTAGTGAATAACGCAGCGCCTGGTACAAGAACACAGGGCCATAATCTGGAGCAGCATTTTGCAAAACTTCATAAACCTCATGTGGAACTTCCTGAAAGCAACCCTCTGAAAATAATCTCACGCGTAAGAAGCAATCAATACTAAAGCAGCTGCTTATATTAGAGCCTGCTGCAGATTAAAAAGAAATCTGAGTTTATGTGCAGAGGAAAATATTGATTTTACATCAATTATCATGCATCTTCGTTTAAAACTCTGAGAATATCACAGTAAACGCATATCATACTGTCAGTATCATGTTTTAATCTTTTAAAGCCTAGCAGTAACTTTACGTACCACCAGGTTTAACATTAAAAAATTCTACGTGGTGCCCACATTGTGTTTATGTGTTTTGTACGGATCTCAGAACAAACAGCAACTTTTGCCTTATAAAACATTAAGAGATTGGTTTTTATAACCGAAGTGGAGAGTGTTTACAGCGCGGTACGTACTGAGTCCTTATATAAAACAGATACGTTCCGTCTTTAAAGGGTTAAAAAAATTCTACGTGGTGCCCACATTGCGTTTATGTGTTTTGTACGGATCTCAGAACAAACAGCAAATTTTGCCTTATAAAACATTAAGAGATTGGTTTTTGTAACCGAAGTGGAGAGTGTTCACAGCGCGGTACGTACTGAGTCCTTATATAAAACAGATACGCTTCGTCTTTAAAGGGTTAAAAAATTCTACGTGGTGCCCACATTGCGTTTATGTGTTTTGTACGGATCTTAGAACAAACAGCAAATTTTGCCTTATAAAACATTAAGAAATTGGTTTTTGTAACCGAAGTGGAGAGTGTTCACAGCGCGGTACGTACTGAGTCCTTATATAAAACAGATACGTTCCGTCTTTAAAGGGTTAAAAAAATTCTACGTGGTACCCACATTGCGTTTATGTGTTTTGTGTGGATCTGAGAACAAACAGCAAATTTTGCCTTATAAAACATTAAGAGATTGGTTTTTGTAACCGAAGTGGAGAGTGTTCACAGCGCGGTACGTACTGAGTCCTTATACAAAACAGATACGCTTCGTCTTTAAAGGGTTAAAAAATTCTACGTGGTGCCCACATTGCGTTTATGTGTTTTGTACGGATCTTAGAACAAACAGCAACTTTTGCCTTACAAAACATAAAGAGACTGGTTTTTATAACCGAAGTGGAGAGTGTTTACAGCGCGGTACGCACTGAGTCCTTATATAAAACAGATAAGCTTCGTTTTTAAAGGGTTAATATCTTGCCATTTTCATGCCCGTTACATGCGTTCTGTAGCTTACATATTCCTTTCGTCCGACAGTCACCAGTGAGACCTCTAGTTGCACGATGTTCCGCGCGGTTATGGTTTGGCTGGGAAGGGAGGGGGGGTTATAATTCAGCCACTTCAATAATGATGCCGATATTTAGGCTTTTAAGTCATTTTGCACTATCGACTGTGCATATTTCAGAAACTTCCATGTAACACTGCGCTGCCATATTTGCAAAGAGCTCCAACTTTTAAAATGGGAAGTGTCAATAAAACACTTTGCCTGTCTGTCTACTGCAGAATGCAGTGGCGGCTCCATCATCTGTGCTTTCGACGTCCCAATAACACGTCTTAACCCTTTGGCGGATTCGTGTCTGAACTTATACGACCGCTGGAGGTCACCAAAACACATTACCTTCCAGTTCATCACTATTAGTAGTTAACGAACATATTTTACATGACGTCATATGACGTTGGGGTGACAGCAGTGCCATGTTATGGTTTTAAGTTTTGCGTGGTAACAGAAAATTGAAAGATATCTAACTCCCATTGACGTTAGATTTTTGTAGAAAGTGAAATATGGGCCCTCGAATTCTGTGTTTGCGTTTAGATTCAGGGACAGTAACTAGTGATATGTGATACGAAATTTTGTATACAGGGTGATCACAGAAACGAGGATACAGCAGTAGTTTTCGAACGTTGCTTGCTGATGTTAGAGTATTGCTTGCCACGATGAACGGCGACACACTTAAGGTTTAACTTGCCGAAACTACGGGAGGGTCAGAGACTCGCGCAGGCGCAGTAAGAGGAATATTATGTTGGAAAAACCATGCTTACTCCTTACTATGGATTTGTAAGTAAAATTTGTTTTAAAAAAGTTATTTAAAATGTTTCTTTTATGCGCAATAAAACGATATCCAAATTTTCGCGACACACGGTTTGATAAGCAGTGATCGTACAGTGGCTGTGTAAAATAAGGTTGATACTGACCACAACAGATATAACTGTACCTAAATTTGGGTTTGCATGTGACAGAACTGAAGAGGATGTGTAGAAATTTATACAAACGTGTGACAGACGTCATCGAGCAAAGCTCTTCTTGAAAGAGTACAATTTGTTAAGCTAGTAACATTTTCCGCATTTCATGCGGTCCGAAATTTCAATACCATATTCACAATAGCACGAATCTGGTAGGCCTATAAATTTCGAGCTCAGTTGTTCCACTCTACATGCCCTTGCCCTGCTTTTTGATATCTGCGCCTAGAACTTCCGAGTGGCTTCTTTCATTCCGGTTTTTCGGATAAAATTTTCTACATGTGTTTCCCCCCTCCCACAAGTTCCACATTGTTCTCCCCTATTTCTTTCCTGATTTGATCAAACAAATAAAATCCAGACGAGGAGGAGAAACCACGAAGCTCCTCAATACGCAGTTTTCTCAGTTCTTCCCTTACTCCTCTTGTGTTAAATCCACACAATAATTGTCCCTGATTCGAGGCTTCCGCCGCGATGCTGATGAGATCTGTGTTCTTCTGGGGTGTTACGCAGCGTAGAATGGTAAGCCTTTACCGACGTTTCGGGACAACGCATCGGTTCCATCTTCAAGGTTCAAGAAGTCCAAGAAGAATCTTGGACTTCTTGAACCTTGAAGAGGGGACCGAAATGTTGTCCCGAAACGTCGGTAAAAGATTAAAATTCTACGCTGCGTAATATCCAGGAAGAACGCAGATCTAAAGAATTGTCCTCAGCATCCCGTTCCTAAGCACCCTCAGGTTTGTGCGGTCTGTCATAGATGGAATATTAACCTTTTAAAGCCTAGCGGTAACTTTACGTACCACCCGGTTTAACATTAAAAAATTCTACGTGGTGCCCACATTGCGTTTATGTGTTTTGTACGGATCTCAGAACAAACAGCAACTTTTGCCTTATAAAACATTAAGAGACTGGTTTTTATAACCGAAGTGGAGAGTGTTCACAGCGTGGTACGCACTGAGTCCTTATATAAAACAAATACGCTTCGTCTTTAAAGGGTTAATATTGGCGTCTTATGCAATATGATGCCTTGTAGTCTGTTCGATAAACACCAACGTTTCTGAGGAGCCTGCTGCTTGCTTCTTCAAGGTATAAAATCTAGAGGCATTGGAACTAACTTAAGAAATGACATAGCACAACACCATAGAAGTCTGTACAAGTAATCTTGACTTCTGTGAATAAATTTTTTGAATTCGAAGCATTCCTGCAGGCTGGTTGGTGTTTTTAATTATACGATTAAATACTTCCTAGCAGAAATGTCTGCAGACTGTTCCTGAGAGGGTTACACCATAGTAAACCAATTCAGAGATCCTGAGGGATACCACAATATACCAGTTTCAAAGTTCCTGAGGGAGTTACGTCACAATAAACCACGTTAATATTTACAGACCCCCGAGTGAAAAGCCCAGCTTTATCAGCGCTTTAACGCAGGCACAATAGTCACTGTATGCATCACCAGCTTTGATGTTGTAAAATTCTCCACTAATACGCAGAGTTTGTGCGTGAATATTGTGACTCACACATCAAATTTGTCTTAACGTCATGAACACTTTGAATTCAGTAGCTGAGATACAGTGTGTTTTCTGTGAAGTATGAAATGAGTTTCATAGTCATTGTTGTATTAACTACTGACTTAAGGCAATTTCCTAAGAATCCTAAGCTGAACCGATGTGGTATTATTCTCAGTGGGTCTCTCGCTGAGGTGACGCCATCTGCTGCAGGCTGTGTCTGCCCAGTCTTTCCACATGATTGCCCCAGTTCTGTTGGTACCACTGTATCTCTTCAGCTACATTTGTAACTCTCAATCATCGTCGCATGTTACATTCCACTAAAACCTAAAGCTGTAATATTTTAGGTTCTTTCAGCAGTGAAAGAACGACACCCTTTTGTTCGGACGCAGCCGGCTATAATCTGACAGAAACTTGGAAGAAACTTGCTGCCTCCATCTTCAGACCGGAGTATTGTTAAACGCCGAGGATGAAGGGGCACATTCGTGTGATAAGCCGCCATATTTCTGTTAGGATACACTGTACCAGGCTCCCGTGACTGGCTGTCCCACTTCTGCCAGAGTGCATGTTACCGCATTCCATAAGGCTTTAACACATATTTCAAGCTCGGAAGTGATATCTCTGACAGATTTTCTATATCTCGAATTTGTTATACCCGTTTCAGTTTCAAATCCAAAAATTTACTGCCATTTTGTTGTCGTAATAAGTTGCTTTTGAAGCAGGGGTAATTCTGTATAAATTGAAAATTAACTGACAAAATTTATTTCAGTTATATTTTTATTTTATTATATTACTTTATTCTATCTTTGTAAAGTATGTCAGTGTGTCCCTCCACATCTGAAATCACGTTTCTCTAAGAAGAGTAAATCGTACTGTTGTTCTTTTGCTTTTACACATATTTCTAGTATAAATATATGAATATAATTTTGACTACTTTACTTTCTCTTCATATTGTTTAAACATTTTTGTTGCCGTGTTGCTATCTTTGGAATGAAAGCACGTAACATATATAATTTGAAGTTTTCACGGCGACTGCATTTAATGAAATTTTCCCTGTTTAGCAGCCGCGTCAGGTGGTTAAATAGCGAGTAGCCTACAGGTCCGAAGACCTTCTCAGCCCTGATCATCAGGGAACTGTCTGATACTGACGCGAGGTGGTGCATGAAACTGCGTGTCACTCGCCAGTCAACCACCTGCGGCGGCTGCTAGGCCGAAAACATTTTTACTGAGAAATACTTACACGTCATCTCTCAAAGTCTGTATGTCTATGTGTAAGGTACTTTAAAATGCTGTCAGTTGCTAAGGTTACAGGTCGTCGGTGGTAGTTGAATGAATGGGTGTGGAGCATTGTCGGAATGATACTGACAGGGTAAAACAGAAGTACTCGGATAAAACCTGTCTCAATGCCACTTTGTCTACCACGAATCCCAGAAGGACTGCTGTCAGATGTAACTTTCGCAATGGGACTTGGAGACTAACCGCCCGAGAAGTGGCACGGCCCTTAGGTATTCTTGTTCCGAAAATATCTGGGTCTGGGCCCCGTAACGTACTTCATTGTTACTGACGGGCTCTGGCCACTGAGGCTCTGCGATATAAGGTTTCTATCATGTGCACAGGAAAGGACGTACGTTGAGCTTCCAACATTTTGGGGACTAACGCTTTCAAGGATCTAGAAAAATGTCATGATTGCAAATGTTAGGAAAATATAGCGTAGAAGATGACATCGGTTTCATAATGATCATAAAAGATGCGTGCTAATAAAACGTATTCTAACTCAGGTCTCTACATACAAGCCGCCAGTGCAGCATATATAAAACCCTGCCAGCAAGAGAGGCATTTCCGCTAAAGAGATGTAAACGGGTTGGCTTTTTAAGTGCTCCAAACCACTTTATGTCTCTTGCAGGTTTTCAAGATGTTAAGGTTTCAAAATTGATTCGATGTCATATGAAATCTTCACAACATAGGTGTGATTTGGATAACGACTTTCTCATAGAGTCAGTGTAACATTAACCTTTTAAAGCCTAGCGGTAACTTTACGTACCACCAGGTTTAACAATAAAAAATTCTACGTGGTGCCCACATCGCGTTTATGTGTTTTGTACGGATCTCAGAACAAACAGCAACTTTTGCCTTATAAAACATTAAGAGATTGGTTTTTATAACCGAAGTGGAGAGTGTTTACAGCGCGGTACGCACTGAGTCCTTATATAAAACAGATACGCTTCGTCTTTAACCTTTTAAAGCCTAGCGGTAACTTTACGTACCACCAGGTTTAACATTAAAAAATTCTACATGGTGCCCACATTGCGTTTATGTGTTTTGTACGGATCTCAGAACAAACAGCAACTTTTGCCTTATAAAACATTAAGAGACTGGTTTTTATAACCGAAGTGGAGAGTGTTTACAGCGCGGTACGCACTGAGTCCTTATATAAAACAGACACGCTTTGTCTTTAACCTTTTAAAGCCTAGCGGTAACTTTACGTACCACCAGGTTTAACATTAAAAAATTCTACGTGGTGCCCACATTGCGTTTATGTGTTTTGTACGGATCTCAGAACAAACAGCAACTTTTGCCTTATAAAACATTAAGAGACTGGTTTTTATAACCGAAATGGACAGTGTTTACTGCGCGGTATGCACTGAGTCCTTATATAAAACAGACACGTTTCATTTTTAAAGGGTTAAATCGCACCATGCGAGGTAAATGATGTGATTTTTAGATAGACCTTTCAACAGATGTTACATCAGAGGGTTTCGTGCAAATATGAAACGGCTGTGAAAAAGCAAATAATTCGTCGTCACACTCTCAGCTCCTTGTGTAAGGTTTAGACCTTGCGCTTGAGGCTGGTTAAAGTATTTCCATTGTCTTATGAGGCAGAAGTAGAAAGATGATTGCATAACATGGCGACGCAATAACAGAATCCAGCATAGGAAAGTCTAGTGGCAAGTGACCCATTAAGATACTACAAAGGCTGGCTCGCTTTTCTGCAAGGAACTCCTGTATCCCTCCGCCACAATGCATAGAGTCGAGACAAGGTGAGAGGTGACATCCTCGCTTTGTGGTTTGTTGATTCACACCATTCCGTTATCGCGTCTGCATTACAGGTCACATCTGGTGATTGTACATACTCGAGTATCTCTTTGTTAAAATACTCAACACATTTGCCTTAACGAATAAAAGGTACTAATGCCTATACCTGTTGTTCTGTATGGGTGTGAAACTTTGTCTCTCACACTGAGGGAGGAACAAAGACTGAGGGTGTTCGAGAATAGGGTGCTGAGGAGGATATTTGGGCCTAAGAGGGACGAGGCGACAGGGGAGTGGAGAAGACTACATAACGAGGAACTTAATGACCTGTACTCATCACCAAATATTATTCGGGTAATCAAATCGAGAAGAATGAGATGGGCGGGGCATGTAGCACGTATGGGGGAAAAGAGGGGTGCATACAGGATTTGGGTCGGAAGACCTGAGGGAAGGCAACCACTTGGGAGACCCAGGTGTAGATGGGATGATAATATTAAAATGGATCTTCAAGAAGTGGGATGGGGCATGGACTGGATTGAGCTGACTCAGGATAGGGACAGGTGGCGGGCTCTTGTGAATTCTGTAATGAACCTCCGGGTTCCATAAAATGCGGGTAATTTCTTGACTAGCTGAGAAACTGTTAGCTTCTCAAGAAGGCCTCAGCTTGATTGAGTTAGTTAATGCCTCTACTAGTCTCTAAATCCGTTACCAAGCTTTTCTGTATTTTTCCTCCCACACACCGCCCTGTACTTGTACAAACACACTAGAATGTCAGTATCGATATGTCGATATGTCGATATTATGGGTTTTAGTAGATATTAGGTCCGTTCGAAGTGTGTACGAATTAATCTTTTCCATATAAGACGCTTAACGTGAACGCCCTGAGCCCGACAATATGCCGACAACAGGCAGTGGTTGATTTTCATCACGAATGGCTTTCAGTTTACACATGTACAGTGTCTCGGCGTTTCGAATTTCCAAAAGAAGGACAGCACCTCGTAACCACGTCCCGTTAGTCATTCCTTTAGGCTCACATGTTGATTTATCCGTGCCATTTATATTTGCTTTTAGTTTCCATCACGTATTCTGTAACAGGAGGCTTCTTTTACGCCCTAGCTTCTCTGCTGAAAAGGCAGGCGGAAATAAAAAAAAGCGTAAATCGAGGAAGATATTCCCATAAGATATACTGGAATAGGTAGGGGTTAGGGACAATCATACCAATGACAGCATGTGCATGTGAGTTATATGTACATTACATTTTCATTGTGTGGCTGGTATTAACCCTATAAAGGCGAAGCGTATCTGTTTTATATGGGGGCACGCGGTGGCGCAGTTGGTTGAGGCACTGCGCTACAAACCGGAAGGTCGCGGATTCGATTCCCGATGGTGTCATTGAAATTTTTCATTCATATAACCCTTTCGGTCGCACTATGGCCCTGGGGTTGACTCAGCCTCTAACAGAAATGAGTACCAGGAATATTTCCTGGAGGGTAAAGGCGCCCGGTGCGTAGGGCTGACAACCTTACCACCTTCAAGTGCCGATTGTCTAGAAATCTGGGAGCCTCAACCTCCTGGAACCCTCAGGGGCTGTCCAGGCCTGTAATGGGATTGCTTATATCTGTTTTATATAAGGACTCAGTGCCTACCGCGCTGTAAACACTCTCCAATTCGGTTATAAAAACCAATCTCTTAATATTTTATAAGGCAAAAGTTGCTGTTTGTTCTGAGATCCGTACAAAACACATAAACGCAATGTGGGTACCACGTAGAATTTTTTAATGTTAAACCTGGTGGTACGTAAAGTTACCGCTAGGCTTTAACCCTTTAAAGACGAAGCATATCTGTTTTATATAAGGACTCAGTGCGTACCGCGCTGTAAACACTCTCCAATTCGGTTATAAAAACCAGTCTCTTAATGTTTTACAAGGCAAAAGTTGCTGTTTGTTCTGAGATCCGTACAAAACACATAAACGCAATGTGGGCACCAAGTAGAATTTTTTAATGTTAAACCTGGTCGTATGTAAACTTACCGCCAAGCTTTTAAAGGTTAATACAGAGACAGCTGACGCTTGTCACGGATGGTACATGTTCCATATCTTCGCTCTCACGGATGAATAAATTCACCATCACAGCCTTTACAACTCAGTTCTACGAAACATGCAGATCTCATAGAAGAGAAGACAGGACGGAAGAAAGAAAGAAAGAAAGAAAGAAAGAAAGAAAGAAAGAAAGAAAGAAAGAAAGAAAGAAAGAAATAGAGATTAGAACAAAGAAAGGAGGAAACGAGAAGGATGGAAAGGTATACAAAGGAACGCAGAGGATTTTATGTTAGGCAGGAAGGGGGTCTGTTCACTGGCGCCCTTCCAAATTGCTTGTAAGGCCCACCTTCAGGCTGCCTCTATTCTTCTAAAGTGACAGACACTTCGAAAATTAAAAGTAACAAGTCCATTTCCTTCGGAAATTCCTTTCTCTAACTTCGGTATCCGCTAGTAGAAACAAATTTATCTAGTGGCAAGCTTCTATATTTTTATCCGGAAGAATTAGGTATCGATTCTTGGTCATATAACCTGCTATGCTTGCCAATGTCACTATTAGTTTTTCCTCAGTCTCTTCAGGCTTTTTTATCTGAGTGAGGAGTTTTGCCATTTTCCTCAGTTCCTCCACGTGAATGTCAGGAACAGGCCTTATTTAATGACACTGTCGGTTGGTAACTTTAGTTAGTGTCGATGATATGTAAGTTCCTAACTGTCATATGCAACCGAAGCACTTGGTGTACTATAAATCCATGTGAACTGGCTTAGAATTGAATCCAGGACTCCGAGGTGACAGGCAGCCAACAAACCGTCTAAACCAGGGTCGTTCAACCTTTCTGGACAAAGGGACATATCTGTTATTGTGGGCTGATTTGAGGGCCTCACGTTTAAAAATCACAACAATTGGCGTACTTAACGGCTTATATTGTTGTTTAATCTGTACATTACACATGTAATGTACAAATGTGGCCACAGGCCGCATAAAACAACATAATGCGGGCCGCGGTCTGCGGATTGGACATCCGTCGTCTAAACCATAGCAAAATCTTTATCACATTAGACGTGGCAGACTTCTCCCAACAATCTATAAAACAAGATTTGATAAAGGGTCATTAAATAACTCGTGAGACACAAATTTCTTCGTGAGGGACAGACAGACACACATACATACAATAAACAAGTGCATAAATTAGTTAACACAAAAGGATGCTAAAACGTGACTCGGTTCCACGAATTGTTTACAGTGTGCAGCAGTTTGCATAAGTAAATTTCCGCTGTTGTAAAACACTTTTGTCTCATTTTAAAATCCGTTCCAGCTTTAGAAACAGAAGTTTCATTGTATGCGGATGTTTGCTGTTCTAATCCCTCGGGTCAATTTCAGTTCTCATTCATTCGCTAGCACACAGCTCATTATTCTTCAGCCGAAAAGAACTTGCAAGGATTTAATAACGTTCCACGAGTACGCCGAGATATACACGCAACACATCTGACTGGGAAGTGTGGTGGGTCAGTCTAAACAGTAGGCAATCACGCGCGGACCCTCCTCACAGCTGCTGCTCCAGTTTCTGTCGCCATGTTAGGGTTTTAGTCTGGATTTTTTTCATGCAAATTTTATCATCCAGGCAGGTGATTCTGAAACGGACAAATTTAAAGACATTCTTATGCTATGTATTTGCACATATTTCGGCATTTAAAAGCCTTCCATTAAGCACGTTTGTGGAAGAAAATAAATGGATCGTTGTTGTTTTGTGAGGTGTTTGTATAGATGGCTACAGACGGACATTTAACGAATAATGAAGCCTGTCACGTGTTTCGTCTTCAAAACTACTTAGTGGATTTACATGAAAATCTGGTATGTAGTGATTCAAAAAATATTCGGGTAATCAAATCGAGAAGAATGGGATGGGCGGCGAATGTAGCATGTATGGGGGAATACAGAAGTGCATACAGGATTTTGGTGGGGAGATCTGAAGGAAGGCGACCACTTGGGAGACCCAGGCGTATATGGGAGGATAATATTAAAATGGATCTTCAAGCAGTGTGATGGGGGCATGGACTGGATTGAGCTAGCTCAGGATAGGGACAGGTGGCGGGCTCTTGTGAATGCGGTAATGAACATCCGGGTTCCATAAAATGCGGGGAATTTCTTGACTAGCTGAGAAACTGTTAGCTTCTCAAGAAGTCCTCTGCTCCATGGAGTTAGTTGGTTGGTTGGTGGGTTGGTTGGTTAGTTAGTTAGTTAGTTAGTTAGTTAGTTGGTTGGTTGGTTGGTTGGTTAGTTAGTTAGTTAGTTAGTTAGTTAGTTAGTTAGTTAGTTAGTTAGTTAGTTAGTTAGTTAGTTAGTTAGTTAGTTAGTTGGTTGGTTGGTTGGTTGGTTGGTTGGTTAGTTGGTTAGTTAGTTAGTTAGTTAGTTAGTTAGTTAGTTAGTTAGTTAGTTAGTTAGTTAGTTAGTTGGTTGGTTGGTTGGTTGGTTGGTTGGTTGGTTGGTTGGTTGGTTGGTTGGTTGGTTGGTTGGTTGGTTAGTTAGTTAGTTAGTTAGTTAGTTAGTTAGTTAGTTAGTTAGTTAGTTAGTTAGTTAGTTAGTTAGTTAGTTAGTTAGTTAGTTAGTTAGTTAGTTAGTTAGTTAGTTAGTTAGTTAGTGATTCAAAAAATTGTAACTACAGTTTTATATTTTTTCCTATCGGTCAAATTAACTGAAATGCTTCAGTCGGAACAAAGACTGTCCCTCGAGCAATACATCAGGTTAGAATCCTGGCAGGGGCAAAGATTTTATTCTCTTCACCAAATCTTCAAGGCAGGCTGTACAGATCATTACTGGGCATTTGCAGGGTGAAATGAGGCAAAATTATACTGAAATCTCAATAGGAATAGCCGTTTCCCCACCGAAAATTTCAAATGGGAACTACCTGGCCATATGCCTAGAGCGTTATCACTACACCTAGCTGTGCGGTTCTTATTTATTTTAATCATTTTATCACTTATTTTTTCAGTTGATTAATTTACAGTTTATTCCTCGCTTGCGCAGTTAAGTAGTCCGTCAGTCAGACACTTAGGGTTTACAGTCATCCGATTAATTAATCAGTTAATTAGCAATTCTCTAAACTACCCTACCCGTCAATCATTTACTTATACACTTAATGAGTTCATCTGTCAGACAGCTGACAGCGTCACTGGCGTCAGTTTCTGCGTGTAATGGAATCATCTTACGAGGTGACGTTTATTGATTCCATGCGTCCTACGAACAATAAATTGCGACGCCCACTTTCCTGTGTCGTATTAGAGTTTCTCTTGACAAGGACAGGAGAAAACCGAAAAATATAGGGCGGAATTCAACATGCTGGAAGCACTTTGAATAACGCTAAAAGGATGAGAATTTGGGTCACTTACACGTAGCCTGGGATGTGACTTCATGCGGACATCCACCCTGATCACGGAAGCGGAAGTCCTGTACAACATCGATGTGTACCGGAGAACACCACTTCACATCCCTGAACACATTATGCCATTAGTTTACGTGTATTACATCAGTAATTTCACATCTGACTCCACTGTAAAAAGAAACCAGCATATCAGGTAGATGCAAAGTGGACGGACTGATCAGGGCGCACTAGAGAGTAGTTCTTACTGCAACAGAGAACACTACAAAGCGGGTACCATCGCGGGTCCTAGTATTTTCTTGTATCTTGTGGGAAGATTTTCGAAAATATTCAAATATAATATTTTATAAAAATCCATCCATTGGGAGACGAGATGTTTCTTGCGGACGGAAGAATGGAAGTACAGACAGATATGACGAAGCTAATCGCTCATCTTAATTTTGCGAAAACATCTAAAAAAGGACCTCTTTGTGTTCATCACAGTAAATATTAAGCAAACCATAAAATTTTGAAACCTTTCAGCTAGTAATAAGGAAAGCATTGCTTGGATGCAGAACCCTGTTACAAAAACTTATAAAGTCTAATGTTAAGGTAATCAAATAGTAATCCGAATTTTCCGAAACATAGTCAAACATTATATATATATATCATGGTCTGTGGAATCGCAGACGAAGAACAGAGTGTCCGTTTTATCGTGTCTCCGATCACAGCAGTTGCCATAGGATATCCCGGCCGATGCAGGCTTTTAATGCGATAAAGCTACCGTGGTCGGGGGCACGATAAAAAGAATACTGTACATGTCGTCACAGAGGCGGAAGGAGGTTAAGTCCTCTGTTGTGGATTTCCGAGGAGGCAGTACTATCGAAATAGACACAGGGGATATCATTATAGGTAACAGAAGTGGGCATAGCAGCCGGGTAACTAAGCGGTATGAGCTACGGTCACGTGTGTAGACCAGTGCTAGGACCGAGAGTGCAGTGATAACGGCTAGAGAGGGAGACAATCAATAGAGTAACAGCAGAGCGCTTTAATGTTCACACATTTGGACTGGTTCGGAAATACAGTCGGCTACAAATTCGAGTTAACCGCAAGAACTTAAAGTGAAAATTATAAAAAATATGAAATACAAGAGGAGACAAAAGTGGAACTCGGAAAAACAAATGTATGAAGAGCTCTGCGGTCTTCTGGGAATTTACGCAGCGTGGATTGTTAGTTTCTTACCGACTCTTCATAACAACATATCGGTTTCATCTCTAAAAATAAAACTTGAATCTTGAAGACTGCCTCCTATTGAATGTCTAAGGTTGTCCTTTCTGGGGGGTAAGACTCCAGGGATGTAATGTTTGCTACACACGTCCTTCTAGTGCTGAGGTTAAGAATGAATGGAGATAAACCTCCACTCCTTCTGTATTCTTTTATGACATGGACACGGACAGCTTTACCTGTTGCTTTGCTTTATTTAGCTTTCTTTTTATGTCGTTTTTTCTGTCATGTGGATTTATTTTCATTAGCACTGCGTCAGAAAGAGTGCTATTATTTCCTCCACTCGAGAATCACCAGTAGTGCATTTAGACGGGGACTGCATTTCAAGGCGGAATGTACACTGGCCACACGCATGCATCATATATAAGTTACATTTCTATGGTAAATTTTACACTGCATATACCCATTTATAATGCATTGTATTTGACATTCATTAAAAGTACGCATTTTTATTTGAACTCACTTTCTCGCCACAGAGCGACGAACGAATCAACTAACGACCATTGGCGATTGTTTCGCGGATGATGTAAATTATTCATAACAGGAAAACCCTCCATGCTTTTCGAACATTTAATGGAGGCATGAACAGAATTTGTTGCCCTTTGTTCACTGTATTGAAACGCTTTTCTGAGGACCTTCAAACAAGAACAGATCTTTGTTCAAATTGCGCCCTTAATGTCACTATTTCCGGATCTTTTTGTGATCGTTTATTATCAGACATTACTGATTTTTTTGTCCTCCTGAGAATGTTCCTTTATGACCCACATAAAGTCCACCACCCACCTGCTGTTCCTGTGAGTGCGTCTGGTCAGAGGTGAAAGTCCCCTGTCACTCTTCACTGCAGTTTCCACAGCGAAAGTAGAAACTTCACCTACATAGCGGCACGCACGCACGCACGTACGCACGCACGCACAGATCCTTTGACAGCAGCTCTAACTCCCCTCCATAACTCGTACATTAGTAACTGTAATATCAAGTGAAGTATCTAACTAACTAACTATCTAACTAACTAACTAACTCCATGGAGCAGAGGCCTTCTTGAGAAGCTGACAGTTTCTCAGCCAGTCAATAAATTCCCAGCATTTTATGGAACTCGGAGGTTCATTACCGCATTCACAACAGCCCGCCACCTGTCCCTATCCTCAGCCAGCTCAATCCAGTCCATGCCCCATTCCACGTCCTGAAGATCAATTTTAATATTATAATACCATCTACGCCTGGGTCTCCCAAGTGGTCGCCTTTCCTCAGGTCTCCCCACCAAAATCCTGTATGCACCTCTGTTTTCCCCATACGTGCTACATGCCCCGCCCATTTCATTCTTCTCGATTTGATTACCCGAATAATATTTGTTGATGAGTACAGGTCATTAAGTTCCTCGTTATGTAGTCTTCTCCAATCCCCTGTCGGCTCGTCCCTCTTAGGCCCAAATATCCTCCTCAGCACCCTATTCTCGAACGCCCTCAGTCTCTGTCAACTGAAGTATCACGAAATACAGAACGGAATTCAGAGTAGGCTGCATTCGGGAAGTGTCTGAGACTGGTCAGTCCGCCGTTATTCTACAGAGTCGTGTAAACTGTATGTAAATAATTGCTGTGGCGCCATGCCCCATACCGGGCCTAGGCCCCTGCTTGTTGAAGTACCTGGTTCACACACAATTAGACACACACAACCGGTAGGACGCCTCTGGACGAGTGATCGGCCCGTTGCAGAGGCCGCTACTTACAGAACACACAACATTCAATACGGACGGTCATCCATGCCCTCAGCGGGATTCGAACCAGGGATTCCAGCAATCGAGCGGCTGCAGACCCACGCCTTAGATCGCGCGGCTGCAGGGATTAGCTGTCACATGAATGTGTACAACTGTAAATACAGGTGTTGATTTGTAATGGTTTGAAAATTTGTGTCCCACCGAGGCGCTACAACATGGACTGTGTTTCAGAACGGAGTTCTAAGGATAATATTTGGGCGTAATGCTGGAGAGGGGGGAGGTAACAGGAAGGGGCAGTGAATTACACAAAAATAACGTCAATAGCCTGCAATAGTACTGTATACTGACACTGTTCGTCTGAATAAATGGAAGAGAATGAGTGGACGATATGTTTAGCCCAAAACATCTTGGGTGTCACATCACACAACAGTCAGTCTAACGAAGTGCACTGTACTTTTTGAGATATTCTATATTACAACATCTTTTTAATCTCTTCGATCCCTCATGGGATAATCATCGAGGATTCATATCAAAGTAAAATTTGGCAGAAATTATCTAAAAATGCATATACATATTAAAAAGATATAAAGGGTAGATCAGTTAAGAAGGGGGCGATTTGCTACGTAATTGATCCCTGGTGTGTTGTGTTTTGGGGACTGCGTACATGCGTGCGGGAGGTTGAGACCGAATATTGTGTGATTTGGTTATCCACAGTGCACGGTACGAACAATATAAAACAGTATAAAACGGGGGTGTCTTAGACTTGAAGAGCTGCGAACTGTCATAGCTGTTTGTGAGATTGAACGAAAGGCGAAACTGATGCACTGTGAGAAGGGGATGTGAAGACTTCTTTCCACAAACAAGGGGATCAGCTGTTGAACAAAAAATGTCACACAGAAGTAGCCGTTCAGTTACGTTGCGTACTGTTAACCCTTTAAAGACGAAGCGTATCTGTTTTATATAAGGACTCAGTGCATACCGCGCTGTAAACACTCTCCACTTCGGTTATAAAAACCAGTCTCTTAAAGTTTTATAAGGCAAAAGTTGCAGTTTGTTCTGAGATCCGTACAAAACACATAAACGCAATGTGGGCACCACGTAGAATTTTTTAATGTTAAACCTGGTGGTATGTAAAGTTACCGCTAGGCTTTAAAAGGTTGACATCCTTCTGCAGCCCGTAATCTCAGCAACTGCGGTGACGGCTTTACGCTGTTTTTCCTCTTCAACGGAACCAGACGTGTCATAGTGACCCGACCTTCCCACCACACTTAGTAGTGCGTAGGACGAACAAAGACGGCCGCCAGTATCTCAGGGCGACAATTTGTGAAGGGCGAGACGTAACATGAAGAGGGGAATGTAAGGACGCCAAAATAGCTGCCAGCGTATGCGTTGGTGTCTGCAGGCGGTGGTGCTGTAACGACCTGCAAAGAGAATAACGTAAATGTTAATTGTCTTGACAGAAGCTAATACTGTACTTGAAAGTTATTAACTTCAACCCCCCCCCTCCCAATATCTGCCATGCATTCAGTATACCTTTAACCTTTTAAAGCCTAGCGGTAACTTTACATACCACCAGGTTCAACATTAAAAAATTCTACGTGGTGTCCACATTGCGTTTATGTGTTTTGTACGGATCTCAGAACAAACAGCAACTTTTGCCTTATAAAACATTAAGAGACTGGTTTTTATAACCGAAGTGGAGAGTGTTTACAGCGCGGTACGCACTGAGTCCTTATATAAAACAGATACGCTTCGTCCTTAACCTTTTAAAGCCTAGCGGTAACTTTACATACCGCCAGGTTTAACATTAAAAAATTCTACGTGGTGCCCGCATTGCGTTTATGTGTTTTGTACGGATCTCAGAACAAACAGCAACTTTTGCCTTATAAAACATTAAGAGACTGGTTTTTATAACCGAAGTGGAGAGTGTTTACAGCGCGGTACGCACTGAGTCCTTATATAAAACAGACACGCTTTGTCTTTAACCTTTTAAAGCCTAGCGGTAACTTTACGTACCACCAGGTTTAACATTAAAAAATTCTACGTGGTGCCCACATTGCGTTTATGTGTTTTGTACGGATCTCAGAACAAACAGCAACTTTTGCCTTATAAAACATTAAGAGACTGTTCTTTATAATCGAGAACCAAAGTGTTTACTGCGCGGTACGCACTGAGTCCTTATATAAAACACACACTTTTCGTCTTTAAAGGGTTAGAAAGGAAGATGGTCAACGCGCAGAAAAGTGACCTCTCAGTGTTTAGAGGTTTCGCGGCACGCTGACTGAGAAATATTGTTTACCTCGACAAAAGAAGAGAACTTTAAGAGGAAAGCTACCGTGCAATACCGTGAATTCATATTTACCACTTCCCAAAGGGCTCGTTTCAACTTTGAATACAGCGCCTTGCACTCGGCGCGATGCGACGTTCAGACCCGGCTGCAATTTGCCACAGTGACATACATTTGGCAGTCACACCGTGTTTTGAAGACACTACAGGGAGCTTTTTTTTAATGCGCTTCGAATTCCGTAAAGGCATCCTGGGAAAACCTAATAGTAGAAGGATGGATGATACTAAATTTAAAATGAAGGGAACGGTCCAGTGTTTAGCATGTGGGAGATTTGAGTGACGCGTAAAGCTGGTTGTTTTGAATGATATTCTGCTTGATTTTTGTGAGTTCTGTTTTAGGAAAATTCGGGAGGTACATACTAAGATTAGGGGGTGCTTAAACCCTCGGCGCTAGGTCGCCCTGGCGGACTGATTTTGTAAGGCGACGCCTGAAATATATGGGTCTTCGGTATGGAACTTCCTTCGTGTCATTTTTCCGGCGCCTCTAATTTTGGCGCGCTCCTAAACCTTTGGAAAATTTGTGGACGGCTGCAATAGGCCACGATCGCCGTGTTCCACATCACAATAAATCTGCAATTCGAAACTAAACAGGTATTATTTAAGTAAATGGAGAAGCACCCGTAAACAATTATTTGGAGTAATAAAGTTAGACTCTAAAGAAATAGACTCTGGAGTTGTGAAATTCTATACACTGCCTCATAAGCCTGCATTCTTCAGGTCAACCCTTTAAAGACGAAGCGTATCTGTTTTATATAAGGACTCAGTGCGTACCGCGCTGTAAACACTCTCCGCTTCGGTTCTAAAAGCCGATCTCTTAATGTTTTATAAGGCAAAAGTTGCTGTTTGTTCTGAGATCCGTACAAAACACATAAACGCAATGTGGGCACCACGTAGAATTTTTAACCCTTTAAAGACGAAGCGTATCTATCTGTTTTATATAAGGACTCAGTGCGTACCGCGCTGTAAACACTCTCCACTTCGGTTATAAAAACCAGTCTCTTAATGTTTGTAAGGCAAAAGTTGCTGTTTGTTCTGAGATCCGTACAAAACACATAAACGCAATGTGGGCACCACGTAGAATTTTTAACCCTTTAAAGACGAAGCGTATCTATCTGTTTTATATAAGGACTCAGTGCGTACCGCGCTGTAAACACTCTCCACTTCGGTTATAAAAACCAATCTCTTAATGTTTTATAAGGTAAAAGTTGCTGTTTGTTCTGAGATCCGTACAAAACACATAAACGCAATGTGGGCACCACGTAGAATTTTTAAGTGTTAAACCTGGTCGTATGTAAAGTTACCGCTAGGCTTTAAAAGGTTAAATATCGTTTGAATAGCCAAGGAAAAATCTAACATGGATTGTGCAGTACTTCCATATGGCCGATCCCGGTGGCTGCGCGGTCCAAGGCGTGGGTCTTCGGCTGAGACCTTGATGGGATCATGGGTTCGAATCCCACAGGGGGCATGAATGTTTGTCTCTTGTGAGTGTTGTGGGTTGTAACATAGAGGTCTCTGCAACGGACTGATCACTCGTCCAGAGGAGTCCTACCGAGTGCAGTGTGTCCAAATTAGTCTGATCGTGGAAACCCAAAAACGAGAAGGCCGTGGCCCCCACAGGGCTGTTAAGCCACAAAAACATAAAGTACTCGTGTATGTATTGTAACATAGCTCCTTTTAGTTCGCATATTTCAGTCATGCATCTTCGTGCAGACTAAACACAACGATTTTTTAAATTTTCAAATATTTGCAGAAAAATTGTTCTAAGTGTCCTGGAAACTAAAATTGTGGACAAAGAGTGAATATTACTAAAATTTAAAATGCTCGTGGCAGTGACTGTAACATTTTTGTCTTTCGTAATGTAATGTCGTATAGTTCTGTAGAAGGAAGAAGGGACTTACTGCTTTAATTTTACTCTGAAGATGGAGGCAGCAGGTTCATCCGAATCTTCTAGAAATCTACGTTGCATAACATCCTATAGGACAGTTATATTCAAACAAATATTTAGTTCTAATTGTCACTTATTGGATTTAAACTTAAAAAATGAAATATTAAACTGTTTTATAGAAATTCAAACATAAATTTATATTCCGTCAGATAGACTGACTGTTTTGTCTTTTCCATAATTTTCATCAAAATTAACAAACCCAGTACAGGGGACCTAAATATTTCACCTCCCTCAAAAAATTTCTGTTGCTGTATATTTGTAGGGCATGAAACGGGAAGTATTCTGTTGTAATATAAATCATATCTGCCATGTTTTTCGCATCGAACAAGATCTGGTCTCGTTTTTCAGTGTTTGTGACAGCACAGATGAACAGAGAGCAAAGAAAGCAAGAAAAAGAAAAGGAACCTATTTTTTATTCAAATGTTATTGACTAAGTTTAACATGAATTCTATTTAAAGATTCAGTCCGTACCGCGCAGTAAACACACTCCGTCTCGGTTATAAAAGCCAGCCAGTTAATGCTGTATAGGGAAATAATCGCTGTTTGTTCTGAGATCCACACAAAACACATAAATACACTGTGTGGGCAGAACGTGGCATTTAAAGACCCAGTCCGTACCGCGCAGTAAACACACTCCGTCTCGGTTATAAAAACCAATCAGTTAAGGGTTTAACCCGTACCGCGCAGTAAACACACCACGTCTCCGTTATACAAACCGGTGAGTTAATGCTGTATAGGGAAATAATCGCTGTTTGTTCTGTGAAGTAAGCAAAACTCTTTAAACGCATTGTGTCGGCAGAATGTAGAATTTACTATGTTGACCCTATAGGAACGTGAAGCAAATACCAGGATTTAAAACGTTAACGAATATTGAAAGTGGTTTAAAATAATCACAAAAAATGTATAACACTCTTCGGTACACGTTTTATTTGGTCCAAAATTTGGAGAAAATTTGTCCTTTAAGGGCAATGAAACTGCGCCTTCGTCCCTCGTAACAAGCAACCCACATTACTCCTGCAGTATATCACGTTTCATTCGCGCTTTGAGTGCGAAACACTAGCCACAGACTTTCGAAATATTACGTCACAATACGATGACATGGCGACGCGTATAAAAGCGTGTATTTGTCTCGTGACTCGGCGTTACATGACTCTTACTGTCTGAAACAAAACAGCTTCTGTCAAAATCATAAAGTTTCCTTGACAGGAAATGTCAGATCTTTACAGACGAAGGATGAAGTGTGTAATTACGAATCGTTGCTGCCTCTAGGGCCATTTATATTTTATTCTTCAGCGGAGAAACTTACAATCACATTTCTGAGAGCGAAAATTCAGTTGGATGCGTCTGGCAAAAAAACTGTAAGACCAAAATATCACCATTATGTCTGTCTGCCTCACCTGGTAGAATGGCCGTTTAAAATTGAACTGGAAGGCTCGTACAATTTTCTACTTTCATCTCCTTCCAACCACTTTTATCTACCCATATTATTGTCTTTGTTCTTCCCTTACGTCCTCGCGCTTCTTTAAGTTAAATACGTTTTGGGTAAATATCCTTTAAAAGACGTAGTTGTAAAGGAACAGCAATTATTGTTATCTCCTGTGCTATGTTCTAGGTCAGGGGTTCCCAAACTTTCTCGGTTCACAGCGCCCTTAGCGTCTCAGCAATTTTTTTCACGGCGCCCCTAGGCCAAAAGAAATAGTTAACAGTTCTGTTAGGTCCAAAGAACTCAATAAGTATTTATGTTCCAACAACTTAGTAAACGTTTGAAAGAAAATATACAAATATTGAAAGAAAAAAATAATATTTTACGGTTAGGGGCGTAGCCGAAAGTACCGCGAACTAGAACGAGGTAGTAGTTCGCGCTGTGTCCGACAGGTATCGCCTCTTTTATCACTGACAGTTTTGCCTGTTAAAAAGCACGATTAAGATGACATGGTACACGGCGACGCGTGGGAGGGAAAATGAAGGGGCGACAGGAGACTGGAGTGGGTGTTCACCATGCCTCGTATGACCGCCGAGTATAGCTTCTCCAACACAGAACAAATGCTACAAGCTGACCCACACACCTCGGCTGCCAGCAGTCGACTGAAGTTTCACCCCTGCCGAGTCACATGGACTCGTCCGTTTCGCCGAAAGACGAAATCTGGTTTCTGCGCGTGTGCCATCTGATCGTAACTGCACTATACCACCTTCCGCAATTTGGAGCTCTGTGTTCCCTCGAAAATTTGAAATATTCTGCGGCGGCCAGTGGTGTCGCAGCGCACAGTTTGCGAACCACTGTACTAGGTTAATTGGCCCTAGGTCATGTAAATAAATACCGAATTTTATCTAGAAAATAAAGCTGAAAATATTATTGGGTCAGTATGAGATTTGTAGTTATGTATGGTGCAGTAATATGGCTTATAAGAGAGAAGGAAGAAATGATAACGACATGTAAAAGGAAAATAATGAGAATTTTGAAAAGAAAAAGAAACAATGATATTGAGTGGAAGACAAGAGCAAACAGAGAACTGAAGGCAACAAGCGACTGGAAATAATTTCAGTAATTGGGTCGAGAATATTGGGTTGGTTGGAATATGCAGACGTTAACGCACGAAAAACTTCTTGGACTGCCTACAGAAAGGGAGACGTAGCAAGTATAAAGAGAATAAGGTAGCATTTTGCCACTTCAATATGACGCACATTTTGTGCTTTCTGTCACAAATTTTCCAAAAATCAGGAACCACGTCAAAATTCTAGGGACCAGAAGGATGACATGAAGCAAGTTCCTTACTGAGGGCCCAAAAATACTAGGCACCGCCGTATAGAATCCAGTCGCCCGGCCAAGCTGGCGCCGGATGTTTTTCCACACTTGCTTTATATAGATAACTAGTTGTGAAGACCGTCAAACGCAGGTACTTGTAGCAGAATTCCTTTATTTCATGAACGTGGCAGCTACATGTTTCGGCCTGATTCCCATTAGTCCGTCATCAAGCTGTACTTAAAACTGCATACACAGGAAAGGAACGTATTGCTATGTACACTGAGCTTAAAGTGTAAAATAACTGCCGTTTGAGTTTTACTGTTATATCGAAGTTTGACACCTCTGTTAATGAGAAAAATTTAGAAATTTTTTCAATTTGAAGTAACAAAGTTGTTGTTGTTCGCGATGATTTAATTATGCAGTTGCTCGGAGTTTTATAAACTTGAAAATTCTTGTCGTCTCGCTTGGGGAGAAGGACGTTAAATACGTAGACGGAATTGTGATGTTTATTAGAGGAATGTTATGTTTATTAGAGGAGTGTTACGTCATATGAAGCCGTATTTCTTCCACGAACAAATCTATAATAACATACAATTATGGAGTTATATTTTTTAATAGCATAAGCTTGGAACAAAGTAGGAAGTAAATAACTTTACCTACTTGAAGGGGAAATATAATTTTTGTATTGCTTTATATTCCTATAATTTATGTGGTAATTGGAAACGATATTATTGTTACTGACTCTTCAGTAAACAATAAGGGAAACATAAGAAGGGGTAAGGAATTAAAGCATTTCATTAATACGGACTTGCCTGTTATTTGTCTGGAAACTGAAACCCGCTAATTTCGAATACGTCATGAACTGTATACACAACAGCAACTTGGCCTGTTCATACGGTAACTCACGGTGTAAACACAAGCTTACGTTGTCGCTGTATTTGATTAAGTACCTCACAATAAGGACATACGGACTCTTAGGCTTCTAGTTCCATGCATTCTTAAACTCGGCACCAGACGAAGGTGAACAGTCACCTGCATATCGCAGCAAACCGGCGCGGGGGGGGGGGCGCCCCTGCTGCCGTCAACAGGGGATAAGTTACTGTACTGGCCACTGAATCTCTTTAAAAGCTGTCAGTAGTCAAAGACGTCTTACTTCCACCTGGGATCGAAACCAGATATCTCAGTTGTCAAGTCTACATCTTAGTTACTATGCCAACTCCAATCACCCACGAGAGGAAAATCTGGTATTTTTGCAAACTCAAATCCGCAACCACCAGTAGAACAGGTGTGTATTGAATGACGTAAGGAGGGTACGGAAAGTTTGAGACGATGAGGGGGTGTTGTGTGTTAGTGTGCCTTCTCGTACCCTGTTACACAAGCTACAGAAAACTGTAAACATGCCAGAAACGGTAAACAGTCTAACTGGAATATACATTTTGTCTTGTACAGTCCATGCATTGTCCATAACCAGTTCGCAACACTCAAACAACAAAATGCACGACATCGTTCTTGAGATATTTATATCACAATATCACACTGGATATTAAGTGAAGTATTATATGATACAAATATCTAAGGAGCGATATGTGTATTTTGTTGGTTCAGTATTGCCAACAGAAATATAAATATGTAACAAATACATACAAGTTTATGGGTACACAGAACTATGATTTTACCTGTTGTTTTGTATGGTTGTGAAACTTGGTCTCTCACACTGAGGGAGGAACAAGGACTGAGGGTGTTCGAGAATAGGGTGCTGAGGAGGATATTTGGGCCTAAGAGGGACGAGGCGACAGGGGATTGGAGAAGACTACATAACGAGGAACTTAATGACCTGTACTCATCACCAAATATTATTCGGGTAATCAAATCAAGAAGAATGAGATGGGCGGGGCATGTAGCACGTATGGGGGAGGTGAGAGGTACAGACAGGATTTTGGTGGGGAGATCTGAGGAATGCGACCACTTGGGAGACCCAGGCGTAGATGGGAGGATAATATTAAAATGGATCTTCAAGAAGTGGGATGGGGCATGAACTGGATTGAGCTGGCTCAGGATAGGGACAGGTGGCGGGCTCTTGTGAATGCGGTAATGAACCTCCGGGTTCCATAAAATGCGGGTAATTTCTTGACTAGCTGAGAAACTGTTAGCTTCTCAACAAAGCCTCTGCTCCGTGGAGTTATTTAGTTAGTTAGTTAGTTAGTTAGTTAGTCAGTCAGTCAGTCAGACAGTCAGTCAGTCAGTCAGTCAGTCAGTTAGTTAGTTAGTTAGTTAGTTAGTTAGTTAGTTGGTTAGTTGGTTGGTTGGTTGGTTACATACAAGTTTATTTGTTGCCAACTACCCTGTATGGAGTTACCACGTAAAGAATAAACACCGCGGACTACAACCAGGGATTTCTACCCCACACAGTTGGAAATGATCACGAAACAGATGTTTGGCAATAGACTTATAATATTTATATTTTACATTCTTTATACTTAAATGAATTTTATGTATCAAAGCACTAATTTTATCATAGGCAAACTAAAAAGTCAGTGACTACGACTGTAATATATGTCTGTATGTATGTACGTATGTATGTATGTATGTATGTATGTATGTATGTTTTACCATTCTGTGACACGCTGCACGCTGCTTATGTCTATAGCAGATGACTCCCTGATGATGGCTGAGTAGTTCAGCCGAAACATGTAGGAGGATATATACCTACTGTGCACTAGTTGGCAATAAATAAATTTGTATATATAAAACACCTGCGCGGGAAGTGTAAAATATTAAATATACAAAAAATATGCCTACTCTTCCTTGCTAAACCAGAAATCAGGGATGAACTGAAGATGTATATAAGGACGTAGGTTGCAACAGGGGCTGTGGTTGGTCAGTCACGTCGCACACATTAAGGAACATGACTCTGACTATATAACGTGGGAAAAGTATTTATTGGAAGGGGAAAACCAAATAACTCGGCAAAAAGCTCTTCTAATGTAACACTGTTCACAATAAATTATATAGTGTGTCCCGTAACTCCAGAGTGGGCTGCAACTCTGTCTCCAAGTGCCCCATTCTGCTGGACAGGTTTACCAAACCTCGACTCGATCAACAGGTGGGCCTCTTTGTCATGGAATATGACAGCAGCTCGTATAGTTAGCAATAGATTCTGCTAGGTTGCGTTGGATGACCTAGAAATAGGGGTTGTTTTCCCAGCGGCAGCAGAGACCTATGTTTTCAGGTCTTCTATGCCGGTGTTGCTGCTATAGTTGTCTTACGGGCCTTGACACCGTTGTGCATACTGAGTTTGCTCCGACGTTTCGAGAAACATGGTCCTTCCATCTTCAGGGTGACTGAATTTGATTTAGGCAGATCCTGAAGTAACTAAACAGATAGTCAGTAACGTTACTGCTAATGATCCAACACGTCAAGTTGTTACAGACCGCTTTATCTGCTAGTTACGTCGTTTAAAACCGTTAAAACTCTCCCTTATGTCGTTACAGGCCGCTAAAGGTGTCACTTGTACCTTTCAGCTGTAGCAAGGAACGTCCTAAGCCTATGTATTGCATTCACTGTTTAATTATTTGAGGCTTTAATAAATAGTGGTAAGTATTTTACCACTTCCTTCAATATTAAAAAAAACTTTTTATTTTGTCGATACAGCGTAATTGTGTGTTTCCTGTAGGTATAAATATTACAGCAAGCAGCTATTATTTTCCTAAGCAACACTAAGTGGTTGAATTTTGTAATGGAGGGTATTTTGTTTATTTCGAAGTATGAGCTGGGTTTTATGTGTTATGTAGATTAATTATCTCACTGAACGAATTCTGGGAACTTCCTTCGGAAAATCAGGAGCACATAAAAAATTCTACCAGCTTCTGTGTTTCCAAACGTTACTGTGCCCCTTTGCTCTGCAACCCGAAACTCTCCCATCGCTAACACAGTTCGCTGCTAAACTCCCGCCCAGAAAAACTAAAATTTACAATAACATTTTACTTAAAAGGTTAAATTCCGACAGTTTATGGATCTGAGGGAAAGAAACATTTCCTTCTTTTCGAGGACTCTCAGAAGAAATTTGGGATATATTAAAGCTTTTCTGTATATTTCGATTTGTAATTACAAGTTGGACCTACTTTTTGCATTCCGCAACCAATTTACTTCAGATCTGACCTTGACACGTGCCGTATGTTTGATCAGTGCATATGCACTTAATGCAGTTTCCTCTAAAACCCGGACCAAGAGTTCGTTGACCTTCGTACAGGACAGATGTCTCTTCGGTTCCTCTCGCCTTGCAAGCTCGACACTGCTTGCTGTAGTGGGGTAGTTCGCGCCGCAATAAAGTGGGCTGTGGTTACAAGCTATCCAGCAGATATATATGAGTGTATATTAATTTATTTACTTTAGAAGCACTTGTAAGCCAACAGAAACTTTTTATATTGTGATATTAATATTACTTCGGCGCTCTTCGAAGTTGAGAAATTAACACGTAGCGACGTCGCTGTCAGGGTGTGTATCACAGAAATTTACCTTGAATTTTACAATTACATATTTAAAGTTAAACGTTTTGCTAGTAACACTTTAATTCTTAGTTGTTGCTGGTATAACTGAATACGAAATATTAGGTTAAACATTTATTATCATTTTATTTTATTCTGAATATGCATCTGTAACTTTCGTAATGTATTCATATGCCAATGCGTTCTGAAAGACGGTTGGCAATCTTGTACTTAACGCGGTTCCCTCTAAAACCCGGACCAGAAGTTCGTTGACATTCGTAGAGGGCAGATGTCACTTCGGTTCCTTCCGCCTTGCAAGCTGCACACTTCTTGCTGTAGTGGGGTAGTTCGCGACGCGATAAAGTGGGCTGCGGTTACAAGATATTCAGCAGGTATATATGATTATATATTAATTTATTTGCTTTAAAAGCGTTTGTAAGCAAACAGAAACGTTTTATATTGTGATATTAATATTATTTCTGCGCTTTTCGAAGTTGAGAAATTAACACGTAGTTACTTCGTTGTCAGGGTGTAGACCACAGCAGTTTGCCTTGAATTTTACAATTACGTGTTTAAAGTTAAAAGTTTTGCTAGTCAATTCTTAATTGTTGCTGGTATAACTGAACTCGAAATATTAGGTTGAAAACTTTATTTTCATTCTATTTTACTCTGAATATACGTATGTAGCTTTCCTAATGTATTCATACGCGAACAAGTTCTAGAAGGCGAATTACGTGTTCTGAAAGGAGACACGCCATTTTGGTTACATACGGTAGGAAAAGGCAAGCAACTATACAGCGATATTATTAAGATATTTACAAATTGTGTGGAAAGAACAAGTTACGTGCTGTTACTGTCATGTTGTTGGCTTGCATTCGGCAGGCAACCAGTTCGAATCCTGACACAGAAATTATTGATTTATTGTTATCCGGATTCATCATGGCTTTCTTCGACCGAGAGTGGCATCGATAGAGAATGAAACTTCGTACGTATAAATTAAATTCAAGGTTTTATTTTGTTCCTTTGCGATAATGTTTTCTAATATATTAAAATCGCTTCTTTACAAATGCATTATATTGATAAGACGTATTACGTACTCGAATATTAATTTATTATCTCATATTTTAGAACTTCTTGACAGGATTTTTTTAAACATAATTATAAAGCGTAATGTTTAACTTAAGCCCGTATTTTATGAGTTCCTTATTTGACGAAGTGAAAGTTGCAGATTTGTGGGGTTTGTTTATATAAGTAAATGACTTAGTCGAACGTATGGAAAAAAATGTAGACTCCATCCATCACTGTAATATACATGTTTTTACTTTGCTTTACTATTTTAGGTGAGAATCCAAGAACAGTAAAAAACATTTTAAACTTAAGTAGGAGGTAGAAATTTTAGTAATTTTGTAGGTTTATATAGGTAAAACTCGCCTCCATATAGTGCAGAGGTTACGAATAAGAGGAGCTATGCCTCTACTACATCTACTCCTGTTGAGTTATGAATTTTGGGGCGTACATAGAAGAAGAATTGGAAGTGGAAGGGTTAGGTGCTTGCTTTTTTAGGTAACTTATTTAGTGAAATGTCCAAGAAAAATGCGGACTTCATTATTATGTTATTACATTATTTTTTGTATCAATGGACCTAAGAGCACAAGACCATATTTAATTATAAGTAGGCTGGGGAATATGGGTTGTACATAAGAAACTGTTTATTAGAAAATACTGTTTGTAAACGTAGGTGTGCAGGCTGGCTACTGGACAGCACCTGATGTTAATGGATGCAGTATTCTGTTTAATTTGATTCAAATAATGAATTTTGGGTTTGATTTGATATTACACTGCGGGACATAAGACATTGTTACTAGTATTAGTATTAGCATTAATATTAGTATTAGTAATAGCATTAGCAGTCAACGTCCATCTAGCGCTGAAGTCGAGATTGTGCTGAGCCGTACCTCTACGATCCGTCTGCGCCTTCGTGGCATGTGTGGGATAACTTTACCTTTATTATTATTATTATTATTAGAATTAGCAACACTCTAAGTTAATAATTTCTTCACTGAATATTATTCGGGTGATCAAATCAAGAAGAATGGGTTGGATGGGTCATGCAGCACGTAAGGGGGAGAGGGTAGTTGCACACAGGGTTTTGGTGGGTAAACCCGAGGGGAAAAGACCACTTGGAAGAAGTAGGCTTAGATAGGAGGATAATATTGAAATGGATCTTCTAGACGTGGGATGGGAAGGCATGGACTGGATTGGTCTGGTTCAGGACAGGGGAAAGGCGTCAGGCTGTTGTGAATGCGATAATGAACATCTGGGTTCCATAAAATGCGGAGAATGTCTTGGACTAGGTTTGGAAATCTTGGCTTCTCGGGAAGGGCTCTACTCTGTGGAGTTGTTAGTTAGTTAGTTAGTTAGTTAGTTAGTTAGTTAGTTAGTTAGTTAGTTAGTTAGTTAGTTAGTTAGTTAGTTAGTTAGTTAGTTAAGTTGGTGGGTGAATAGTACGTAGGAGGGTGGGTGGGTGTTTAGTAAATTACTGTTTATTAATTTGATGCCTTTACATGTTACGCGAGCTATTCTGTTTACTTGTAGAATGGTGAATGCCATTGTTACCAATATCTGAAGTCCAGTTTACACTTTTAATCAACAATGGTGTATCCTGCTAGGAATATCCGTTTCTTAAATTTAAAGCTTCTGTAGCTTATATTTTTTTACAGTTCTGTTCAGCTGTTCCACTTTAATTTCACGGCACAAGCACGATGCACCTTACTGCAGCCTTCTCCCTCCTTTCTCGTCACTCCCTCCCTGTACGTTAGTTCCACTTAACTCATTCGTTGCTGTCGTCTTTATCTAGTGCAAGCGCAGGTGGCTTGCTGCTGACCTTGCACAACATTATCTAACTGTGCGTCCAGTTTTGTAACCTTCATCAACTCAGTTATTCAAGTATTCCTTAGGTCTCTATTCTTGGTGACGAATCACATAACGAACTACTGCGTCCTCTGAACAGAACGCCCATGGTTTAATGAAACAGGGTTTGTATAGCTCATTGTTATTGTGTTTTATGGGTCTCTGCCGTACCTCTGTTATGCTTAATACGTTGGAATACTGACGCGTGATTAGACTGATGATATTGTGAAGATATTTTGTGCAGTTGAAACATTAAGTACCTGAATGCATTTCCTATATCATTAAATCTGTTACGGGAAATTGTATTTCTGTCTACTTGTTTAGAGCAAACAACCGAAGAGGTCTTGAGTAAATAACAAATACATTTTCTTTTTCATTAATTACCGGTAGTTGGTAATGAAGGAGGTTGTTCGACTTGGAGAATATTGCGCTACAGAAAGTCTTCTACATGAAGTCAGGTGACAGCCGTTTAGGTCGCAGGTGTTCATAATATCATAACACCATGTCGACTGTGGCTGACAGGGCGTCTGGCAATTTTTACCGACGTGTGGGACTTACGAAATGGTTAAACGTTTTCTAGTTTGTGTTGAAAATGTAGTGTGTTTTGTGAATATCTGCTCAGGAACGACCGCACGTTTTTATGGTCGTTAATAACGTAAATTATATTACTCGTGTACCGTAAAATGTAATGATATTTTCAAAGTAAGAAATGACTTGCTACAATCTGTCTTCTGCATCACAGATTACATCGTTTAATGTCTTAGGCTCGTGAGATGGAGTGGGAAGAAACAGTGGCTGTAGCAGACGGAAATATAAATACGTTCGAAACATAAGCCTTAAAACCTTATATATGTGAATCTTACAAGCTTTATAATGAAAAAATATTTTCTTTTTCCATTCTGTAAATCCATGTCTGATAATGGCATCATAAATAAAAATATACTCTATTTTAAAAACGCTCATCCCTAAGCCACTCTTGACACAAAGACGGTCCATTTATTGAGTGTCACTTTACGATTGGGCAACGCGAATGACGAATTACTGCAAATTTGTTTTAAATAGCTGACTTTTCGTAAAACAGCATGACGTATTTTGATATAACCACCACAATCCCACGTGGGTAATTTATCCATTCTGCGAATAATTTTACATAAATTATACAGTATTTGCTAAACAAATACGTCAAGATTTGCCATTTTTGTACGTTGGCAACATGCATATGTATGGCACAGATCATTTCTGTATATTTTTCTCTACTAACACATTAAAAGAACTAACACTTAACTTCTTCTGGTTGTGGGTTTCATCTCTTCTTTCTGCATGGCCGGCCCATAATAAATTAACACGTTCTGTACATCCACATGCATCCATTGCCAACCGGTGTCAGTTATACAGGCTGCATAGCATTCTTCTTTCGATTCTAATTCCGAAAATACTTTACCTAACTTATTTATACTTGCAGTAAATATTTGGTTAGGCTCGTGTCTAATATGTTATACTCGCTCAAATTTAATTTTTGGCAAAACAGAGGTTACTTTACGTTACTGTCTTTCACATTTTATCCGTTGATTCGTTAACGCTTCGTGGATAGTAGATGAAAACAGCATTGTACAAAGGGCCATACGCTTCGAATATGTGATAGAATTATTGGTTAAAAAAACTGAAAATTGTGTACTCCATGGTGTAGTACGTAGGCTTTAGCAAGGCATTCTTTACTTTCAAAATTTCGCACTGTTTCACGATGCACGCGAAAATGTCATTTTATTTACGCCCATAATAAGTGTTTGGGCTTCCATGTGCCGATATCAACTAAACTCACAAATACGTATCTTGTACCGAATGCCATCCAAATCTGACAGTAAGTGCGGGAAGTATGAATAAAAATTAATTTACACCATTAAGTAAAGCACGGCCTTTACTCCGCCGAATTTTACGGTATTGAGAGTATCTTTTTTCATTCAGCTCAATTTGTAAGAAACACCTGAGGATCGAAATTAAAAAACAGAGGGAACTGAGAAAATAGATACGTACAAGAATGCAGAAAGATACAAAATTTTGCGTGAGGAGTGGAGACAAAAAATTATCCACCTTTCCCCTGAAAATACGACAGTAGCGTAGCTCCAGCCCATACATACATACATATATACATACGTACGTACATACATACATACATACATACATACATACATGCATGCATGCATGCATGCATGCATACATACATACATACATACATACATACATACATACATACATACATACATACATACATACATACATACATACATACATACATACATACATACATACATACATACATACATACATACATAGTGTATTTCATAAGTGTACAAAATTTTTTACAGAATAAAATGATCTGTAGGGGTTTGTCAGGAAAGAGGGCAGTTAAATAATTTTATAAAGTTTACTGCGAAATATCTCAATGTAGGAGGGGCTTCATGCCCTGGGAACAGGAGGGTCAAATGTTTATATAAGCGTGTTATAGAATATATTGATGTAGGAATATACTGGTGTAGGATGGGCTTCATACCCAGGAATAAGAAAGATAAGTATTTATATATCATATACTGTAAAATATATTGATGTAGGGGGGCTTCATGCCCGTCAATAGGAAGGATAAATATTTATATATAGTGTACTGTAAAATATATTGATGTAGGGGGGCTTCATGCCCAGAAATAACTAACTAACTGACTGCATGGAGCAGAGGCCATTTTGAGAAGCCAACAGTTTCTCAGCTAGTCAAGAAATTCCCCGCATTTTATGGAACCCGGGGGTTCAGTACCGCATTCAAAAGAGCTCGTGCCCAGAAATGTCAGGGTTAATATTTATGTAAGATGTATTGTTCAATATATTGATGTAGGAGGGGCTTCATGCAGGGGAATTAGGAGGTTTAAATATCTATATATAGTGTATTGTGAAATATATTCTAATAGGAGGGGCTTCATGCCCGGCAATAGGAAGGTTAAATATCTATATACAGTGTATTGTGAGATATATTGTAGTAGGAGGGGCTTCATGCCCGGCAATAGGAAGGTTAAATATTTATATAAGGTGTATTCTTCAATATATTGATGTAGGAGGGGCTTCATGCCCGGGAAATAGGAGGTTTAAATATCTATGTATAGTCTATTGTGAAGTATATTGTAGTAGGAGGGCTTCATGCCCGGGAAAAGGAGGGAAAATATTTATATATAGTGTATTGTGAAATACATTCTAGTAAGAGGGGCTTCATGCCCGGAAATAGGAGGGTTAAATATTTATATAAGGTGTATTGTTGGATATATTGATGTAGGGGTGGCTTCATGCCCGGAAATAGGAAGGTTAAATATCTATATATAGTGTACTGTAAAATATATTGGTGTAGGGTTGGCTTCATGCCCGGAAATAGGAAGGTTAAATATCCATGTATAGTGTACTGTGAAATATATTGATGTAGGGGTGGCTTCATGCCCGGATGTAGGAAGGTTAAATATTTATATATAGTGTACTGTGAAATATATTGATGAGGGGTGGCTTCATGCCGGAAATAGGAAGGTTAAATATTTATGTAAGGAGTATTGTAAAATATATTGATGTAGGAGGGGTTTCATGCCCGGGAATAGGAAGGTTAAATATCTATATATAGTGTACTGTGAAATATGTTGATGTAGGGGTGGCTTCATGCCAGGAAATAAGAAGGTTAAATATTTATATATAGTGTACTGTGAAATATATTGATGAGGGGGGGCTTCATGCCCAGAAATAGGAAGGTTAAATATTTATATAATGTGTATTGTTGAATATATTGATATAGGGGTGGCTTCATGCCCGGAAATAGGAGGGTTAAATATTTATGTATAGTGTATTGTTCAATATATTGATGTAGGAGGGGCTTCATGCCCGGAAATAGGAAGGTTAAACATTTATATATAGTATACTGTGAAATATATTGATGAGGGGGGGCTTCATGCCCGGGAATAGGAAGGTTAAATATTTAAATATAGTGTAGTGTGAAATATATTGATGTAGGAGGTGCTTCATGCCCGGAAATAGGAAGGTTAAATATTTATATATAGTGTATTGTAAAATATATTGATGTAGGAGGGGCTTCATGCCCGGAAATAGGAGGGTTAAATATCTTTATATAGTGTACTGTGAAATATATTGATACAGGAGGGCCTTCATGCCTGGAAATAGGAAGGTTAAATATTTATATATAGTGTACTGTGAAATATATTGATATAGGAGGGGCTTCATGCCCAGAAGTAGGAAGGTTAAATATTTATATATAGTGTACTGTGAAATATATTGATGTAGGAGGGGCTTCATGCCCAGAAATAGAAAGGTTAAATATTTATATATAGTGTACTGTGAAATATATTGATGTAGGAGGGGCTTCATGCCCGGAAATAGGAGGGTTAAATATTTATATATAGTGCATTGTGAAATATGTTGATATAGGAGGGGCTTCATGCCCGTAAGTAGGAAGGTTAAATATTTATGTATAGTTTACAGTGAAATATATTGATGTAGGAGGGGCTTCATGCCCGGGAATAGGAAGGTTAATTACATATATAGTGTATTGTGAAATATATTGATGTAGGAGGGGCTTCATGCCCGGGAATAGGAAGGTTAATTACATATATAGTGTACTGTGAAATCTATTGATGTAGGAGGGGTTTCATGCCCGGGAATAGGAAGGTTAAATGTTTATATATAGTGTACTGTGAAATATATTGATGAGGGGGGGCTTCATGCCCAGGAATAGGAATGTTAAATATTTATGTATAGTGTACTGTGAAATATATTGATATAGGGGGATTTCATGCTCGGGAATAGGAGGGTTAAATATTAATATAACGTATATTTTTCAATATATTGATGCAGGAGGGGCTTCATGCCCGGGAATAGGGTGACTAAATAATTTTGTAAATTACGTATTAAAAAATTTGGTTTTAAACGGTCTTTTGCCTTCTTAATGTTGTGTTCTCCCAATTAAAATAGCCACTTGTGTGTATTTCTCCTCTCAAAATTGTCTTTGCGTATCGTGTTTAGAGTAGAGAAACACTTTCAGATGCAAATAAAATTCCTTTGATTTGAACGAATGCCAACGACGTTTACGTATGCGTAATTTACTCTATTCTCTAATCCTCATTTGGTAGACCTACGAAATCTTTTCCTCAACAGCGTGTTTTCACAAAGTAAAATATTGTTATATTTTCTAATTAACAACGATATTTATATACAACTGGCGATTATTAATGACTGTAATTAATTCACTCATTTCTTTTTTAATTATTTCGCACTAATTCGAAATTAGAACCTGTAAGATTTACACGTAGATGCACAAAATTAATGTAAGAATCACCAACCATCAACAGCATTCATTTTAAATTTCTAGTTCAACATTAATTCTCAAACTGTCTGTGACAATAAATGTCGATAGAGACCGGCGTTTCTCTAAATTCGTTGTTATTTCTGAGTGTCACTTCATCATTTCAGAAAAACTCAAGCGCAGCCTAAAGCTAACCTGTGGTTTAATTTCGTGTGGTTTCAAAGTTTCGCTCTTGTTTATTTTCGGGAGTGTTTGGGCACCAAATGTAAAAATTCTTAAGTTTGCGAGAACGTTTGTGCAGTGAATGAAAATTCTTATACCACGTCTTTTTAATGCGTATTATATTCCTCGTGGTCTTGAATAGTGTTTTTTGAGTCATTAGTTTTTTCTTTTCGAGTGTTACGCGTAGAAACTTGGTGTTCGTTGTGATCGTGCAGTGTCTAATTACTTGTGATATGAATACGAAAGAGATAGCAACAACCGCATAAGTGCCAATGCCAGTGCCAGTGCCAGTGATAGTGGTAGTGATTGTGATTGTGATTGTGGCGGTGATAGTGCTACAGTTTCAAGTGCTGTGATTGTGTGAACATTTCAACAATCCAAGAATTGCAGCAGCAGGCATCCGGGGCAGAACGTCGAACCCAGGACCAAGTGGAAAAGAGCAACACGCAAAACGTAACGTTACCGATACTCATGCATTCATTTATTAGTTACGCTTGTGTGAATGTGGTGTGAATGCGTTCTATAAATCATCCCACGATTCTGCATCTGGAGCGGCCTTCGAGGGACAAACCAAAGGTAGGTCCTTGATGTCCAGGGACCAACAATGCGGTGACGTCGAGGGATAGGAATTGAAGGTTGGTCGCGTGCGTTGTTACAAATGGAGGAGTGAAAGCACATTTGTAGCCCTTACATTTCAGGTGCCACTAAAGTCATTGAATTATCGTCGTAGGCGTCATGTTTTGATATCCACACAGTATAGCTGATAATAATCAGTAGCAGTCGAACAAGCGATCGTATTAGAATGCGAATGAAATGGTTGGCGTTGGACGTTTCTGTAAATAGTCGCCAGGCTGTGTTACACTCGGCAGGTTCTGTATTACAGTCGCGAATTCCTTCCGTAAGCGTGAAGCAAATAATAAGAATGCAGTTTACTGGATCGTGCTGGCCTTAGCGTTTGATTTGCGGAATGAATGTAGCGTTTTTCGAATATGACGTGTTTAATTTTAAAGTTTCAGTAGACGAAGAAAAATAAGAAGAAGAAGCCGTCGACTTTTTATTTTGTTGATGCCGCTGGCACCCTTATTGAAAGAAGCGCCGTTCGAACGCAATAAACGCATGCTGGACTTTAAGCGCAAGAATATATCGATTTTTTTTTACCTTCCGATAAGTAACCGTAACTGTGTCTGAACAAAATAGTCTTATCTTCGTTATACCGTGTGTTTGTTTTCATCCGCAACAGTCGACGGTGTGCCTTTGTATTTAAATGGTCATTGCGTGATCCTTTTCTGAAAAGGATTACATATGTAATGAACCGAGAATACAAAGCACTCATTCACGCTTACATTTTCCGTAAATATTTGTGCGTGGCGTACTGAATCAGAAACTGTACGTACAAGAAGATGAACAACAACGAGGTACAAGAACACGGACAGCACAGGTAAGTTTTCAGCACTTCCAAATTTCTTATTTGCGGACTGTACTTCTTACTGTTTTCAATTTTTCCCGGACTGTACGTGTTACCGTTTTACTAATTGTGCCTTTTTTCTTTTTTTTTTCCTTTTTTTTGGGTCTCTTTTCAGGTCCCGCTCATATCCTGTGCCTCACCGTGGCGAGCGGGTGAAACAAGGAACGATGCATCCCCCGAAATATTTCAGTTATTACTTACAAAATATTTGTTTGCCACTTTACATATTTTGTCACGTTTACGCTGTTATTGCAAAGGTGATAGATTTGATTTGCCTTGCTTGGAACGTTTGTGCAGCTATAAGTTTATGTAATAATTAGCGCTGAACGTACGTGTGCAGGTAAATTTAACATCCGACATTTAACAGCGTTTCAAAATAAACCCTGCACGAAAATTCATATTTTCCCGACAAATATTAAAAATACGACGGATTTTGCAGCCCCTTGGGAATTAATATTATCACGTTTTGTGAACAGTTTCCATTGATCCTTTTCTTCTTTCCGAAGTACCATCTGCCACACAAATTTGACTGCTTCGAGCAACACAGGTGGCTGTCTTCATATTTATGTCATGAGTTAAACCCTGTGGAAGGATTTTTATTGAATATTAGATTTGTGATGTCCATTCTAACGACAAGTGTAATAACTTCAAATAATTTGTTCACATATCTGCCACTTTTCTTGCGGGCCAGATTAAATCCATAGTTGTACCTAGTTAGGTCGGAATGCAGCACGCACTGCGTAGGCATTTACTCGTACTTGTTTACACGTATTTGACATAGAAGCTTGGGAATGAAGAGGAATATTGAATTAATGTCAGCTTTTCTGCAGTTGATAGCTTCGTACGATTCTTTGATTAGGCAGACCTAAGACTGTACCCAAAAGCGCAATAGAATAAAGAATAAGGCACTTGTATTCGTATTCCAAATTTCTATAGTCAGCGCGAAATTAATTCTAGGCCTATATATTTCTATTCTTCTCGTTTGTCAGTTCACCATTTGAAGACATTAGCAGAAAAAAGGATGAGCTGAAAATTGTCATACACAACACCCAATGAATGTTTCTAGCCCCCTCCCCACGAAAAACCTTCAGATTTTTTAAAGTGGCATTTCGAATGCCTCAGCAGTCCCCTCTTTTCACATTTGCTGAAAGCGAAGTCTGAGAGAAAAGTGGAAAGGAGTGTAAAGTTTTCACCGCCCTGCTGTAGAATATCTGTAGGCCTGTATTGCTGAAATGGCTGCATAACCACAAGGTGCTTAAATGCAACTCACATAAAACTTAAAAGCCACGGATCAAAAATAAAAAACATATCGCAACAAAAACACTGTAGCGGTAATAATTAAAGAGAGTAATAAATTCGTGGAATGGGTGCCGGTTTTATGTCACATGAATGAAGATGAAACTAAAGAAATTTCAATGAATACGCCTACAGAGAAGTAAATTTGACTTTTGACTTCAGAATAGACAAACGTCCCAAAAACAGCGTTTTTTATACGGGATATAATTTAAGCAAATCCTTTAAAAACTGTCCTCCGGGTATGTATACACATTTTTCAGAATTATCGTTTTCGGGAATGCCTCGTTCCTTGGCTAAACAGGATCCGTTTATTGCAAGTGTTAACTTCAGAGTCCTTCCTGTTAACGAAGCTACTCTGTCTTGCATTTCAATGAGGAACCTACAAATATGTGTTAAAAACTCTGCTCATTATATCACCTGCTACTTGCACACTAAAATCCTCTGACAACGGTATCACGTGTGAATCAACACTAATAGGCTCTTGAACTATGTCCTTTGTCTCACTTTATTTACACACGCGACGTTTCGAAAGCGACTGCTTTCTTCCTTTTTCATGGTACACCTGAGGAAGGGTGCAGTCGCTTTCGAAACGTCGTGTGTGTAAATAAAGTGAGATAACGAGAATAGTTCGAAAGTATATTAGTGTTGATTCACATACAGCCTGCCGCCTCGTTACTTTCCACACCAAAAATGCGGCGCCCTTTTTAAATTGGAATTTGTGGCGAACGTTAAGGCAGGAAGGGAAATGAAGTTTTAAATTTTGAATCTCCATAAGATCCAGATTGTGTATTCCTATTTACATTTTGATCTTCCAATTCGACAATTTCAATAGTTTCCTCTACCAAAATTCTTTAACCTAAAAATAGCAACCACCTATGTCTAAAGCTTGATTAACGTGTATCTAATTCAATCTTTCCCCTGAAGGCAGTGTTTCAGCCTTATCTTCTTGACGTTAATTTGAACAATTTAATTACATTTTTCTAAGCAACTCCAAGCTGTACATTTATGCAAGTATGTACACGTGCACTTTAGTGTTATGTTTATCGGCTTTCTTAACCCTTTAAAGACGAAGATCACACTGAATTGTATTTAAATATTCAGCTCGTACCGCGCAGTAAACACACCTCGTCTCGGTTATAAAAACCAGTAAGTTAATGCTGTATAGGGAAATAATCGCTGTTTGTTCTGAGATCCACACAAAACACATAAATACACTGTGTGGACAGAACGTAGAATTATATACATAAAGATCCAGTCCGTACCGTGCAGTAAACGCACTCCGTCTCGGTTATAAAAACCAGTCAGTTAATGCTGAAATAGGGAAATAATCGCTGTTTGTTCTGAGATCCACACAAAACACATAAATACACTGTGTGGGCAGAACGTAGAATTTGTGAATGTTAAACCTAGTGGTATATACAGTGACCACTGGGCTCTAAAGGGTTAAGACAGTGATTTAACACATTTTTTGTTTTAAGATTGCCTTTTTAACAAGAGGTAAAGGCCGTAAAGAAATTTCAAGCAATTGGGCTTCCTCCCACACTGAGCGCTAGGTGGCAGCGAGCTGTCAGTGTTGCAGATCCGCTGCTGTGTTTCTGGGGGAGGAGCCGGTAAGGATGCTGTGGAGATGAGAGACGTATCTGCCCCTGCCGGGATTCGAAGGACAATTCCTAATCCGTCCCGCCCTTGGCCTACCTCATTTAGCTTCTGTTATTCGAATGGCGCCGAGGTAATGTGGTAATTTTAAGGTAAGACAGCTCCGTTGGCGTATCGATTGTAAGTATATACTTTATTTTAATTTACAGTCAGACCCAAAAGACGTTCAACACACGTCTTATTGGCAGCTGGTTTCGGCTCATAAAAAAAGACATCATCGACCATAACAACTGTAAGCTGGAAACCCTCTATGTTGCAGGCAGGAGACTGAGGAGTTAAATAATACGTGTACTGACGTAATGTGCTGAACTAAACAATGATTTGTGTAACAAAAACACTAATCACCAACAAATGCACAAAGAGAGTTTTATCATCAATCGTAACACACTCCTACATGTTTCGACCCTGATGAGTCATCTTCAGGGAGAACTTCTTTGTTATCCTTACACTAAGGTTGCACTTTATAGTTAGTGAGAATGTGCTGTTGATTGTGTACTGCGATGTTTTCGGAGGCGTGAACTGTCTGCAGGCCCGGACTGCAGAGAGTTCAAGCCTCCAGTACACAGTACACAGTCAACAGCACATTCTCACAAAACGGTAAAGTGCAACCTTAGTGTAAGGATAACAAAATGTTCTCCCTGAAGATGACCCAGCAGGGTCGAAACATGTAGGAGTGCGTTACGATTGATGATAAAACTCTCTTTGTGCATTTGTTGGTGATTCAGTGTTTTTGTGTAATATTGTGCACGGACATGGAACACATAAAAATGATTTGTGTATTTGACTCTGCAACATAAATATTTTATAACAATTTCAATGTGTTGTATTTCCCATTTCTAAGGTTCCATTGCACAGTGTTTGCTTCCCATTCTCGCATTTGACCACATACTTTGTCTTTAATGGCGGAATTTTACCTCTAAATTCCGGCAGTGGGGCTTCTTGAGACTATTTGACAAGATTTTTACGTTACAAGAAATGTTATCCAGACGTTCCTGTGCCGTCCTTAACTAAGTTCGTAATGCCTCAGTCGGAGAAATCAGGGCCCTATCGAGATCTGAACCATTTACCTCCCGAATGCAAGGAAAAAAAATCCCGTGAATGAAGTTTATAACTGCGTACGTGCATTCGTGAATTCTGCCCGTATGTACAGGGCGTTTATTTGTAGAACTGTGAAGAGAAATTACACCTGATTTCTCGAACCGACTTAAAAGTTTTCCGACTTAATTTAACGCGATTTACATTTAAATATACAGCTCGCACCGCGCAGTAAACACACTTCGTCTCGGTTACAAAAACCAATCAGTTAATGCCGTATAGGGAAATAATCGCTCTTCTGATATCCATTCAAAATAAGTAAATGCACTCTGACGGTAAGACACGGAATTTGTGAATGTTTAAATTGGCATCCTGAAGACGACACCTGGAACGAGGGTCCAGGTGCTACAACGTATGGCGCGCTCGCTGTAAATCACTATTCATGTAAAATGCAGCAAAGTGTCTGTAGGTCTACACATGTAGGTGGTGTGCCAGATGGTCGTGTTCGAAGAAAGTGGTGTGTGTGCGTGCGTGTGTGCGTGCGTGCGTGCGTGCGTGTGTGCATGGTGTGTGTGTGTGTGTGTGTGTGAATAGAGTGTTGGTGTTACCAGCCGTTAGAAGCCTGTTGTTGAGTTTCCTACGCTTGACGATGGAAAATAAATATGTCAGGTGAGGAATTAATGTCTGGGGCCAGGATACATTAGTTTAAGGTCTGTTTGCTTGTCTTTGCTCAGGCTTGGCCACAGACGACTGATGTGTCAGGCCCTGTGTTACTTAAATATTAGTGTATCCGTGTAAGGTAGAGCTGGTTGAGGCACTCCACTACAAGTCTGAAGGTGGCGGACTCGATTCCCGATGGGGTCATTGGTATTTTTTACTATGGCCCTGGCGTCGACTCAGCCTCTAATATACATGATTACTAGGTGTACTTGCTGGGATGTAAAGGCGGCCGGTGTGTGAGGCTGACACCTTCATGTGCCGATTTGTAGAAATTCTCGGAGCCCCAATGTCCTGTCCTGGCCTGTAACGGGTAGTTTTACCTTACCTTTACTTACGCCTGACTTACACTAAAAAATGTGTGTTCCCTGTAAGGAAATCACACTGGATTCTTGAACCACGCCAGGTTTATAGTTTAGAAAGTGTAAGAATTGGCACTACCGACTGGTCAAAGTTCAAAAATCGGGTCGTCCCATTTGCTAGTGCCCTTTCTCATAGCCTACTGACCGTATATGGTTAGGGCTCCAGTGCGTCTATTAATAAGGGAATGGCTTTAGCAGAGAAATCTAAACAAATCCAACCTTGATTACGATTTATCATTCTGTTCCACACCAACCTGCCTGCGGCGTGCATTCCTTACCCTGGACTTTGTCTGCTCACACTTCAGAATGCAAGCTACACGCAATGCGTGCGAAAAGATATACACCGCTACCATAAAACTTATGTATTTATTCAGTGTTTCTGTCAATAGCTCGGGGTCGCTTTCCGATTCCTCCTAGAGGTAAGAGGTGGAAATAAGGACCTACTCAAAAACATGAATGGTTGAATGCTTAGTAACGTAGTGAAGAGCAAAACTGTATACGTTGTAGCATGCGCAGTGTGTGCGTCAAGTGAATGCGCAGTTGTTGTTGTCGTCGTCTGTGCTTTGTTACTTTAAATTTAATTCGCTATGTCAGTGCAGTACTTTCTAGGTTATGCCGGTCCCAGTGGCCGCGCGGTCTAAGGCGTAGGCCTGCGGCCGAGCGCTTGCTGGGATCGTGGGTTCGAATCCCACCGGGGGCATGGTTGTTTGTCTCTTGTGAGTGTTTGTGTTGTCAGGTAGAGGTCTCTGTGACGGGCCGATCCCTTTTCCAGGGGAGTCCTACCGACTGTGGTGTGTGTCTGAGTGTGATCAAGTGAAAATAACCTCGGCGCCTACTGTGAGTAGGTAGAAGAGGGAAGGACTGCGAAACGAAAATTTTCTGTTTTCTTGACCGTCCAAATTTAGAAATAATTTATTGCAATGACACCAGCAGGTTACACAACACAATATAAAATACGCACAGGGTGGTTTAAGGAGTATAATTATTTTATAATATTAGCATAAAGACAAAGGTTTAATTAGCCTAAATACTTAATCACAATGCAGTTTGTTACGTCTAAATATAACCACCAATAGCAAGGCGTCTGTACTTTCCGTGACATGTACGAGCTTGCTGGCCTGAGAATGACGGCGATTGGACCAAACTAATAGTGACAAATTTTGTGTTACTCATCTCCGTGCATATGATCAGTGCATATGATCAGTATAGTAAAACCGAACCAACTTATGCACAGTATTATTGTTTACTTATTTAACCTTTGTCTCCAGTTCAGCTTCTCCCCGACATGTTTCGGCAACAACTTTGCCATTTTCAAGGGGGATACTTCAAATTACATAAGACATTGTGCACTGAAATGTGACTTATGAAACTGTATTAAAATATTAAAAATGTTAAAAATTTTTCTATAAAAATTTATGCTGCACAATCCTTGTATTTGTTTTGGTGCTACGGCGCTATTTCTGGCCTGGCGTCCCTAATACATGTAATGCCAAGGTTTGTTTCGTATCGTGGGATATCCCAGGTACCAGGCCGAGGATATCACTCGGCCTGGTAACTTTTAACCTTCTAAAGCCTAGCGGTAACTTTACGTACCACCAGGTTTAACATTAAAAAATTCTACGTGGTGCCCACATTGCGTTTATGTGTTTTGCACGGATCTCAGAACAAACAGCAACTTTTGCCTTATAAAACATTAAGAGATTGGTTTTTATAACTGAAGTGGAGAGTGTTTACAGCGCGGTACGCACTGAGTCCTTATATAAAACAAATAGGCTTCGTCTTTAAAGGGCTAATACAAGGTTATAAGTCACATTTTAATGCACAGTGTCTTATGTAATTTGAAGTAGCCCCCCTTGATAATGGTAAAGTTGTTGCCGAAACATGTCGGGAGAAGCTGAACTAGAGACAAAGGTTAAATAAATAAATAATAATGTTGTGTATAAGTTGGTTCTGTTTTACTGTATTTACTGTAATAGTGACAAATATCATTGCTTTTTATCTGTGTTGTGTATTGTACAATTTTGGTTTTATTGTAAAAATTCAGTTTATTTTATTGTTTCATTTCCTCCGTATTACAGCAGATCTGCTTACGTTTCTCAGTACTTTTCTCTCGCGGGTTTGCCTGGGCTATGAAACCTTGCGTACCGGCGTTTCGAAGTAAAGTATTGTATTCATCTTCAGAGATAGACTCAATGGTACATTTCTCTAAAACAATGATATGCCTGCCTACGATTACATACGGTGACATTAACTAGAAAACTGCAACATGAATTTACAGTACGGCGAAAGATTCAAATTTCATAGAGTTGGCCTATATTTTGCGATATTTTTACAAACCTAGTAACATGTAATTATATGGAAAAATTGATGCTTTCTGTATCATTTGTGTAGGTGTAGATTGCGCTGTAAGATCACGGTGACTGCCCGAAACCACACAGCAAAGCCCCATATGTTTTATGGAACAGGAGGCACAGTAAATTATATTTTGCTAACAACATTCGGTGGATCCGGGATAACGTAGTCAGTACAGTGACTAGGCTGCCGTCTATACGAAAGGGGAAAATTGGTCCGACTTTCCTGTAGAGGCAAGGGTGTTTTCTCCATTCCGAAACGTCCAAACATACTCTGTGACCCACACAGCCTGCTATTCAGTGAATACCGGGAGCTACTACTGCGGGGATAAAGCGGCCGGAGCATGTATCTGACCACCCACTCGTATCTAGTGCCGAGGCTAAAAACAAGTAGAGCGAAATATTTATTGCCTCCCGCCCCCAGTAGGCCTTCAGCGCGAACAGGGTCAACTTCAGCTTTTTGCTTCATTTAGTCACGAGCAGAAGACTTCGACGTTCGCTCGCCTTTGTGCTTCCCCTTACGTGAGTAAAGTTTCATCTTTAGGGAAACGTTTCCTGTGTTTTACCTAATTTCTTTTCTTGCAGCTGTTGTCTCTTTTCCCATGCTGCTGTTTGTTGTTGTTTACAAGATCTGATTGAAGCGTTGTCATGGGAACAGGCTCACTGAAGCAATCAGGAGCGAGTACGACCTTGTTTCGACGTTGCTTCTGGATCGTATTTCCTCCAAGTCCACTGTGCGTTAAGCCAGCAGAGCATACCAAGTTCACAAGTAGCAAAGTCTAATATCTTTATGCATTAGGTGTATTATCTGTTAAATATAATATCACTACTAATATCAGGGAGGGTCGCGGTGGCGCAGTTGGTTGAGGCACTGCGCTACAAACCGGCAGGTCGCGGGTTCGATTGCCGATGGTGTCAGTGAATTTTTTTCATTGGCATAATCCTGTCGGCCGCACTATGGCCCTGGGGTCGACTCAGCCTCTAACAGAAATGAGCACCAGGAATATTTCCTGGGCCGGTGCTTATGGCTGACAAACTTACCACCTTCATGTGCCGATTGTCTAGAAATTTGGCAGCCTCAACCTCCTGGAACCCTCAGGGCCTGTCCAGGCCTGTAATGGGACTGCTTTACCTTTCTACTAATATTAGGGTCATTCATTCTCTAGTCTCTCTTACGACGCGTCCATAGCCTCTTCTAAACATCTGTTACAAAAAATTACTAAATACGGCAACATATGACACACGTTCGAATTTTAGCTTAACTACACACAAACACGTGGAGAGATATTTCCTGTACCTGAGGTTCTTACAGACTTCACATAGAGGTTCTAAGGTACTTACGCTTGAGAAAAAAATCGTCTTCGACAAAATGAAAGGTAGTTTGACACTGTAGAAATTAAAACCGCATTTTCTCTGATCAAGGCTGCCTTTATTCAAATCTTCCTTTAAGAGTTATAGAATTTGTCAGTGTCCAATTTCTGGAAAAGCGATCTGCATAAAATGCTAAATTTGCTTTACCCAGCGAAATAAAAATTGCAGCTTGACAGCATGTCAGATCGTCTATTAAGATTTAAAGAAAAGTATGTCATAGCATTTAACTGAAGTCTAGAGTCAGACACGAGAAGCAGCTAATTTAATTAACCTCTTTCCACTCAACATACCAAGCAATATTTTTTCACCGAAATGCATTGTGTCTGTTTTACTGAGACTGAAAAATTTCGGCGACTCTAGAAAATTGGTTCAGATCTGTAGGGAAACGAATGCTCCATAACAGTAGCGCTCTGAGTAAATTTCCTAACTTGAGGTCTTCTCTTTTCTGGGATGTTACGCACCGTAATTTGGTAGTTACCTACCGAAATTGCGGGAAAACCTGACCGTCCCATCTCTTACAGTCAAGCAGACTGCTTGAATCTAGGAGATGGGACGGGACAGGTCGTCTGTAACAGTCGGTAAATAACTACGAATCTACGCTGCCTAAAATAAAGGAGAGCGGAATTTTCATTTACACCGAAGTGGAAGACTGAAGTCACGCATTTAAACTTAAAATAAATGGACCCCTCGTGGCAATTTATTACCCCGTCAGTGAGTGGTCTGGTTATAAGACTGACATAGACACATGTTTGGTCATACCCTTTCGTCTTATGATTGTACCGTCACGAATTGATAGTCAGAACTTCGTGTTCGAACACACTATGCACCACAGAATAATATTCTTTGGACTTCAAAATTAACCCTTTAAAGACGAAGCATATCTGTTTTATATAAGGACTCAGTGCGTACCGCGCTGTAAACACTCTCCACTTCGGTTATAAAAACCAGTCTCTTAATGTTTTATCAGGCAAAAGTTGCTGTTTGTTCTGAGATCCGTACAAAACACATGAAAGCAATGTGGGCACCACGTAGAATTTTTTAATGTTAAACCTGGTCGTATGTAAAGTTACCGCTAGGCTTTAAAAGGTTAAAGGCGAACCGTATCTGTTTTATATAAGGACTCAGTGCGTACCGCGCTGTAAACACTCTCCACTTCGGTTATATAAACCAGTCTCTTAATGTTTTATAAGGCAAAAGTTGCTGTTTGTTCTGAGATCCGTACAAAACACATAAACGCAATGTGGGCACCACGTAGAATTTTTTAATGTTAAACCTGGTGGTACGTAAAGTTACCGCTAGGCTTTAAAAGGTTAATTACGCTCCAGAAACCAGCCTTCGTACAGAAGCAGCAGTGTCAGTCTCCAGCACGTTGCCAAGAGTTACCAACTCTATTGGCCGGATGGATCCAACGCTCGTCCAAAAATAACAATTTTCTTCTTTAAGCCTCCTTTTATTATCTCTATTTTATTCCACCTAAATACTTTACCTTCCGCCCTGCAATGTCTTTTATTTCCATTATGAACAGACTCGTTATTTTTACCGTTTTCTTTTTTTTTTTTTACATCAAATCAATTCCGCCAATACCCTTCTCAGAGATTATTTTCCTCCAAGAAAATTAATTTCTTCTTGCAAAGTCAGTAGTACTGCTTTGAATTTCGAAAGAGCTTTTGTAATTATTTAGAAAAGACTTGTTTTCCTCATTATATGAAAATTTAGATTACGGCTTTCGAATCTTGTAGAACAGGGTTTCAAATATATATGTTGGTTCTTTTTTTAATTCTTCATGTAAAAGTTTTTGATTTCCAAAGTCAAATTTAACTAAACTCTAGTAAACCTTAGCGTGTTTAATGCTACGCTTATATTCAGTAGGCACCTGGGACCTCTCCCTAGAGTCAATGTGGCCTGTCGAGGGACCTCCATCTAGTTTCAAGTATAAGAATGCTTGGAGCTATAATTCACTTCCGCCATAGGCCTTCGTAGCGTACCCAAGAACAGCAAGAGTGCGACCGGTAACAACACCTCATGCTTCCTCTATAGCTCACATTTCTTGTACCCATTCTGCCATTCATGATTGGCAAAAGAAACGTCGTAGCTAAGTCTAAGCTCTGTGAAGAAGGCGTATCAATGAAGCGAAGCGTTTATTATGTGCAGATCGGCAGAGCCAAGTGGACGCAGCAGAGTACGTTTCAATATTTTTTATTTTACCTGATCATAGAAGCAGAGCTAGCCTCCGAAACGTTGTGAGTAAAACCAAGATGATGGAAGGTGTCCGGTGTTTACTTCACCCCAAAATTTGTGATAGGTCTGCATATTACAAAGGACATTTTTTACACACCCACACAATGTAGAACAGCGGGCGCGGTGAAGTTGAAACCAGGATACTCAATGGCAGAATGGTCAATGACCCCACAAATGAGTTACATGACCCCTTAACCGCCCTACACTGATCAGTATTTCCGTGACGCGTTGAGCTCCAATAACGTCTGTAGTCAGATGGCTGCTGCAGAAGACCAAACACACTCATCTTCCTTGCCAACTGAAAGTAACCACACGGTTTACGACACAGCAGGAGGGCAATGAAGAAGACCAGACAAAAATCAAAGATTCTCAGCCTGTTCGCTGAAAGATCGTTGGAATGAGAAGTTAATTTTATCGAATTTAGATGTATTTTTATAAGCGGAAACAAATTCTAGATTTCTGAAATTTGGGGCATGTAGTTCAATACTCTGTATCTGCTAAGTCCTTTCATTGAATTTAGCTGCAGATATATGTTTAATTTTTTTGTTCTAAATAGTGCAAAAATAGGACTGACAGCAGCCCGTCAACTCTAGCTCTTTGTGTGGTTAACCACTTAAAGATGAAGTGTATCTGTTTTATATAAGGACTCAGTGCGTAGCGCGCTGTAAACACTCTCCACTTCGGTTATAAAAACAAGTCTCTTAATGTTTTATAAGGCAAAATTTGCTGTTTGTTCTGAGATCCGTACAAAACACATAAACGCAATGTGGGCACCGCGTAGAATTTTTTAATATTAAACCCGGCGGTACGTAAAGTTACCGCTAGGCTTTAAAAGGTTATACTAAGGGAGGCATCAGTCCCAGTTTTTCTGCGACAGTCCGAGCTCTATATGGGTTTGTGTCACAGAGAACTCGGTGCGGAAAGCAAATAGCCAGTGTTTTTCAAGTCACAAAAATAAGACTTATGGCAAGGTTACGAACATTTTGAATTACCCACGGCGGGAGAAAACATGTACGGCAGTAGGACAGACCTCAACCGGCCAAAGAGAGGGACAGGAAGTTGTGTAGATCGGTGACTGCAGGGTGCGGACTGGGACTGCGGAGGGTGAGGAACGGATATATAAAGAAAAATCACCAAGCGGATAGTGTCTAAATATTATTATTGCCCATCATCATCACCATCACCAACGTCACCACCACCATCATCATCACCATCATCATCATCATCATCATCATCATCATCTGCATGTATAATTTTTTTGTGTGAGTTATCTCGTTCCAGTGATATTAACCTTTTAAAGCCTAGCGGTAATTTTACGTACCACCAGGTTTAACATTACAAAATTCTACGTGGTGCCCACATTGCGTTTATGTGTTTTGTACGGATCTCAGAACAAACAGCAACTTTTGCCTTATAAAACATTAAGAGATTGGTTTTTATAACCGAAGTGGAGAGTGTTTACAGCCCGGTACGCACTGAGTCCTTATATAAAACAGATATGCTTCGAATTTAAAGGTTTAACTATCAGTTCTCTTACCTTCCTTTTAACATTTGCGGATTACAATTTTGTCTTCTACGCCACTCCGTCACGGAAATGCTACAAAGTGTCCCCGCTTTGTGGTTTTCAAAGATGGGATCCAAGGGTGAAACGAATAAGAGGCGGAGTTGAGGCCCGCTGGTTGTATACAGAATGTTTATCCAAATCTCATAGGCGACTCCTTGCAGGCTAAGTAGCGACTGAAATGCACTATTGGAATGGTCTTCCTAGAACAGTTTGAAATGATTTAATGTGCTGCAGGGCAAGGTAGAATTTGGGGTTCCACGTGTGATACAAAAAGATAAGACGTACTGAGCGTCAAGTCCATGTGTCCGGTGCAAGAAGGGTGCTGCGCTGTGCTGGAATACGGGAAGTCATTTACGTCCAGGTATTGGGCCACTGGCTGCTGCTGCTGCTGCTGCTGCTGCTGCACCTGCAGGTTCAAATTCTGCTTTGCCTCCGGGCCAAAAGCCACTGGTACCCATTAATTCACTGCGACTTAGCTGGAGCATGTATCCTTCCTCCGACAGACGCACAGGGACTTCTGCCCATCCTGCAGTTGCTGGTTGCCTCAGGATGCAGTCAGGCTACGAGCGCCCAGTCAGACATTCAAGGCAGGTAAAGGTCTCCTCTCCTAGAATTAGCAAGTGAACCGCGCGTCCTCGTCTCATACTGTGTGATACAGCTGTAGCAACACAGGACGAAAGATTCTTCGAAATTCATGGCGGGTTTACTGGAATTTATTCGTATTCTTGTTTCTTTCTTTCTTTCTTTCTTTCTTTCTTTCTTTCTTTCTTTCTCTCTTTCTTTCTTTCTTTCTTTTCTTTTGTCTTTCTTTCTTTTCTTCTTTCATTCCTTCCTTCCTTCTTTCTTTCTTTCTTTCTTTTTTTCGTTCTTTCTGTTTCTTTCTTTATTTTCTTCTTTCTTACCTTCTTTCTTTCTTTCTTTCTTTCTTTCTTTCTTTCTTTCTTTCCTTCTTCCTTCTTTCCTTTCGTGGGATTTGTGATTTTCAAAACGCATGCTATCAAAATGCAGCCTCCATGGGTGTGACACCACATAGCTTGGTAGATATTTACAGACGTTTCGGAGAAACATACTTCCTCGATATACAAGGTAGTGGTAGAAGTTTGCCTACGTTTCAGAGGAACTTACGTGCCTCATCTTCAGAGCAGGATTTCTAAAGATGGAAACAAAGTGAAACCGAAATATTGGCACATTTGTAACAGAATCAATGGACTCACGCCCCATAAGATGGTATTCTTTTATTTCGTGTTTCCTCTTTTTCTGCATTCGTACTTTCTTCCTTTCCTTATTTCCGTATCTCTCTCCTGCTTCTGCTCATTTTCCTCACCAGAATTCAATTTAAAACTAGAGATGCACAACTTTTGTTTTTTAAACCTAGAGGCCACCTGAAACTTACAGGTGCCAGAAGGGTGATATGAACCAACCTCCATACTGCGGACCCACAGACATAAGGCGCCACCGTATAAAATTATTTGCCATGGCGCCCTGGCGCACGGGGTTTATGCACCCCTGATTTAAACTCTTGCTGGCGATATAAACAAAGAGGGCTGACATAATCGCTTCGCCTGTTTTGACGAGGTACCCTCAGGCACTCTCTGCTGTTAAGTTGAAATTAAAGGTTTAATAATGTAAATTATTCTATGCTGTGTTAAACCGTAGACGCTTGTGTCTGAACACGCAACGTGAAATTTGATTCTTTTTAGTCCTTCCCTCTTCTACCTACTTGTTCACAGTAGGTGAAGAAGGTTTTTAATTTCACTTGATCACACTCAGACACACACCACAGTCGGTAGGACTCCTCTGGACGAGGGATCGGCCCGTCGCAGAGACCTTTACCTGACAACACAAACACTGTACAAGACAAACATCCATGCCCGCGGTGCGATTCGAACCCACGATCCCAGCAAGCGCTCGCCTTAGACCGCGCGGCCACTGGGATCGGCGAAATTTGATTCTGTTGCACAAAATGTGCTTTACATCTTTTTGTGATAGATGCGTGTCACAGTCCCTGTATGCGTGCTTGTCTTGGTACTTACGGGTGCTCTTCTACTGGAGAAATCGCTCAATAAATTTACAGGCATGTGTATTGTGTTCACTTATTTTTGACAACGCCCTTTCTGCGTAGGCTGAAGACCACTGGATCTCGTTTGGACAATAGCTGAGTGACGTCTTTAGTCACTGAAACTATACGACGCATATGGATGAGCCCTGAAGCCTAACAATTCATAGTACAGTGCTTTCAGAATATGACGCCGCGAAAATGCTTGCATAAGAGAGGAGGACAGCACTTAGAGCAGTCTCAACATCCACCAGACCGCAATCAAACGCACGTGGGGGCCCGTTCAGCTGTTTAGAGACTGGTGATTATTTAATGCATCACCAGGTTAGCGTTCAAAATTCTGCGTTATGCAGCAAGGAGCACCACATTATTATTATTATCATCATCATCATGCCCTTTATGCAGGGTATTCACATTTATGTACGAGAAACAAACCATGTTTCTAGGGTGCACAGTGCCGCAGCTACTCTGCACGTACTGTTAATGGCGCATATAGCGCTGTCTGCAATATTAAACTCTGCTGTGCTTCTACATTAGCACTTCCCGCAGTGTGTGTGCTGTGCCCAGTACAGCTGTTTTCTGCAGTTCCTTGATATCGTGCTTTCCCGGTACGCTGTTCAAGTGTTTTGTGAAGGATTTTGAAATGGTTCCAGTTGCCCCTATTATTACTGGCGTCGCCTTTGTTTTTACATTCCACATGCGCTTTATTTCTATTATCAGATCTTTATATTTTAGAATCTTCTCGGCTTCTTTCTTTATCACATTTCTGTCTCCCGGAATTGTTACGTCAATTAGCCTACATGTTCCTTCTTCTTCTTCTTCTTCTTCTTCTTATTATTATTATTTCGAGGAGAAAAATAAAATTTTTATACAGCATTTGAATAGTTTAGTAACCGAGACTCAGAGTGTTTACTGTGCGGTCCAAACTGAACGTTTAGTTATGATTCACGTTAGCCTCCGTCTTAACAACATTAAGAAAGCATAGTATGCTCTGCATATATTGGTCTTCCTCGTGCGTTTAATATTACAAACTCTGCGATTATATCCAGTTCGTAAATTTCACTTAAACGTACGTAGTTTATTTTCGGATATTTAAAACTCACGCACCCCATTTTTAACGCTAATAAATAAGACGATTTGCAAGGAATGACACACGTGTGTGTTAGCTTGCGTGCCAGAAACAATTATTTGTGTCGCTGCCCGTAATCGCACTTGGTTGCCTTCCAGAGCAGCTGTGCTACTCAACAAGAGAGAGAGAGGATAGCAATCAAGGCTGATGCTTATACCTTTATTTATTGCTTACAGAAAGGTAACACCTCAGTTTCTGCTGCCCAGCTCTTGGTGTTGGAATGTCCCGGCATAGAGCAGGACTAGCAGCTGTGTTATTCCGTAAGGTTTTCTGCGGAACTTGTTTACTTGATTATTGGGTTAACTGTATATATCTACCGTCGGCCTTTTTTATGGTAGTGCAGCTGTGTGACTGACGATTTGGTTATTTCCTGAAAGTATTCTCAAGTGCACAGGTTTTACAGCACCGGATGAATAGTGCGTAGGTAAGGATTTGGAAGGAGCGGCAAATATTTCCCATTACATAACTAACTCCATGGAGCAGAGGCCTTCTTGAGAAGCTAACAGTTTCTCAGCTAGTCAAGAAATTCCCTGCATTTTATGGAACCCGAAGTTTCATTACCGCATTCACAAGAGCCCGCCACCTGTCCCTATCCTGAGCCAACTCAATCCAGTTCATGTCCTCCCATCCCACTTCCCGAATATCCATCTTAATATTATCCTCCCATCTACGCCTGGGTCGTCCAAGTGGTCGCCTTCCCTCGGGTCTCCTTACCAAAATCCGGTATGCACCTCTCTCCTCCCCCATACGTGCCACATGCCCCGCCCATCTCAGTCTTCTCGATTTGATTACCCGAATAATATTTGGTGATGAGTACAGGTCATTAAGTTCCTCGTTATGTAGTCTTCTCCAATCCCCTGTCGCCTCGTCCCTCTTAGGTCCAAATATCCTCCTCAGCACCCTATTCTCGAACACCCTCAGTCTTTGTTCCTCCCTCAGTGTGAGAGACCAAGTTTCGCATCCATACAGAACAACAGGTAAAATTATAGTTCTGTAAACCCTAATCTTTGTGTTTTTGGATAGCAACCTGGAAGACAAAAGATTCTGCACCGAATGATAGCAAGCATTCCCCGACTTCAATCTGCTCTTAATTTCTTCATGAGTGGAGTTTCGATTCGTTAGGGTTGCTCCCAAATATTTGAATTCTTCCACCCTTTCAAAGGATTTATTATCTATATTTATGTTGTGATTGTGTCGTGCATTCTGATTTCGAGACATGACCATGTACTTAGTTTTCTCAGCATTTACTTCTAGACCAATCTCCTTACTAGCAATAATTAAATCTTCTGCATTTTTCTTTATGCTATGTACGCTTCCGCCCAATATATTAACATCATCGGCATAAACTAGAAGCTGATGTGTACCATTCAATTTCAAGCCCTCCTGGTTTGCCTGAACCCTCTTCATGGCATATTCTAAAGCAAACTTGGAAAGCAATGGCGACAGAGCATCTCCTTGTTTCAAGCCATTCTTAATAGGGAACGTGTCAGACAGATGTTTGCCTACCCGAACTCTGCTATACGTTTCATTTAGGCACATTTTTGTTAACCTTACTAGTTTCGTGGGGATACCGAACTCAATGAGAATATTATACAAGACCTCCCTCCTAACTGAATCATAGGCTTTCTTGAAGTCTATAAATAGCTGATGAACTGCCTCATTGTATTCCCATTTTTTCTCAAGTATTTGACGAATGCTGAATATATGATCAGTAGTTGACCTGTTACGTCGAAATCCACACTGATGATCCCCAATAATTTCCTCTGCATATGGAGTTAACCTTGACAAAAGGATGTTGGATAGAATTTTGTACGTAGTCGACAAAAGTGATATGCCTCGATAGTTACTGCAATCTGTCTTATCACCCTTCTTATAAATAGGCACAATGACCGACTCCTTCCATTCCTCAGGCAATTCCTCGTTATTCCAAATAGAAATAATAAGTTTATGGATTTCAAACCGAATAATCCTACCCCCTGCTTTAACCAATTCTGCTGGAATCTGATCAATACCTGGTGATTTGTGACTTTTTAGTTTTTCAATAGCCATCTCAACCTCAAAGGCACTGGGCTCAGGCACTAGTGGCTCTGCTGTGTGTACTTCAATCTGCCTAACATCATTAACCCCGTGTATATTCAACAGCTGGGAGAAATGATTCCTCCACCTAGCCAAAATACTGTGGGAGTCTGCAACCAGGTCACCCTTCTCATCCTTTACTACATTAATTCTAGGCTGGTACCCCCTCTTAAACTCATTGATACCCCTATACAAGTCTCTTATATTCTTGTTCTTACTGTTTGTTTCAATTTCATTAATTTTAGCTTTCAGATATTCCCTCTTTTTGTGCCTGAAATGTCTACTAGCTTCACGTCTTACGAGGTGCAGATTATCTCCATTATTTTGGTTTGGATTCTGTAACCACTGAATTTTAGCCTGCTTCCTTTTATCTAAAAATTCTGCACATTCTGCATCAAACCATGGTTTATGCTGCTTCCGTTCGTGTAGACCTAGACTCTCTTGAGCCGAAATTTTTATATTCTCTTTAATGTTTTCCCAAGCCCTATTCATGTCCTCACTAACATTTAAGTTTTCCAGAGCTGCAAACCTGTTTGAGATCTTAAGCTGATACTATTTCCTAGCCTCTAGTTCACTTAGCTTCTTGAGATTAAATCTCTCTACATCAAACTTCTGTGCTGCTTGTTTACTTACTGCCAGTCTTTCCCTAACTTTCGCAACCACCAGATAGTGATAAGTATCACAGTCAGCTCCCCTGAAAGATCGCACATCGAGTATACTGGAATGCCGTCTCCTATCTATCAATAGCGGCAACTATTTCCCATTACATATGGTGTTACATATAAAAATACTAGAATATTAAACAAGCGTTTACGCCTGTGGGCAGTCGCAAGGAGGCAAGAGCCCTAAGTCGTTTGCAGTGCGTAAATGAGGTGGCCAGTGGTTGTTAACCGACGTTAGATCAAGTGCGCTGTTACTAAAGCAGCTCGCGTGCTTATGGTAGCAGACAGGACAGGACTAACTTCCCGTGGGTCGGGGGAAATTAAGAAGAAGGTCAAATTTCAGTGTTAAAAACACATTTTAACACTAATTATATTGACAATTAATGCGATTATATCCTATATGAAAAAGGACCGTCCCTCATTTCCCAGTTTATTTTCTTTTTCCTTACTTTTCCATATCCCTCGGCTATAGAAAATCGCGTGCATCTGAACGGAGTAGTTTCCATATTTGACATGCATCGTTCCCTTTGGGTCGGACCCGTTCGTTAACTTGCCTTCTACCATGGGCTTTCCTTACAACCTGCCCGTATAACAAAGAACATTCTCACTCTACTACGATCCTGAAGATGGAGGCAGTACTTTTCCCCGAAACAATGGAATCCACCGATTAGGCTACACCGCTTCACAAATCAGAAGACGGAAAACTGAATTGTCTCCTATAACTGACCACTGCTTTATTATTACTGAGAAACCGTTGCAGAAGATATATATACATATATATATATATGTCATTAAATGTCATTAACGCAAAAAGTTAGGGTACTGATATTATTACCATTAACCATTTAACTATACAGGCAATATACATATAGCGTAGCATTGAGGCGCGTTCGCGTGACCATTGTAGCCTTGGAAAAGCAGTAAGTATTGAATATTATGAGTGTGTGTCTGTAGCGTTGGTTACCCAGCATGCAAAGCGTAAGCGCCATATTTCATTGTCATCTGAGGCCTTCCTGTCTCTACAATATTTTTCCACATTGTCATAAACGGCGCGATTTTCGGGGGAAAAAATTACTGAACATGAAATGTGTGTTTTCATTTCTTCTGCAACTTTTGTGTAAAATAGTTCTTATTCTAAGAACTAAGCGAGATATTATCACAAAGGCATACAGGTCTTCATGGGGAGTACCCCTTATTCTGGCGCGATTTTAATGAAACGTGAATATTCTCCGCCCATTTTCGAAACATACTCAGCTATCAAATTCAATTAAAATCCATCCGGTGGGAGCCGAGCTGTTCTATACGGACGGACAGACAAGTATGACGAACCTTAAAGTCACTTTTCGCAGTTTTGCGAAAGCGCCTACAAACGTGTAGATCGTACCGCACAGTAAACACTCCGTCTCGGTTATAAAAACCAGTCAGTTAATGCTGTATAGGGAAATAATCGCTGTTTGTTCTGAGATCCACACAAAACACATAAACACACTGTGTGGGCAGAACGTAGAATTTGTGAATATTAACCCTTTAAAAACGAAGCGTATCTGTTTTATATAAGGACTCAGTGCGTAACGCGCTGTAAACACTCTCCACTTCGGTTATAGAAACCAGTCTCTTAATGTTTTATAAGGCAAAAGTTGCTGTTTGTTGTGAGATCCGTACAAAACACATAAACGCAATGTGGGCACCACGTAGAATTTTTTTAGTGTTAAACCTGGTGGTATGTAAAGTTACCGCTAGGCTTTAAACCCGGTGGTACGTACATAACTACTAGGGTAACTGCAAGGCGTTTAACGCTTATGTCTGATAGAAGAATGGCTACAATGACGTCAAAAGTCCGAACAGCAACGCTGAGGCACAAGCCGTTCCCGGATATTAGTGTCATGTTTACTTCACTCAGCAGCCGAGGTATCGTATCGCGCAGCAGCCGAGGTATCGTATCGCGCAGCAGCCGAGGTATCGTATCGCACAGCGCGATAATCCGAACATTACAGGCTGGAGTCCGGCTGCGTGAGCAGCCTCGTTTTGACAGCGGAACTGTTTAGAATTCTCCAACTGGCGATCAAATTTAAAGCTGACGTCATTTAGAATTAGTCGTGTGGGATGTGTAGCCTGGTAGGTAGGTTATCAATGTAGTCTTACATAAACAACACTGTGTGTTCCGTCTGACACACCCTGTATATATTATTATTTATCAAACACTACATGTTTGGATCAAGCCGATCATGATCAGGTGTTTCTTTACAGAAAAGCTTAAAATTCAATGTAAAAATGTAAAATTTTTAGAAGATTTCACAGATGATATAAAATGTATAAATATGAAATACAAAGCATAATCGACGTATAATCCTTGTAGTGTGTCATTCAACAAGAACGGTGTGGTGCACAACACTTTTTTTTTTTATTTTTACGAGTCGTGGCCGAATCAAAAAGAATGAGATGGGAGCGTCATCTGTCACGTGTGGGAGAGAGGCGAGTTGCATACACGGTTTTGGTGGGGAGACCTGAGGGAAGGAGAAAATGAATCTTCAAGAAGTGGGATGAGGAGGGAGGGACTGGATTGATATGGCTTGGGATAAGGACAGTTTTCAGGATTTTGTGAGTCTGGTTACGAACGTTTGGGTTCCCTAAAATGTGCAGAATTTCTTGACTAGCTCAGCAGCGCTTAGCTTCGCAGGAAGGATTCTGCTCCATGGAGCTGGCTGCTTGATTTAAATGTAGGGCACCAAGGTCTGTCTAACTTATCCTTTAATACAATCCAGTAACATGAAATTCACTAAGCACACGACCAAACTAGGGCCAAACCAAATTTAATATTTATTTAATTTTATGTCACCGGAAATACAAACATGGCATCAGTGCGAACTTCTGTGGTGGAAGCGAAATTATCGCATTGATGAAAACTCTAATTTTTCGTTTTTTTTTTTTTTTTGCTTAGTCTTCGTAACCTATATTTTGTATAAATTAATCCGCCAATACAAGGCAATAGTGCTAGCGATGGTGCTCGGTGTGTTGTGTTGGTAGTCCTGAGTCAAACTGTCGATTTGTTCGAGGGTAAGGATTAGCTTCATGTTCCCAAAGGGTTGGATCCCTCCGGAATGCCCTGTGATGATAAGCTGTCTGAAATGAGAATCAGCACTCCCACAGGGCTCCGTACATTATTGAAACAACCTATCAGCATTGCTGTGTGGGAGTTTTTTGTTCAAAATTACAGCGCTAGCCCCACAAGAAGGTCATTCCGCCAACAGGTCGGGAGGCATTTTGCATCTGACGTCGAGAAAAATAATGTTACATTCTAATCTATCTGTCGTTTTCTTGGTCTTCCTAATTCTCGTCTTCTTTTGGTCGGCAACCGTAACACCTACAGACTTGAAAGGAGGTGAATTTCCATTATTCCGGAGGACATTTCGTATTGTGTTTACAAATAAACTGTTTATGATCAAATTCACAAAATTCTTCTGCAATTAGAATTAATATTAAGATATAAATCTATTTTTTTTTCAAAGAAGCAATCAGTCACAGTCAACTTTTCTCTTAGTTCTCTTATTTTTGAGCTACCGCGGTTTCGGCTGTGTGGAGCCACCATCAGGGTTTACGTATACAAGGAACCGCGGTGGCTCAAAAATAAAAGAACTAAAAGAAACGCTGGCTGTGACTGATTGCTTCTTTGAGAAAGAACGGACTTGTACTTAAGCGGCACCTGGGATTATGAATACTAAATTAACCCTTTAAAGACGAAGCGTATCTGTTTTATATAAGGACTCAGTGCGTACCGCGCTGTAAACACTCTCCACTTCGGTTATAAAAAAACCAATCTCTTAATGTTTTATAAGGCAAAAGTTGCTGTTTGTTCTGAGATCCGTACAAAACACATAAACGCAATGTAGGCACCACGTAGAATTTTTTAATGTTAAACCTGGTCGTATGTAAAGTAGGTCGTATGTAAATGTAGGCTTTAAAAGGTTAATATTAAGCTTATGCTATAGCTGTTGGTCTCTATATACTACACTGGGAACTTTTTTGCAGAACTTCTTGTTTCACCTTTGCATTTGTGAGTCATAGTTTTTTTTCTGGAGGTCAAAGTTACATATGCAGCTGCGCAAGACAAGGTGATGCTACGTAACAACCGCAGATCTGTCTGAATCGTGAGCACGCGTCTGACAGCTTAATTTATATCCGTCAGCATGTACATACGTATACATTCGCACAAGACACTGTGTGTTTCATCTAGCGTAAACACGGCCTTAGCCACTGCCTTGCTTCTATAAAGCAGAAACAGCACGAAACACTAAGCCTTCGCGGTGAGTTGAAATTATAATATCTTCTGTAGCTATACGCTGCATCATTTTGTTTTTAGTAGAACTGTTCTGTCTCCATCAACATTGAATTTGTGTGTTTTTTTTAGTTCATCGCCTTGCACTTTGAAATAACTTAAGCTGTAGCAATGTTAACTGTTGTTGAATTAAGAAATGCTTATGTTACAAGGTTCTTGACATCATGTAAGTGCAATACGTGTCTGTTTATAGGCCTAACGTCTGTTAGCTTTCGAATCAACTGTAGATTTTACCATAAGGCGTGGAAGAATATTTACCAATACCTTCAGGCCGATCCCAGCCACTTCCAACTACATAATACGAGAACCGTATCCGACATTTAAATATTGTCTGATATATGTTTCATACAAACGACATTCCTAGAGTGCACAGATACTTGTAAGTGCTCTTGATCTAAGTTTCAAAACATGACCCATAACTTCAAAGATCGTTATTTATGCAATCTGCAACACGAAACAGCTTTTATTGTACCGTGTTTACGTTACCTACACACGTCTGAACACAATGTATTGCTGAGGTCTTAAACAAACAACTAGGATAACAAAAAATAATGATTCTAAGAGCAGAGTCCTGCTTGAAAAATAACATTTCCTCAGGAAGTCAAGAAATGTCGCGAATTTGATGAACCCAGGGAGTGTTTCACAGATGCAATAGGTCTATATATTAAACGTTTAAAGCCTAGCGGTAACTTTACGTACCGCCAGGTTTAACACTAAAAAATTCTGCGTGGTGCCCACATTGCGTTTATGTGTTTTGTACGGGTCTCAGAACAAACAGCAACTTTTGCCTTATAAAATATTAAGAGACTGGTTTTTATAACCGAAGTGGAGAGTGTTTACAGCGCGGTACGCACTGAGTGCTTATATAAAACGGATACGCCTCGTCTTTAAATGGTTAATTTATTCGTGTTTATATTATTTTATATTAATTATTTTTATTTATTTAGTGTCGTAACCATATTTGTACTTTGCATTCAGCTGAATTTCATCCTTGAACAAGTCGTGCATTTTTTTTTAAATACGAGCGTATGAATACGTAACGCTGGTGTCGGAGACTGTGTAGTGTAAATACTGCTCCCACCTCAGAGTTTCGCAGTTATATTAGTCGTAATGCTGGGAGCTAAAGTGAGCAAAGTTGAAACGACTTTCAATAAAATGACACAACGGAAGTTTCAAGAATAACGGCAAGTTCCTTCAAAGTTGTTCAGGGCACATGCAAGTATACAGGCAAAGCAAGCACGTTAAAATGTATGTAGTGTAAGTTTATTGGAGGATCAGAACTTGGAAATTCGGCCGTAAGATAACTTGATATTTGGTGGGGGCTGTTGCACATCTTGTCGTTGGAGACGGTGGAGAGAAATGTACAACGCTAGGGGAATTACTGAGCCGATCGTAAAATGTAGTTAGGGGACCCTGCAGCACTCCTGATACCGTCCGTCGTTAAACATACAACGCTTGGTGTGATGTCATTAGTTTTGTCATTACGAACGGCAATAAGTAGAGAGACGTGACGGTCGACACAAACACCAGCACGTGCGTTTGGTTTCACTGAGCTGCCCAGCACGCTGCGTGAACTTAAAAGCGTATCTGAATTCTACATTAGGTCTGCAAAGAATAAGAGAAACCTAAATTATATTTAAAATATTCAGTCCGTACCGCGCAGTAAACACACTCCTTCTTGGTAGGAAAAACCAATATGTTATCGTTGTATAGGGAAATTTTAGCTGTTTGTTCTAAGAACCGCAAAAACACACATAAGTGCACTCTGAGAGCGGAACTTTGGAGGGTTAAATAATTCACAAAGTTTTGGCATTGTTTTACGACTTTTAACCATAATTTTGAGGTGACTGTCTATTTCTCTGAAGCTGTGATCACCCTCTGTCTCCAGTTCTAATCCCGCTCTGGCTGCAGATCACATTCCAGAGGACGGTAACCTTTGTTTCACAGCTGTGATTTCTCTGAAGCTGTAATCACCCTCTGTCTCCAGTTCTAATCCCGCTCTGGCTGCAGATCACATTCCAGAGGACGGTAACCTTTGTTTCACAGCTGTGACGACACACATCTCGCAACGTGCAGTCTGTTTCGCGTTCCTTCATCTGGATATGGATGCCTAGAATTACAGCCACAGACAATTTTTTCCATAAAATGTTGGCTTTAAGACACTTTATTTCCTTTATATCCTACAACGAGTCCCAGAGCCGCCTGTCTGTTAACTGTTAACCCCTCTGATACAATCATTCGCTGTAGAAAGACATTAGAGGTAACCCGTGCCTTAACGCAGCTGTCCACTTGACACAAGTCGTGTGATTTTTTTTGACCTTTTAAAGCCTAGCGGTAACTTTACGTACCACCAGGTTTAACGTTAAAAAATTCTGCGTGGTGCCCACATTGCGTTTATGTGTTTTGTGCGGATCTCAGAACAAACAGCAAATTTTGCCCTATGAAACATTAAGAGATTGGTTTTTATAACCGAAGTGGAGAGTGTTTACAGCGCGGTACGCGCTGAGTCCTTATATAAAACAGATACGTTCCGTCGTTAAAGGATTAATTTGAGTTGCAATGAACATTGAAATGTTATGGTACTTTTTGTCTAAAAAGGGAAAGAGTGCGAACTACTAAAACACATGGTATCACAGGTGTTTTTCAACGAAATATACTGGAATCGATAGCAGAGAAATAAAAAAAATTTGGAGTTAAGTGACCGCTTTTCGGAAATCAACTGTTGGCTTATGTCAAAGAATAGCTGCTTGCATCTTATTCCCTTTTTGCACGGTAAGCCTAATCTGTAACAACCCTTTTGGGGATGCTGTAAATATTCCATTTCAACTGTCAGGTCTTCTCAGGTCTCTAGATTTACAGGGAAGGGCGACACTTTTCATAGAAATACGTTCGTTCTCCATGCAACTTCCAGTTCTCACAGTCACAGTTATCAATGTGTCACAGTATAGTGTTTTCGTGCTCTGTGCAGTTGATATTCCTGGAACTGAACGCATTTTCGCGCTAAAATCCACAGTACGCTGCTGAGAGCAACCATTCATCTAAACTAACTTGGACTTGTCAACGGGTTTCATGAACTACTCCCAATGCAAATGGTTGGGTGTGTGCAAGGTTACATCCCTGAAGGACATTTGTCTCTGTTTACGCCATTCAACAGTGATATATATATATCTTGCTCTACGGTTTCGCTAGCGAAGCGAGTTGGTTCATTTTCCATTGCCAGCAAAGAAAACGTCTGAGACCATACTAATCCAACTCAGACAACGTAACATCTACGCGCACAGTCACTAAGAAAATCCTGTGACGCGTCAAGTGAAAAGCAAAGTTGTCGCTGTGTACGCCATGAAGGAGTATGGGGAAGATGAATACCTCCACTCATCCTTAACCTCGGCACTAGATGGGTGGTCAGGTTCATGTTCCAGCCGACTGACGCCGAGGAAAGAGCCCACTTTACACTTTCAGTCCGAGGCTGGTTGGTGGTCGGAGCTTGTGTGGACGTTTCGGAGAAGAGGGAGATCTGTTACACGTGACGGCAAGCGTACCGCGATCTTACGCACTTACAGCATGTAGCCTAGTCACTATACCAACTGAGCTATCCCAGCTGCAAAATAAAGCTGCCAGGCGGGCACAGAGGGGAGGCACAGGGTATACTTTTACCCATTCTCAACGCCGGCGTTAGAAAGGGGTGGGTGGTCAGCGCCACACCCCGGCCGCTTTTTTCTATGGAAAGAGACCCTGCACTGCTTGTACAGTAGACTGCATGGGTCTCGGGTCCGGTCTGGATGGGTCCGGAAAACTCTCATCACTGGTGTTCGAGCCCCGGACAGCCCAGCCTGCACCAAAATAAAGGCATTTATGCTTACTTGACTACGACGCCAGGAATGACTTATGTGTAATGCGGCTATACTTCCTGTCTTCATTAAACTTCTGCATTAGATTGGGGTTGTGTGGTTGGTTAGCTGAACGCTCCAAACGCTTTACTGACGCCTGAATACGCCTCGATGGCTGGCTGGCTGGAGTCCAGGGCCGGCCTGGAAATAATGGCCAAGAGAGAAATTCCAGCTCGTGTCGGCGACCGAAGGCTGTCCGTAGTCTGCTAACGATACGGACGGACCTTCCTGGCTCTTGAAACCTGTAGTTCAGCCAAATAATATCCAAAAACAACCTCCCCACATCGCAGAACCAGTACTTGGCTGTCCAGTCACGAGGCAACTCGGCCATGCTGATCAGCGCGGAAATAGTTGCTCGTTCTATCAGTCACACGAAGCGTATAAATATAGGATGCACGCACAATAAAGAGAAGATATTCGCTCTTCAGGGATGTTAACACAGCGTATATTTGAAGTAAATTACCAACGTTTCGGGATGGCCTATCAGTCCCATCTTTAACCCTTTAAAGGCGAAGCGTATCTGTTTTATATAAGGACTCAGTGCGTACCGCGCTGTAAACACTCTCCACTTCGGTTATAAAAACCAGTCTCTTAATGTTTTATAAGGCAAAAGTTGCTGTTTGTTCTGAGATCCGTACAAAACACATAAACGCAATGTGGGCACCACGTAGAATTTTTTAATGTTAAACCTGGTCGTATGTAAAGTTACCGCTAGGCTTTAAAAGGTTAAGGATCAAAATCTGTCCAAGAAGGCTTCTTCGAATGCTTGAACCATGAAGATGGGACCGATATGTTATCCCGAAACGGCGCAACATGCAGCTGTGATTGACGCGTTCTGTGAAGGGAAATATCTGGCGATGCAGACAATTTAACCCGGATCTTTCCGGCCACTTTACTGACTTAAATACACCAAAATTTCGGGGTTTGGAGGGGGGGGCTGTGATCGTATTCCTTAAACATGTCGTTCCAAAGCCTTTAATCTGGCGAAGTACATTGACGTCACTGCGCTGTCCGCAGAACGCCATGAAAGTTTATTATTTTTGTGACATCGTTCGAAGCAGGGACAATATTACTAGCGCAAAAAAAAATACGTCGTATTATATTGTAGACCCGGTCGGACGGACGGCTTCAGATAAGAGATTACGAAAAAATAATGTTGAAAAGAGAAAATTCTGTACAACTCTTTTGCTCTCTGTTGATGGGGAAAAGAGCGTCATTACTCGCTTTCAGTGGCAGAAATACAGTCTAACCCGGTTATAACGACATCAGTTTGTACGACACCTCGCCTATAGCGTTAGATATTCTGTGGCACAAACTAATTCTTCATTATTAACAGTAATATGACAGCCCTCGATTATAACAACACTCTTTTTTGACGATACACAATATTCAGTCCCTTTCGTGACGTTATAACCGAGTTCGACTGCGTATCGACGTGTTAAGCAGGACACTTTGGTCTTTAAAATATTGCGATAATGCGCGAGACGCAATACTGTTTCGCCGAAACATATTTCGCAAGCACTGGCTTAATGTTAATAAAATGTGTTGGGGGGGGGGG
>BLKM01000118.1:828136-914210 GCA_013340265.1 Coptotermes formosanus
GTGGTGCGAAGGATTTACGAAGGTTTGAACAACTAAATTATAATCGCATTTAAGGCTGTCTCGTAGATCACAGTTTGATCTGACAAAAGGGGTAGAGTTAGACATTAGAGTCTTCTGTAATGGTGCGACATGTTTTATTGGTAGATAGTTGCCGGTGTTTCGAAGGGCGATATTGCCTTCATCTTCAGCGTCAAGCAGTAAAAGGACCGGTTGCTTGATGCTGAAGATGAAGGCAATATCGCCCTTCGGAAGGCCGGCAACTACTGACCCGAGACACTCTAACATCACACAATATTCTAATCATGAGCAACACCGCTGCCAAGGCCCCAAATCTCGCAAAGTACAATTACTGCGTGTGTGTGAAGGACACGTGTCTAGACCTCGACAGTGAAGTTGTGACTTTTAGCCGCGTTCGCAGAATTGTGGAAAGTGGCTGTTAGCTTCATCATGTCTGTCTGTCTGTCCGCGTGGAACAACTGGGCTTTTACTGCACGGATTTTCGTAGAATTTCATATTTGACTATTTTTCAAGTCTGTCGAGAAAATTCAATTTTCATTAAAATCTGATAAGAATAACGTTTACTTTATATGAATACCTATGTACATTTATTATAATATCTCGCTGAATTTTTCGTAGAATGAGAAATGTTTCCCACACAATCCTAGAGAAAATCAAAACACACATTTTGTGTTCAAAAACTTTTTTTCCGAAAGTCGTGTCTTTTGTGAGATAAAGTGCAAAATTGTGGCAGAGCCAGAGAGGCCACAGATGACAATATAATACGGTGCATCCGCTTTGCATGCGGGATAACTAAGGCTAGGAACACACACTCAGAATATGTAACACTTCTTGCTTTTGAACGGCAACAATTGTTACGCGAACGCGCCAGGATGTTACATTATACGTACACTGCATCTCTTGTTTTTCGTCGCCGCAGCCGTGTTTCGACTCACCAGGCTTCCTACACGACGGATACCGGTAGTTCCTACCCTGGACGCACAGCTGAAGACGACGAAATAAGGCTTATGTTAAAAATGTCTATAAATATATTTCCACAACCTTTATACGCCACGTGCCATAGGTGTCTGATACAGTGTTTGTAGAAATATCTGATTGCCAAAGGTTAGACGTGCAGTCTGTAACAGGCGCAGGTTAAATATGGGTTCCTGGTAAATTTACCACATGCATCAGTACATTGCCCTGGTCTAGCAGTCGACTGAGGGGAATGTTTCTCGTGATTACAAAATTCCCCATTAATTCCCCAAACGCCGCATGAAACGAGAGTTTGATTGATTCATGTATTGAGAAACTGTCGTTGTGTTGTGTGATGCAATCTATAGGTAGAATAGGTAATTAATTTTTTCAGAGACAAGATCGCAAAGGTGAGATACGGCAAAAAACGACCTAGTCAAAAGTTATTTTATGTTTTTTTGTAAATTTAAATGTAGCTTTATTTCAGTCAAAATAACAAATTTCAAACAAGAAAACAACACTGTTGTTATTAAATATATTTGCTGTCTGCTTACAAGCTTTTAATGTGTCCATCAGGCCATAATTTGAGCATAACCTGAAACTGCTTGTTAAATGTTATTTCCATCTTTATAAATGTCATTTCATTAACCCTTTAAAGACGAATCGTATGTGTTTTATATAAGGACTCAGCGCGTACCGCGCTGTAAGCACCCTCCACTTCGGTTATAAAAACCAATCTCTTAATGTTTTATAAGGCAAAAGTTGCTGTTTGTTCTGAGATCCGTACAAAACACATAAACGCAATGTGGGCACCACGTAGAATTTTTTAATGTTAAACCTGGTCGTATGTAAAGTTACCGCTAGGCTTTAGAAGGTTAAAAGATGATGTGTCATAAATTACAGACATTAACACCGGTCCATGTTGCGACGAATTTTACGAATGTGTGAATGTTAATGAAATGTGTTGATGTAATTTCTGCTCCGGTTCCGAGGATCACCTGTTGAGAAATATTTATATACTATAGATAAGATAAAGCTGTTTTTGCTTTAATTAAGCACTACGCCATGAAGGCGTAAGCGGGCCTAGAGTTCCACATCCACACTTTCTTAATGGCTGCACTAGATGGAGGTGAGGTGTCAGCTATAAACCTCGGCCGAAGAAAACCATATTTTCAGTTGTATTGGAGACTGGGTGGGCTCAGTCGGTCTCGATATGATGGGGAAAAGAAAAGTCTGTAGCCCTGCCCGAAATTAAGAGCGGTCTTCTCGATCTCACAGCCCATATCACAGTCGCTATACTGAACTGGGCTATCGCAGCTTCAAATACAAATATAAATGGCCGGCAACTACACAGTTTTTGCTGTGTGGTTATTTTATATACCGCCAGGTTTAACATTTACCAATTCTACGTTCTGCCCACACCGTGTATTTATGTGTTTTGTGTGGATCTCAGAACAAACAGCGATTATTTCCCTATACAGCATTAACTGACTGGTTTGTATAACCGAGACGGAGTGTGTTTACTGCGCGGTACGAGCTGAATATTTTTCTACATTTCAGGTTACTTTGTCTTTAAGTGCCAGAAGAGTGCAATCACCAGCCTATAGTTCAAAAGACCTCCAGTCGAGAAAACTGATCTAGTTGGCGTCAGTTTTATGAATTCTTTATTGCGCTTGAAGGTCATATTAATGTAGCCTGTTGACAAAAGCTTCTACACAGCCTGACCTTTGTTCTTAACTGTAAAACACGACTGTTTCCTGAATTCTTGTGTAAATGTGCGAATTCTGCTCACCATATCAGCCACAAATGTGGTTTTAAGAATACAAAGAAAATTAAAGCGTATTTCACATTACCTGTGAATCAAGAAATTCTCGACGTTTTAACAGACATGAAAGTTACGCTGTTCAGTGTCACATCGAGAGCTCTGTGGAAATGAAAGCTCTTGAGAGAGGATTCTTCTAATATATCGCTCATGAAACAGCAATTTTTTTCAATCCACCAAGACACAATTTTACAGAGACAGAAAAAAACTGACAGATCCTTAACCTTTTAAAGCCTAGCGGAAACATTACGTACCACCCAGTTTAACATCTAATAATTCTACGTGGTGCCCACATTGCGTTTATGTGTTGCATGTGTATCTCAGAACAAACAGCTATTATTTCCCTATACAGCATTAACTGACAGGTTTTTATAACCGAGACGGAGTGTGTTTACTGCGCGGTGCGGACTGGATATTTATGTATATAATTCTACGTTCTGCCCACACAGTGTATTTATGTGTTTTGTGTGGATCTCAGAACAAACAGCGATTATTTCCCTATACAGCATTAACTGACTGGTTTGTGTAACCGAGACGGAGTGTGTTTACTGCGCGGTACGGAGTGGATATTTATGTATATAATTCTACGTTCTGCCCACACAGTGTATTTATGTGTTTTGTGTGGATCTCAGAACAAACAGCGATTATTTCCCTATACAGCATTAACTGACTGGTTTTTATAACCGAGACGGAGTGTGTTTACTGCACGGTACGGACTGGGTCTTTATATATATAATTCTACGTTCTGCCCACACAATGTGTTTATGTGTTTTGTGTGGATCTCAGAACAAACAGCGATTATTTCCCTATACAGCATTAATTGATTGGTTTTTGTAACCAAGACGGAGTGTTTACAGCGCGGTACGCGCTGAGTCCTTATATAAAACAGATACGTTTCGTCTTTAAAAGATTAATAGACCAACACTTAAGCATGTTATGTTTCTAGGAAACAAAACAAGAAATTTTTTTGTGGACACAACATTCTGACAGAAACTGTGTTTGTAGCCCAGCTGTGCAGTAATGCTGGAATGTCAGTTCGACGAATTGTGTGGATCTCATCAGCGGTGTGCTTATTGTGCCTTATGGTGTGCAGTGGAAAATTTTTGTCATTTATGTGTAAAAGTAATGCTTCCATGCAGTGGACGCTGGTCGTGGTACCTCAGTCAGTATAGCGACTAGGTTGCCTGTTGAATGGCCGGGATTCCATATTTTACTTTTCGACAACGTGTTTAGAATGGTTTGGGTCCGATTTGTCTCCCATTAAAGGGGTACTTGGGTCTTTTCCAATGTTGGGGGTCTCAGACTACTTGGCACAATTAAAGTATTGCCTGGCATTTGCGGGGAGGAACTGAGGTAAACCACGAGAAATATCAAAATGAGGATATCCGATATCCTTGTTGATAATCGAAATTGAAGGCACTCGAGCTCGTGTCAAGTGTTTTGTCACTAGAACAGCAGGCTTTGCCTTTGCCGCGTGTCGCTGAACCCCGACACTGTCTAGTGCAGAAGGCAGGTGCACACCCACAATCTTTCATTGGGTGGGGCTGACCCTGAGGCTATAAATCCTTTACATTCTGTTTTATAAATTATGTTGTAAGAAACCATGTAAGTATAATATAAGACTATTTGCAACTGCATTTATATACATAGAAATATAACTGCATGTTCCATGGCTCAATCACAATGTCCTAGCTTTTTCTGTTTTATTAATTCATTTTTCAATATTCTAATGCACTAGTCATCAGCCGCTCTCAGTGGCTGATTTTGGCTGAAAGGTAAATCACGTAAAACTTTTGATATTATAATATTTACAAAATTTCGGTTTTGAGGGGTTTGGGAGAGGCTGCAGCCTAGCAGCCCCTTCCCCCTTTGGGTGCGCTCCTGGTAGCAGAAGGTTAAAATACTGGATCTATACCTCCACAAGAATGCCATGGTATATAGTCTACTGTAGTACCACATTTCAGGGGTACTGTTAGTGTAGGACTACATGGTACTGCCTTGGGGACCGTAAATTAATGACATATAACAGTTTAACGTGAATACTAGACCTAGTTCTAATGCAGCTCAATTCAATTTCCGACGGACCCTCGGAACACACCCAGACAGCCTATACTCCACGCACGCACAGCGTTTCTCTAAACACACCCTAAATTATGGAGGCCGTGTCTGACCGGTCACGAGTCCCTGCTGCTTGAGGACCTCGCCAGACTGGCAGCAGCAGCAGCGACTCAGTTACTTGCTGGAGGTTGTCGTGATGACAGAAGCAATAGTGCAGCAGCGACGCGTTAAGAGGGAAATGTAAGTCGGCCGTCTGTTTGCCCGGTAAATGTGAATTGTGTTTTGTGTGGCTTCCGTACAGACAGTGTCACGTTGCTAGTTACTAGAAACTTCGCCCAGTAAGTGAGGGCATAACAGATATGTCGCGCAAAGCTTAGGTCTCAGTTGTGATTGAAGTTTTGGGAATGGTTTGTTACATCAGGCTAAACGGAATCTTACAGCTTTCGCAGGCTCGATTTTCCTCCATCCTCAGCTGAGGCGTGGAAGGGGAAGGACCTACTTCGATAGGGCTGTTACGGATTTAGGATTCGTCACTATAATGGGCCCAGCAGAATGGGTTCTTCCCTTTCTTATTTCCACCTGAAGAGGGAGGCAGATCCAGCCGCCGAAAAGTTGTGGGACTTTTAGCCTGAAACTACGGACAACGTAGTTACGTCTGACACCATCTAGCGTCGTCAGAGTAAAGTTTGATAGAAACAGGTAAATTTTGTATTGTTGTGAGTTGGAAAACAGGTAAGTTTCACCCTAAAACATGTCATGAAGGCACGAACGAGGGTTGGGGTATAGATCTACTCTTTTTCTAACCTCGGTTGTAGACGCTCCGGCCGCTTTGCATTCTGGAGACAGACACTTTACCCATTGTACAGGAGGCAGGAGAAAATTACCTGAAGTTTTGCGTTTAATAACTTCACCAGTGGACATAAAATGAAGGAACGTGTGACAGTTGCATGTAGCACGCGTGGGCAAACAAGAATAGACATACAAAAAAATATCAGTCTGATGAAACGAATTATCCATTTTTGTGAATGTTCTGTTTTGCTTTCCTACTGCTTTTATCTGAAGTGCCTCATCGTGTAAAAATAATAAATCAAATGCACAACCCAGAAAAATATCGAAGTTCTCATACCGACTAATATAGAACCTCCAAAACCAAATTTTATCAGAATGTTGTGATTGGTTTTGCAAGATGAAAGATTCGGATGGATATAGTTTCAACCGTCTCGCAGTAGAATGAACTCGAGAACACATGGGCCGATATCAGCTTTGCGGGAGAATGGTTTGTAGTCAGCCTCTTTACTTTGGCTTCTTCCGGTCTGTGCATTTTTCAAGCCGGTGCACTAAAATAAACCTCTGAACGACTGGACAGTGTTCTTCAGTGACTCGATATGGTACTCTTTACATGTATTGTGCGATTTTTCATAGAATTCGAATTTTCTGTATTTATCTAAACGTCTGTGAAATCCCCGCCTTCAGTGATTATCAGTTAGCATGCTGGCTGGTTCGAGAGAATGCCGTTTCGAAATTCCAGACAGGACTCATAACATCGTGACACGCCTTTTGTGGTTATCGGTATCATCCAACCATTCAACTTTCTACAGGCTTTTACTGACAAATTCGTTAACACATTAGTGCTGAGTGATTTGCTTCATGTACCACGAATTTCCATTTCGTAATTCTATGTTCTGCCCACAGATTATGTTTATGTGTTTTGTACGGATCTCAGAACAAACTGTGATTACTTTCCTGTACGGCATTAACTGGTTGGTTTGTATAACCGAGAAATATAGTGTTTACTGCGCGGTACGGACTGGATCAATAACTGTAACTCAGATTAATTTTCGTCTTTAAAGGCCGTGCCATGGCTAAGGCGGTTAGTTGCCGGCCTCCTATCACGGAAGTCCAGGTTCCATGTCATGCCATATTATGTGAGATTTGTGGTGGACAAAATGGCATTGGGACAGGTTTTTCTCCGGTGCCTTCTGAATACCAAGAGGGAGTGCTACCCATCCGAATAGCTTTAAGTTCGCACGTGCACAGCATACCTTCGGGGGGGGGCACGTGTGGGTGTATGCTGGGAAGTGGCCAGGGCGGGACACTGCGACCCGAAGTGTCCTTCATCGTTCCATGTCCATACGTTTGAGTAGACAGCTTTAAAAGCGGAGAAAACCTCTTGGCCCACCCGAAAAAAAAACAGTTCTTTATTTAAAAAGTGGCAGTTTATTTATACATCAAAACAGTTGTACAAAAAAGAGAGTCATTCTGTTGTCACATAGGCACTTCACGTTCTTCAATCAGACCACGGCATTATACACCGTAAAACAGTAGGATTTTATCAGGTTGTGTGATGCGTTGTTAATTTATGGTTTCTAAGTCCACAAAGTGCTCTGAATTCTGTACCTTAATACAGACAAGTGGCTTAATGTGATTTAACAAGTAAACAGGTTCGAAATATAAATGGAGTGCATTTTGTTAGGCTGAATACTGTGTTTATTATTAACCCGTTAAAGACGAAGCGTGTCTGTTTTATATAAGGACTCAGTGCGTACCGCGCTGTAAACACTCTCCACTTCTGTTATAAAAATCAGTCTCTTAATGTTCTATAAGGCAAAAGTTGCTGTTTGTTCTGAGATCCGTACAAAACACATAAACGCAATGTGGGCACCACGTAGAATTTTTTAATGTTAAACCTGGTGGTACGTAAAGTTACCGCTAGGCTTTAAACGGTTAAATATCTGGTGAGACTAAGGTAGCGCTCGTGTCTTGCAACACAATTTCACGAAGGTTTGGGGGGATGGAGATGTACAGCTGCGCGCATTCTCGACCTCTTCTGTCGGAGGTGAGTGTTTCGGCTCAGCCTGTAGCCGCTCTAACCCAAGGACAGTATTTTTCACCCGTACAGTAGCCTCCAAACTGAACAAGACTACCGGTCAGTGGCAATAATCGCTGATAAAACATGCCCAATAAAATGTCAGTCCCCAATAAAAATACCGCCTCAAACCGGAAGCCCTGTTTTTTAGTCAGAACCAGTTCAGTGTATCGCATTTCCTCTAAATTCATTATATATATATATATATATATATATATAGTAACTTTGAAAATAAAACTTTATTTTCGGCTATTTACTACATATAATGTGTTAAGTGGCTCCCTGTCACCACGGCATGGCGTCCTCAGGTTGCGGATGGAGGAACGGCCTCCAGTTGTGGAGGGTAGCTACGAATACACTGAATAAGCAGTCGCGGACAGCCGACAAGGGGTGGTCCCCCCGTTTGGGGGTTGGGCGAGGTGATAACAACTCCTCACCGTAAAGAATTATGATGTTACGAAACAGCCTACAAGCTCTTGTGAATGTGGTAATGAACCTCCGCGTTCCATAAAATGCGGGTAATTTCTTGACTAGCTGAGAAACTGTTAGCTTCTCAAGAAGGCCTCTGCTCCATGGAGTTAGTTAGTTAGTTAGTTAGTTGGTTGGTTGGTTGGTTGGTTGGTTGGTTGGTTGGTTAGTCAGTCAGTCAGTCAGTCAGTCAGTCAGTCAGTCAGTTAGTCGGTTGGTTGGTTGGTTGGTTGGTTGGTTGATTGGTTGGTTGGTTAGTTAATGTGCAAGTATCTTCACACAGTGCTCGAATGATGGCCGTGGTATTTAAATAGATATTGATTATAGTAATAATAATAATAAATACTGTCGCCTCGTTATTTTTGTCTGCAGTATGTGAAGCCCACATTCTTTACTTTGAAGTAAGACTTCTCACGTAGTGTGGAAGACATTTGGGATAGAGCCTGTAGTGGTGCCATAGCAACCTCGCGACTTAAATTACGCCACGGCCTACTTGCCAAATGAAAGTTTATTCGCCAACCCAGAAACTTTAAAAGTGACCTTACTGGTGACTGTACATGACTTTCTTTCTGACGGAAGATTTAGACCACCTTTAATAACGTACCGCTGCCAAATTAAATGTTCGAGGCAGTTACAAAGGGAAGGAGTCTTGTGATATTTTTACTAATACGTTGACATTTTTAATTGACGAGTGTAAGAGAATTTTTAGTTTCCATTGTGAATTTCAGCATGCAGCTTTAGGTGGTATTAGAATAAAGAGTAACCCTGTAAAGACGAAGCGTATCTGTTTTATATAAGGACTCAGTGCGTACAGCGCAATAAACACTCTCCACTTCGGTTATAAAAACCAGTCTCTTAATATTTTATAGGGCAGAAGTTGCTGTTTGTTCTGAGATCCGTACAAAACACATAAACGCAATGTGGGCACCACGTAGAATTTTTTAATGTTAAACCTTGTAGTAGGTAAAGTTACCGCTAGGCTTTAAAAGGTTAATACAGCCGGTAGATAAGTGTTTTATGAAGTGTTTGTCGTGAGACACTTCTTGGTTCTTTAAATGTTTCTGCAGTGTTGAAACACAGCACCGTGTTCGAGCTGTTTAATGGCTGAATTGTGTGCATGTATGGAAACATCAGAATTCCCTTCTGATGAATCGCTCTCGAAGCAACCAATCGCCTTGTCAAGTCCAGCATGCTGACTGCAGTCTGCCTGGTAAATATACAAAAACGACCGCGCATGACAACTCCCGTTAACTTCATGCATCAAGGCTGCCAGAAGGCGATGAGAGAAACAAGAAAGTTATAACAAATTTAATTTCAATAATCTCCTGGTTACTGTCAATTTTGCGGTCTGCAGTGCTGTAAGATATAGGAAAGCGAAGTCATTTGTAATGGCAAGTTTGGTAACATTACTGTAAAGCGACCTCACTTCTGTCAAAACACGCTTGCGTCTCCGTCAAGGAATTCCAAGTGCCGACCCTTTCTTGGCGAGTGTTATCTGGAAACGGAGTCAAAAATGTGGATTTACTGTCAGGTGGAACAATATTATTGCCAACTGTTTATCCCTGTTCAGCTGTGTGCTAGAATTCGTTTGCAAGAAGAGGCCAAGTTCACTGCGAGATCGTGTTTGACAGCGTCGCAATTCTCGTCTTCTGGACGTTAGCCATGCCTTTCCATTGACGAAGTCTAGGCCTGCATTCATGACCACGTTGAAACATGGAAGCAACATTCTTTATAGTGTAGCAGACGTGGAAGCGGGCTGCCAGAAGAGGGCCACAAGAGTTGTATAGTAACTGCCGTAACTACCGAAACTACTGCGCAATAATGTCGATTGAATTTGTAAAGTTGTGGAGTGAAAAGGATGAAGCCGTGACGCACATCTGCACACCAGACTCCAAGTCACTGTTATGGCAATACGTAACTTCTCCTTCATCAAAGAAACAATGCCAAACTCGGTAGGCCGTGCCATGGCTCAGGCGGTTAGCCGCCGGCCTCCCACCGCGGAGGCCCGGTTTCGATCCCGGGTCAGTCCATGTGGGATTTGTGGTGGACAAAGTGGCATTGGGACAGGTTTTTCTGCGAGTACTTCGGTTTTCCCCTGTCAATTTCATTCCACCGGTGCTCCATTACTAGGACAAGGACAAAAAATAATAATCATCATCGTCATCTTCATCACAGGGTTGCACAAGAAGCCTCGAGGCTGCGGTGCGTCCGTAGCGTCTGCTGCGGGGCCCTTCACCACTAAAAAGAAAAACTCGGTAGGCGAAGTTATGACGACCATTTCTGGGGTACTTCTGGAAACATCTAGTCGGATATCCTACCAAATGGAAGAACAGTGTCTGCGTCGACCAGTAGTCTCATTATTTCCCATTCTTTCAAGTAGCGAAAGAGGAGTCTTGGAATTTATTTTGCGTGCCTCTGTTATTACCGGCAACCAACCAAATCACTAGCTGAGTGACTGACTTAAGTGACTAACACAACCACCATCACATAAACAACATCGACGAAACGTTTGGACACAGCCTGTATTAGGCTACACGGAGTTTGATGCTAGTAGTCTGTAACGTCCCGCTTCCACAGATGTTACTCGTCGACATACAATATCCATCGGCAAGCCAGTAGGCGTTAACTTGTGTGGCATGGCGATAAGGTTTTTAGTGGGCAATTTTAAAGATTGTGTTGTGTCGTTTTAAGTGTTTTAAGGCTGTTTTAAGTGTTTTTTTAAATCTAGTGCCCCCTGAAGATGATGCCTTAAAGCATCAAAACATGTTGGGGTGTGTATAAAGCTTTAATATTGGGTTTTAGCACTTGTGTACGAGTTGGTTGTTAATAAATAACTAACTAACTCCATGGAGCAGAGGTCTTCTTGAGAAGCTAACAGTTTCTCAGCTAGTCAAGAAATTCCCCGCATTTTATGGAAACCGGAGGTTCATTACCGCATTCACAAGAGCCCGCCACCTGTCCCTATCCTCAGCCAGCTCAATCCAGACCATGCCCCCATCCCATATCTTGAAGATCCATTTTAATATTACCCTCCCATCTACGCCTGGGTCTCCCAAGTGGTCGCCTTGCCTCAGGTCTCTCCGCCAAATTCCTGTATACACTTCTCTTTTCCCCCATACGTGATACATGCCCCGCCCATGTCATTCTTCCTGTTAATACATATCATTCTACATGTTGAACAGTTTAGAGTGGTACGGGTCAGAAGAATACAAAGTGGCAAGCTTCAGCACCCGCCTTATTTCTTAAGTTTTATGTGTCTTCTAATTAGAACTGCTGCAAGTGTGTTATAACAGTTTTCTTTATTCTTTCTTTCTTATTCTGGCCGCTTTCTAGCTACTCATTGTAGGTGTAGAGGGTTAATGCTGCGCCTGATCATACTCAGTGACACACACACACACTCGGTAGGACTCCTCTGGACGAGTGATCGGCCCGTCGCAGAGACCTCTACCTGACAACACACAACATTCACAAGGGGCAGATACTCATGCCCCCGGGGGGATGTAAGAATTGTGTGGGGAAAAAAGTCCGTAAATTTCTTTAAAAAAATATCAGTGAAAAAAGGAACAGGGGAAGCTTCTCATGGACGTTCTGAGATTCTTAAAAAATAAGAAGCCCTGCAAATGCAATTGCAAACCCCTAATATGTTGATTTTGCTGCAAGCTTACTAATAATTAACCTTTAAAGACGAAGCGTATCTGTTTTATATAAGATCTCAGTGCGTACCGCGCTGTAAACACTCTGCACTTCGGTTATAAAAACCAGTCTCTTAATGTTTTATAAGGCAAAAGTTGCTGTTTGTTCTGAGATCCGTACAAAACACATAAACGCAATGTGGGCACCACATTGAATTTTTTAATGTTAAACCTGGTGGTATGTAAATTTACCGCTAGGCTTTAAAAGGTTAATATTAATTTTAGCCGGTTTATGGATAAATGTCTAATAAATTTGCTTTGGAAAATAATACACATGTGTTCGTAATAACTGGTTTACTGCCCGCGCAGGGTTTTTTGGGTTTTGTCATGCCCCTTGTGCAGTGAATGGTTTGTCTGCATTATAGCAGCTGAATGATTCCCACGTGTTAGCCTACTTGCGACAGACAGCGTCCAGTCGTTCCCAAGTCAACAACCGGCATTAGATGCTGTTTTCGTGGTCGCCGTTGGTGCCCACACGTTATCAAGGCTAAGGCTGTGTATCTTGGCTCAGCCACTGGTCAGTTCCAGGAACTCCGTCGGAGAAGCTTATTTTAGGCTATCTCTTTTCCGCAGGTTCGAAGAACTTTCAGTTCTCTACTAATGTCAACCTTGAACCTCAGAGTACGCGATCCCATCCTAAAAATCTGTATTTCATCGTGTTAGAGAATATTTCGTTTCAATACATTACATAATTCTACTCCTCTCCACGAAAATTAATGTTACGCGGTGCTTCACAAATAAAACCACTGATGAAGGAAAGGGACTCTGGTATAATGACATTATATACGAGTCATATAATCTCATTATTCATTCAGAACTTATTAAAATTTTAATATTTTCGCTACTCCCATATTCGAGGCTATAGTTCAACCCTTTAAAGACGAAGCCTATCTGATGTATGTAAGGACTCAGTGCGTACCGCGCTGTAAACACTCTCCACTTCGGTTATAAAAACCAGTCTCTTAATGTTTTATAAGGCAAAAGTTGATGTTTGTTCTGAGATCCGTACAAAACACGTAAACGTAATGTGGGCACCACGTAGAATTTTTTAGTGTTAAACCTGGTGGTACGTAAAGTTACCGCTAGGCTTTAAAAGATTAATGTTTACACGGCAATGACGCCATTTACGAAGTCTTGCTCTAGGACCTTGGACATCGGTGACACGCTATAGTGCATCTTGTACACCCCTGCGGGTGGTCTTTAACATTAAACGTCAAGTGTTTGTCGAGACCTATGGAAGTGCTGTGTTCGGTATTGACCTTAATTAGTTGATTCGTTCCGTTTCGCAGTCCTTCCCTCTTCTGCCTACTCACAGCAGGTGTCGAGGCTGTTTATTTTCACTTGATCACACTCAGACACACACCACAGTCTGTAGGACTCCTCTGGACGAGGGATCGGCCCGTCGCAGAGACATCTATCTGACAACACAAACACTGTACAAGAAAAACATCCGTACCCGCTGTGGGATTCAAACCCACGATCCCAGCAAACGTTGGGCCGCAGACCGACGCCTTAGACCGCCCGGCAACGGGGTTAATGAGTTTATTCAAGCTGCTAATAAATGGCTGAAGGAAAGACTCATTACATCAGGAGGACACTTGCAATGACGTTTTGAGGGACCGTTGTTTAAGGTGGAGTCAATACATAGCCCTGTTACAAGTATAAGCCTGTAAACGGCATCGCATAGTGTTTGTCGGCACCGCAGAGGCGAAAAAAAAAGCCAGGGCGCAGGAAAAACAAAACGAGACGCGTCGAGTTCAACAGACCTAGTCTCATAATTCGTCACGCCAAGAGTTTCAATTTACACGTGTCCGGTGATGGTTTCTGGGTGTTTTTTTCTGTTCCGAGGCCACAGAACGAAATCCCATGGATGAAACCTCCCTCCATATCTCGTTCGAAATGTAAAACTTCCCCTCTAAAGTAATTCCCTTTTTCCCCCTTCGAGTCATCCTTAAGAGTTATTTCTTTGGCCTCAGTATTAAATTACAAACCTTTGAATGTGACTGTGCCCTCTGTATGCAAAGAGCAAAGTTGTCCCTCTTCGCGCCATGTGTGGAATACAGGGGCAATAAAGGTATAGCTCCTCTTATTCTTAACGCCAGCATTAGATTAGGGACAATAGACAACTTCACGCCCCGGCTGCTTTAACCCTGTGTGAAAGAAACCCTCTAACTATTGAATAGCGGGCTGGATGGTACCCAAAGCCGATGTGGGCACTGAGTGTAATTTAACGTATCGTATGTTAACTAAGTTTTGGAACCGGGGGGGGGGGCGGATTGAACAAACAGGGTGGGATAGTGTATGATAGGTGCTCGGTTCATTTCTCTGACAGGTCATCTCGGCTTTCGTCGGTTTCTGCATAGTGACGGTGTGCTGATGTGTAATACGTCAAGTCCTGTTCTTCTAAATACTTACCAGTGTACCATTCATGATCTTTTTCCCACCAGTTCTAGGCTATATGCTTTCAGCTTTGGAACGGCATCAAGAAGTATTTAAAATCTTCTGACATGATTTGCCCGCTAACTTGCTCACAAGAAACGCCTTTGTTAACCCTTTAAAGACGAAGCGTATCTGTTTTATATAAGGACTCAGTGCGTACCGCGCTGTAAACACTCTCCACTTCGGTTATAAAAACCAGTCTCTTAATGTGTTATGAGGCAAAAGTTGCTGTTTGTTCTGAGATCCGTACAGAATACATAAACGCAATGTGGGCACCACGTAGATTTTTTTTAATGTTAAACCTGGTGGTATGTAAAGTCACCGCTATGCTTTAAAAGGTTAATGAAACACGATGCAATGATGGTGTATGGAGGAGTGAAGTTGTAGCTCCATATATGTTTTGCCACCTTATCCTCGGGGCAAATGTCTCCAGTACTCAGTGCACAGACAGTTGGGTGGATAACTGTACTGCCTAGTTGCGTTACAGCGCATAAGTTTAAGTCTTAACTCAGCATTAAATTATAATACACCAACGATAGGCATTTTATCATTCATTGATATCTTTCCGCTCAGGAGCGCGTGGTACGCACTTATCCTCGCTGTCATCATCCTCAGCATCGTGGTTACTGCGGACCGTCGCGGACATCGGTCGAGGGGACTGCGCCACTCACGGCAGGATGAAGAAAGAGCGGAAGGTAACCATGCTCTGGAGGAAGATGTGAAGCTGACAGCACAGGTAGCGACAGTTACATACAGTTCTGTTACTTTATGGTGACCAATGTTATGCGCGACTGGCGACTGGAGACGTGGAGCTGACAGTACAGATAGCGACAGTTACATACAGCCCTGCTACTTTATGGTGACCAATGTTATGCGCGACTGGCGAGTGGAGACGTGGAGCTGACAGTACAGATAGCGACAGTTACATACAGTCCTGTTACTTTATGGTGACCAATGTTATGCGCGACTGGCGAGCGGAGACGTGGAGCTGACAGTACAGATAACGACGGTTACATACAGTCCTGTCACTTTGTGCTGACTACCGTTATGTGCGACTGGCGAGGGGAGACGTAAGGCTGACAGCACAGGTGGCGACATTAACATACTGTCCTGTTACTTTATGGTGACACGTGGAGCTGACAGTACAGCTAGCGACAGCTACATACAGTCCTGTTACTATATGGTGACCACTGTTATGCGCGACTGGCGAGGGAAAACGTGGACCTGAGAGCACAGGTAGCGATAATCGTATAGACCTAACATCATTGATTTATATCTGCAAGAAACAGACTTGAAAATCAACTTTCAGAATGTATTTGAAACTTAACGAAGGAAAAGTGCAAATTGAAGGAGGTGTACTTTCCTTCACACTTTCACTTTACAGCTACTCTCAAGCGACTTGTTCTCTTTTCATTTGATCTTGAATTCTTCCCGAGCGCTCACTCGCAGCGTGTTCGTCTGACAGTTTACATCAAGGCCACGCTGTTTATCTTCACATTTCGTTCAATAAAAGTAAGGATATATTTTTTGTCCACATCAAGTCCCTCTTGACACTTGGTTGATCCATTAATTTTCTTCCACCCCAAGATCTAATTTGTGTCATCTGAGAACGATCTATCAAGACAATGGGAGACGTACAAAAAGTGTACTGCCTAGTGTCTCAGGGCCTTGTACACGTGACAAAGATGTCTAATCTGCTGTAATAAACCTCTGCCTGTAAAGTGAATGGATCTTCACTGAAACAGTTTACAATTGGAATTGCGGGTACAGTCATTTTTTGAAGCACAGTGCTAGAACCTGCTTTAACCTTTTAAAGCCTAGCGGTAATTTTACGTACCACCAGGTTTAACATTAAAAAATTATACGTGGTGCCCACATTGCGTTTATGGGTTTTGTGTGGATCTCAGAACAAACAGCAACTTTTGCCTTATAAAACAATAAGAGACTGGTTTTTATAACCGAAGTGGAGAGTGTTTACAGCGCGGTACGCACTGAGTCCTTATATAAAACAGATAGGCTTCGTCTTTAAAGGGTTAAGACCAAGCATTCCTTTCACTGTACGCTCAGTGCGTATATGTTACCTGTATCATAATTATGAATGCCACCGAGCAAGTCTAGTAATTCTGTAACGCATCTGACGTTCTTTCGATAGGTTCCCAATTCGAATCTCCGCTAGGAGACAGAGCAGCCGACGAGATTTTCATGGTTTTGCTCAGTGTCACCGGGCAAAACCCGGGAAGACAGCTTCCGCCCACATTCTTAGCAGGTCATTATTCAGTAACCATGCCACCATTGTTTGTTGTGTAGTCTGAGATGCTGATAACGTCATTAAATAAACATAAGTAACGAAATGCAATAAAATTAAATGAAAAAATCAACAGCAGTTATTACCCTCCACAGCCTTAACAGATTGGTCTTTGTGGTGAAAACTTGGAGCAGGTGGCAAAATGCTGAGTGATGTGGGTATTATTTACATCAACGTAGACCTCAGATAATTAGTGACTTAAGTCCAGCCGTTTGAGCGCTTGCATGGTCTTCGTAATTGTGATGTTCAACATGCCGTTGTGCGTGATGTTTACGTATGGAGAGTAAAACAAACGCACAGCACAACTTCCTTCACTGTTTTGTATTTTCCGTAACTAACTCCATGGAGCAGAGGCCTTCTTGAGAAGCTTATAGTTTCTCAGCTAGTCAAGAAATTCCCTGCATTTTATAGAACCCGGAGGTTCATTACCGCATTCACAGGAGCCCGCCACCTGTCCCTATCCTAAGCCAGCCAATCCAGTCCATGCCCCATCCCACTTCTTGAAGATCCATTTTAATATTATCCTCCCATTTACGCCTGGGTCTCCCAAGTGGTCGCCTTCCCTCAGGTCTCCCCACGAAAATGCTGTATGCAACTCCGTTTTCCCCCATACATGCTACATGCCCCGCCAATCTCATTCTTCTCGATTTGATTACCCGAATAATATTTGGTGATGAGTACAGGTCATTAAGTTCCTTGTTATGTAGTCTTCTCTAATCCCCTGTCGCCTCGTTCCTCTTAGGCCCAAATATCCTCCTCAGCACCCTGTTCTCGAACACCCTCAGTCTTTGTACTGTTTTGTATTTTAGTGTTAAAAATGCGTAAAATACATAAGAACACACTACTGGTTTCGGCTGTACCTCAGCCATCTTCAGGTGTGTGCAGTAGGAAATATCTAATACAAGTATGTGTCAAGTTTGACATACGGCAAGTGTGAGGTCTCACACTTAACATATATCAAACTTGACACATGCTTGTGTTTAGTTAGGACAATATTTCCTCTCTGCTGCAGTTGTCTTTTAATATTTCATTGACAAGTTATAAAATTTATCTCTCCAATTTTTAATCTCCGGTAACTGCAGCAATATATTTTAATTCATCTTATAGCTGCCTGCATATATATTTTATTCCTTCTGAAGTCTGATTGTAATTATAAATAATATATTGGCTAAAAAATATTTTATTCTGACAAATGTGAGAGCCCACACTTAACCGCATGACAGCTGTATTTACTTGGCTCCTACTGCACACACCTGAAAATGGCTGAGGTACAGCCGAAACATGTAGTGTGTCCTTATGTATTTTACGTATTTTTAACACTAAAATACAAAATAGTGAATGAAGCTGTGCTTTGCGTTTGTTTTATTCTTCACATATCACGTAGTATTCCTAATAAAGACATTTAAACGACACTGTATCAGGCACAGTGTGTTGTCGTAAAACATAAAGTGTCTTCTGGTAGAGCCGTCCATTTAGGGCGAATAAATACTAGGGACGTAATCGATAGCCTGTGGAATTCCATATTGATGCATGGGAGGGTTTATATCCATATCGAATTTTTTTATTTGACGACACTGACGCAAGCTCAGAATATATATTGTCGAATGTTAAAGTGATTAGTGAATAATTAATCCTAACGGTTTCGGAAGGTGGCTGAATGTGGTTACTGTGTCGGTGCTTGCCTTAATAAAATCACGAAACCCCTTGGCAAGGATAGCAGGGCTGTTTTTTGAAACAGGAACCTACCGCACGCGAAGTAAGAGTGCTAACAGCTTACAGTGTGTTTCGGTGATACATCTCTTTTGGAATTTCAGGTACTTAATTAAGTATCAACTTTACAGTTTATCTTTTGCTTTTATTGCCATGTTATACTCCTCGCTAAATATTATTCGCGTGACAAAATTAAGGAGGATGAAACTGGCAAGATTATGGCGCGTATGGGTGATAATGGAAATGCACGCAGGGTTTTGGTGGGGAAACCCGAAGCAAAGAAAGAGGCAGGAAGACCTAGGCTTAGAAAGGAATGTAATAAGTGAAATGGATCTTAACTTTTTAAAGCCTAGCGGTAACTTTACATACCACCAGGTTTAACATTAAAAAATTCTACGTGGTGCCCACATTGCGTTTATGTGTTTTGTACGGATCTCAGAACAAACAGCAACTTTTGCCTTATAAAACATTAAGAGACTGGTTTTTATAACCGAAGTGGAGAGTGTTTACAGCGCGGTACGCACTGAGTCCTTAAATAAAACAGATTACTTTTCGTCTTTAAAGGGTTAAATAAAGGGATTAGAGGGCGTGGACTGAATTTATTTGGGTCAGGATGAGTGTAAGTTGCAGGCCGTTGTAAACACAGTAAAAAACCTTCATGTCCCGTAAAATTGTTAGAGTTTCTTTACTATCCGAGGAACTTCAGGCTTCTTGTTGGGTACGCCGCTCCGTCGGGTTAGTGTTCTTACACACACGATGAAGGCATGCAAGAGGACTGGAGTTACAGCTGCTGCCATTCTTCCCCCTGGCACCAGATGGAGATGAGTGGTCAGCCTCACGCGCCGGCCGTTTTATCTCTGTGAAAGCCGTCTATACCGATTGACTAGGATACTGAGTGGACCCCAGAGATGGTCTTGACGTTTTAGAGAGGAGAAAAATTTCTTTCTCAAACCGGGATGTGAGCCCCGGACCGTCCAGTGCGTAGCTTAATCACTATATACCTCTACTCACTGCGCTACCCCGGCTCCGGGTTTATACGTATAATTCATATAAAACACGACCTTGAGCGGGATATTTAACCTTTTAAAGCCTAGCGGTAACTTTACATACCACCAGGTTTAACATTAAAAAATTCTACGTGGTGCCCACATTGCGTTTATGTGTTTTGTACGGATCTCAGAACAAACAGCAACTTTTGCCTTATAAAACATTAAGACACTGGTTTTTATAACCGAAGTGGACAGTGTTTACAGCGCGGTACGGACTGAATCCTTATATAAAACAGATAAGCTTCTTCTTTAAATGGTTAGGTGATTTCACGTGACATGAATCCAAGTTACGCGATTGTTGTACATAAAATAAATTCTTACAAGCGTCACGTTCCAGCAAGCACGAGACACGCCCCTACGTGATAGACTACCGCTCTCTGTCTACAGCTGGCGGCGTTTTACAAACAACCATTATCGGAGCCGGTACGAAGTCAAGGAAAATGGCTTGTGACATAGTTTCACTGTAATTTGAATTAGAAATTTAAATTTGTCTGAACATGGAAACAGCATTTAATTTCCTTGCATGACGCTCAAGGAAGCTGAATAAATTAGCAAGTGTGAGCCAAGTTCACAGTGCGAATTTCTTAGCGACAAACACACAGCTGTTATTCAACTATTATACATTCGCCATCTTGTTCTGGTCGGAAAGGGCAGTTAACCCTTTAAAGACGAAACGTAATCTGTTTTATATAAGGACTCAGTGCGTACCGCGCAGTAAACACTCTCCACTTCGGTTATAAAAACCAATCTCTTAATGTTTTATAAGGCAAAAGTTGCTGTTTGTTCTGAGATCCGTACAGAACACATAAACGCAATGTGGGCACCACGTAGAATTTTTTAATGTTAAACCTGGTCGTATGTAAAGTTACCGCTAGGCCTTAGAAGGTTAAAAAGCTTATTTTAAACAGGAGAGTAGCCAGAGGCAAGCGTTTCATCCCCGCTAGGGCATCGCAACGCCAGAATGTGGGATCGCAAGGTCACGAACTTTCGGTTAACAAAGTCACATGGGGCTAATGTGTTGAGGCCACACAAAGAAGTCCCATGGTTGGTGGGGATGATGATGTTCAAGGCTTCCCAGTCCCTTCCTCTCGAGCCGCCACTGCTACAGTAAGTTATAACTGTCACCATTCTTGCGAACACAAAGCTACGTGGCTGGAAGTATGTAGGGCAAGGGGAAGTACAATGGAGGGGGAAGCGGAGGAGGTTGAGGGATATGTGCAGGGGGTCGCTTGGAGTATGTTGCCGTGGGCGTTAAACTGTATGCCACGTCCACCGCTTGGTTACTCCGTGCAGATGGATCCATGTAGGCGTTATTAAATATTCAACATCAGCCTCGATGCTCTGTATGGACATTAACCCTTTAAAGACGAAGCTTATCTGTTTTATATAAGGACTCAGTGCGTACCGCGCTGTAAACACTCTCCACTTCGGTTATAAAAACCAATCTCTTAATGTTTTATAAGGCAAAAGTTGCTGTTTGTTCTGAGATCCGTACAAAACACATAAAAGCAATGTGGGCACCACGTAGAATTTTTTAATGTTAAACCTGGTGGTATGTAAAGTTACCGCTAGGCTTTAAAAGGTTAAATCTTCACATGCTGCCGGTCTCGGTGAACCGCACGATCGCGAATGCGTTTAAGGGTATGATAAATATAAAACACCTCCGCCTAGGACAGCAATTGGAACTTAAACTGCAGAGTCTTTGAAGGGTTAAAAAGGTGTTTTATGTACAGACGTATAACCTGCAAAACGAGCGGTTGGCATGCGAGGTGACACGGCAAGAACAGCAGCTTGGACAACCCTGTCGTTGCCCGATATTAGGAGATGCTATCACACCAGGAGCTTTTTCGCGGGACCTGAAAGTGGCATACAGATATTGCATGCAGTGGCGTGTGTGTTTTATGATGACTCCTACTCACCTTTAAGCGACACATGTTTCTACCGTTTCAGTAACGAGTACACCATAAAATGTACGTAGGCGCGTAGACTGACACAACTTGTTGACGACACAGCATTACAATGTACTGTCTCGCTCCATCGCCCCGCAGCAACCAGACGATCTCATTGTGCACACCCACAGTTTAATTAATTAACCCTTTAAAGACGAAACGCATCTATTTTATATAAGGACTCAGTGCGTACCGCGCTGTAAACACTCTCCGCTTCGGCTATAAAAACCAATCTCTTAATGTTTTATAAGGCAAAAGTTGCTGTTTGTTCTGAGATCCGTACAAAACACATAAACGCAATGTGGGCGCCACGTAGAATTTTTTGAATCTTAAACCTGGTTGTATGTAAAGTTACGGCTAGGCTTTAAAAGGTTAAACCTGCTTGCTAGCGACCTCGTCCATATCCTCAGCCTCTTTAGCTTCCTCCTTCAGCGTACTGTCCTGTATTTCTGTCCACTTCAGCTGTTACGTTCACATGAAAATGCCGCTGGCCGTGCCCTTCGTTATCCACCGTTGCAGTGGGCGTATTGAAATTGGCTAGAGGGTGCTTGAGGGGAACATAACAGTTGGCCGAACGTGAGAAACCTCAGTCTTCGTCAGCACCACCTTTCAGGTGACTTATTTCCGTGGCCTCAGGATGGACTGACAGGCTTCGCCTGATAGTGTCTGTATGTGAGTACAGCAATGAACACTCCTCCCCCACCTTACCTACTCCTGCACGTTTCCCACCATTCACCTTCATTGCTCGTTAGATTGGTCCCATCTGCAAGGTTATTTATTCACGAAAACATTCTGACCGACTCTGGGCACAATCAGTCCCTTACTGGATCGGTACGAGGAACTCCTGCACTAGCGGTAAAGCGGCGTAGGGTGTGGAGTTTACCACTCCTCTCCATCTAATAGAAAGATACAGCTATCCCATCATAGTCCTGGACAGGCCCTTAGAGCTCCAGGAGCTGGGGGCTTCCAGAATTTCTTGACAGTCGGCACATGAAGGTGGTAAGGTTGTCAGCCGTACGCAACGGACGCCTTTACCCGCCAGGAGACAACCCTGGTACTCGTTTCCGTTAGAGGTTGAGTCATATGCAGAGCCATAGTGCGGCCAGAAGGATTAAGTCGATGAAAAATCTTAAACCCCATCGGGAATCGAAATCCCAACCTTCCGTCTTGTAGCACAGGGCCTCATCCAATGGCAACACATGCATTCTTCGTCTCCATCTAGTAAAAAGTTTAAGAATGTGTGGAGCCATACTTCTGCTCCGCCTGTATGACTTCATGCTGCACACAGGTACAACTCTGCTTTTGTCTTTAGTGTGTAGAGTGCCTGTAGTTCTCTGAAGGAATAAAAATTTTGGGTTATTGGGCAAGTAGTTGACAACATTTTGAAGGCACTCCTGTTCTTCAAAACATCATATGGACTTCTCAGCCAGTGTCACAACACCACACTTCTAAAGACTTGAATCTTCAGATCTGAAACCGTTATTTCAGAGACTGACCTTCTCCTTTCTGTTGCAGGAGGAACAACAATCCTTGCGCAAATGGATGGTGGAACACAGTTCTGATGACATCGCAATTTGGAGGCCCAGTGGAGGAACACACTATTTGTGTCCACCCCCAAGCCTACAACACATCGATCCTGCACTGTGTGACCAACCACTGTGTAGAGAGGACAGGGACTGTGCTGTTGAAACAGGTCGACAGAAACAAGGTGTACCTGGACTTCGAGTGTATTCTTGCACACTAACATAAAATAGGCTTGCAGAATATTTCCTTTCTTACACACAACATGTTATTTTACTAACACTGATATTTTAATGTTCAACATCCCTGTTGGCGTATGTTTCAATTTTTCACAAAAAATCACGCACCGCACACACGACATGGCCGTGGCAGGAAGTTCCAGTTACAACATTGATGGGAGCTGCTAGCGCTGAAATTATTTATTATTTATTATTTATTATACACGTCTTCACCTTACGGTCGACTGTGGATTTACCTTCCATCTTTTATACCTGCATATGTCTTGCGTATATTTTATTTAATTTTTATCTTATTTTCTATATATACAAAACTGTATATTTTAACCCATTGTGAAGAGGAGGGCCTTCCACTTTCTGAAAAGTAGAGTTTTTTAGAAGAGCCTGATGGTGGCCATAACAGGCCGAAACTTGTAGCTCATAATCTCCAAATAAAGAGATGAAAAACAGAGTTGGCTGTGACTGATTTTTTCGTGAAAAATTAACACTGATATTATAAGTTCTTTAACCAGATAGTGTTTATAAATGAACAAATGAATGTGATCATAATAGGTACTAGTGTTTGTGTGTGCATTGTTTTCATGCCATGTGTTACATACCTTTTTGCCATACAAGGTCATGGTCACAGATGCTCAGGTCACAGTCACCAACATAAGAAAAGCACAGAAAGTCAAGTCAACAAATGAAGTGTGTTTGTGTGTACGTGTGTGTTAGTGGGGGTGGAGGGCAGCAGGCTAAGTTTGGCTTCTCTGCCTACCAACCAAAGTTAGGCTGTGGGTTTGTGTGAGTCTAGGCTAAGCACCAAGGTTATGTTTTGAGTATACATGTGTGTGTGTGTGTGTGTGTGTGTGTGTGTGTGTGTGTGTGAGAGAGAGAGAGAGAGAGAGAGAGAGAGAGAGTGAGAGAGTGTGAGTGAGAGAGAGAGAGAGGGAGAGAGAGAGTATTTGATGTGATGGGATGGAGAGGAAATAAGTGAAGTAAACTACTTTTAGGTTCGATAAATATCTTCCACATTTACCCACTGACATTCAGCATATATGGACTTTCAGCATGAAGGGTAGATTACATGGGGACAGTTAAATTAACACACCTGCCAATCCATTGCACAACAGTTGTATGTGCTTTGTACAAGGAATGCACAGAGACTTTCCTGCTACTTTGTTATGGCAACACAAACTATCAGAGACAACTGGTTGTTATTCTCATTGCCCTGAGCTGGCTCAAATATAGGACTTTTGTTGATGCTGCGCATTTCCTTGTTTGACATTACAGTGTTTGGAACTGTGATGTCATGCAGTGTTGTGGCAGAGAGTGATGTTACATTACATTCATGAAGACTGTAATCTTATCACCCTCTGCCATCTGCCATTAGAACCTTAATTTTTCCTTTCTTGTTTGCAGAGACTGAGACATCTGGATCAGGAGACAATGAAACAAGCAGCTATGCTTGCTGCTATAATGGTTGTGTCACCACATGCACCAAGAAGCTGGAACCACCTATAGGTAAGAACTTGACAGCTTACCCCTCACTTCAGGGATGTGCACTATTTCAAAACAATGTGTATTTTATTTTAACAAAGGAATCATTTTGTTACCACAGAAAATGTTATTCAATATATGTTTTAAGTGATTATCTCACTGTAGCCTCATAATGAGACGAGCACATATGGACAATGAACAAACAGCTACCCTGAACTCTCATTTAGTGGCTGTCCTCAGTTCGCGTTTTTCAAGCATTTTATGTGCAGTGGTCATTTGAACGTGGCTGTCATTCCAAGCGGTGGGTCATGTAAAGCATCAGTTCTTAAAATTTCTGATGTGCAAATTGTTAATCACTGTGTTTCTTCTAAGGGTTCTTGCTATGCCTGTCTCACATTGTAAAATAAAGATAAGTCTGCAAATTGGAGTTAGTATTAGTTGTCTAAAGAAAAAGATTTGGGTCTTCTTGAATGTTATGCTGTGTCTTTGGATAAATAGATCCTGCCATTACAAGCAATGTAGTGCTTTCACCTTCAGGTGCAAGCACCCCAACAAAGATTTATTTTGTCAGCATACAACATTTCAGTCCATATAGGCATTTAGCATTTAAACCACTCTCATGTAATGCAGCACCTAACCTAGACACACAGTGAAATGTAAAAATGCTGCCCCACTCTTCTTGGACATGTCTGCCTGGATCGGAGGGTAATTTTAAAATGAAATTTAGAGGACTAGGATTGAAGGGTGTGTACTGAACTGATCTAGCTCAGGTTAGGGACAATTTGCAGGCTGTTGTGAACATGTGTATTAACCATAGGGTTGCATAAAATGCAAGAAAATTATTGAAATAGCTGAGGACATATTAGCTTCTCAAGAACAATTCTGCTCTGTGGAATTAATTAGTTAGTTAGTCAGTCAGTCAGTCAGTCAGTCAGTCAGTCAGTCAGTTAGTTAGTCAGTTAGTTAGTTAGCTAGTTCGTTAGTTGTAAGCTGGTAATTAGATGTTCCAGTTGTGGTTAAGTACATATAGTAAAAATGCTAATTAGAGATTTGGACTGGTAAGATACAGTTTAATAGGCATAGTGGCTTACAATCCGGCATTTATCAGCAGTATATAATTTAGTGAATTTTTCCTGAATTCATAGCAGTTGGCAAGTGAAGGGCCAGGGTGTAAAATGTGCACTCTGATCCCACAAGTGGATTATTTTATTATGGGACTTGGCAGTAATCCAATGCATGGGTGTAACTTGGCTAATGATACTGGGGGACAAATTGACCGTGGGTATCAAGAAACTTTAATTTGCAGAGGAGTCAAGTTAGAAAGAGTGGGAAGGTTGGTTTGAACCAGTCCTTAATATACATACACCCCTTTCACCCACTGTCACTTTTTTTTTTATCCCTGTTCAACACTGTAGCCAAAAGAAAAACTACTCTTTAGGTAGAAAAAATATTGGTCCAGCCTCCCTCCCTGGTGAAATCCCAACTTACATCTCTGATTCATTGTTGCCATAGACACTACACAAACTCCCCTGTCGCAGACACACAGTAACAAAATGTGCTGGGTGAGGTTTCTAGTGACTCACTAGCCACAACATAATAGTGGTGTGTTGAATGGTGACTAAATTTGGAAAATGAGATTTGTAAGAGGTCGCATGCTCTACTGACTGAAATCTCAGTTACTTATAGTTCCAATTGATCATCACTGCAACATATCATGATAGTGAAAATCATAAAAATCTGCACCAGACTGTACATATTTCACTTTGAAGCATGAAGTGAATTCGCTGTCTGACATGATTTCAGCATTTGACTGGCTGGAGGAATTCCGTGCCAATGAGGGCAGAACAGATGAAATGACTGGCCTTAGGAAGGGTGCATTAGCAGTACCCCTGCAATTACCTGCACGCACATTACCTGAAGTAATTGCACTGCCAGGGGGTTGTGTCCTCACAGCCAAGCAGTACAAAGAGCTGGAGGGCTTCCGTAAGAACGTTCTCATCAACAAGTGGTAAGTGCGTATGTATGTGTGTATCACATTCTTATCTAGCCTCTGCTGGAATTTCCACAGAGGTGTGGCGTTTTGGTGTGCTAAATGCATGATTCTGTGAATGCGAATAATTTTTGACACTGGATTGAGTCTGTTTCAATTCGAGAGTTTCTGTTGCTCTGTTGCATATGTGTGTATAGGACCCACTTGAAATTAAGAGTGTTTACATGCTGTATTGAATTATTTACTGTTGTATGGCCATATAACTATGGCTTTTCATATGATATCTGGAGTGTATACTTACATCTAAATGTAGACAGGATATATAATTCTGGATGTGCAAAAAGGTGGCAGAAATGGTGTTTCACAGTACAGTGCTGCATTTATTGTGATCATGTGCTCTTGTGTTTCCCAGCAAATGGACCTTTCTGTTGCAGTTTCTGCGATAAGGGTGGGATTTCATGTGAAGTAACTCAAGTCAATCTCTCAGAAAGGTGAAACCACAGATGGCCCTGCTAGAAGCACTGCCACTGCCATTTTCTAGTCTGGATTGAGACTGCCAACATGGACGACCACCACATGCACTCTTGTGGAGTGTACTGACACCTCTTCTCTGTTTCGTGTTTACACCCACTGAATTTCTACAACGAAATGTTACAAGAAACTTTTATCAGAAGACTTTCTTGCTGCAGACAATGGAAGAGCCCATTTTTGTGCGCAGATGTGTATCAGATCAGAAGCTGCTGGTTGATCAGGCCTGTATCTTGCTTCAGTTCCGGGAATAAGTAGCAAGGGAAAACTGAAGTACTTGTTTATGAAGAACCTGCTGTAGCAGCATATTTTAAGAACAAGTTTGAATAACTTACTAGTACTATGGGATTAAAACTATGCCTCTGAAGTCAGAAGTAAGCATTATAATTGCTGGAAATATTACATGGATCTTTCATTGTCTTCTATTGGTAATTTTGTGGGCCATAGTGTTAGTAATCAAGTGGTACTTTATAGTGTGTTTGTACAGCACATTTTGAAGGATTTACATCATTCAAGATAATTTAGATTGTTATGTGTGCAGCTGTGACAGCGCACACTCTATAACAGGTGGTTATCAACATTTAGGAACATCTGTTGCCTTATTTTGAAGGTATGAGGAGGCAGCAAATTTTTGTAACGGTGAACTGTACTAGACATTGCTGCCACCCAGAAGACCATAGTCAGAATCTTTATTCCATAAACCTTAGTTCTGATACTGCTTCAGGGTCATCACTGTTGGATTTTATGCCGATATATGTAGCCATATTTGTGACTGTAGAATGTGGTACAAGAAGTTTCTTCTTTTTTTCTGCCGTTCATTCGAATCAGTGCAGTTTCTTTATATCTGTAGAAGTTTGTGTTTAGACATTTTATACATTTAACAGAGAGAGAGGGGAGAGAGGTTATTGTAACTTGAGGTTATTCAAACTCTCCTAAATCTTGTTAGTACATAAAATTATGCCATGTCCCCTTTTTTCCATTCTACATCCAAATTATGCCCTGATCATCCCAACATTTGATGTTACATAATATGAACTGACAGTGTCATTGAATGAGTCATAAATAAATAAAATTATATGTAGTCATAGCTTGGCCTGCCACATAATTCCTGTCACAACTTTTACAGACGTACAAGCTGCACATGTTTCTCAATTTGCCTCTGAGTTCGAAGCACCGAGGCCACCTCCTTGATACAATCACCAAAAGAATACTAGGTCTGCTGTATTCTTTTCATTGCTTTGTTGCTCAACACAATATCTCTGTCCTTCCCTTAAAGTAAAAGACTAAATTCTGGCAGGGCCTAAATATATAACTTAACAATGTTACAAATGTAATTTTTAATTTCATATTATCCTTCTCAGGTACAGAAGTGATTAAAAGGATGTTGTTGCTGCAAATAAACATCTCAGGACTGGGGAATATTTTGTGGGGTAGGGGGATGTGGCATTGAGATGAAGATTCATGCCTGGTCACTGTCAGCTCTAGGTGGATTTGAGTTGTCAGCTTCATACTTCAGCTGCGTTACTCCAAAAGATGGGGTCTCTGGTGTCCATTGGACTCAGAATAAGACCGAGTGGGCCCCAGAGCCGGCCTGTACATAAATGAAAAAGAGACTCTCATGCCTGCCTTGAAGTTAACCTCAAGCATTTTGTCAAAAGACAGTCATCTTAGTGCCCGAGCTTCGTTAATTCATTGAAAAAATTCCAAAATTTCAAATTTTTTTGTGTTAGACACTCTAATAATGCTATGAGGCATGAATACGTAGTAACACATTTCACAATATTTATTCCAGTAACTACACAGCAATAAGAAGACAGAAATGTATAAATACATGACACTTCTCCTACATGTTTAGGCCTACAATGGCCATCTTCAGGGAGGTGGTTATCAAAGGAAAGAATAGTTATTGCAGATTGTATTAAAGATGTGTGGATATAAAGCTAAAATACATGTGTTAGATAAATTATTCTGCATGGTAAAATGTTTGTAACTTGGAACACATTATGTGTATTCATATGTATCCTGATATTTGTTGTCCTAATGCAAAATTCTTTGTCAAAAATATCCATCTTTTTCAGGGATATCCTTGTGCAGACATGACTGTTTTTTTGCAGTGGTTAACTGAGTACCATAGAAATACATGTGTTGCTGTTTAGGCAGAGAACACAAAGAGAGCTATTTAATAGGCAGGCAAATCTAGCTGATATCCTGAATGACATAACTGCATCAGAGCAATAAACCTTTCAGACTGCAACAAGCAACCCACTCAGCAGTTAAAGCAATTGCCATACTGACTCTGTGATTCGCTGGAGTGGGGGACATTCTGCCTGACCCACAGACTTATTATGAAACAGTTAGCTTGGCCGTCAGACTAACAGTCAAGACTTTGTACTGTTCACGTGCTTCTTCGTTAACTACCTTCTGTATTAATGTGTTCATTAGCAGCAGACTCCTACATTAACTGTGTCAGGTTTCTGGAAAAGTTAACTGTGCTAAGAAGAAATTTACTGTAATTTTAGTCGTGTAAGTATTCTTGCTGCATAATCTTACCTACACAGAAATGACATCAATGTGTATAAGGTTATAGTGGCATGCAATGCTGCTCCGCATTTGAAGTGTCCGGGTTCCATTCTCAGCCTACAGACCAGCTATTCTGAACGAAATTCTTTGTAGTTTCCTTCAGTTTTCCCAAGCAAATGTTGGTATATCACACACCTTAACATGGTCCATATATGATTCCACATCCTTCCCACTGCATCCTAAATTGAATGGACATCATATCTGCTTTATGTCTGGGGGGCCTTGGTTTTGAATTTCTAAAAGACTTCCATGATTTTCTCTGGGTTCTCCAGATAAATATTTGGATATGGTCTTAAAATAGGCTATGACTGCATCCTTCCATATCCTATCCAATTAATTATTTTACCATTAGTGCTATATTATAACCTATACAGCTGAGAAGCATAGCTAAATAATCCAAGGATCTGTCCATACTTTATAATAATCTTCCCTGTTGGGACCTTGCAGTTTGTGTTGTAGTCAATAAAGAGTCATTAAAAGGCAAAGAAACCTGAAATAAGATGTGCATGCTTGCTGGTTCTGTGTTCAGAATTGTTGCCTTATTTTGTGGTGACGAATCTGTCCATAGTGGATTATTTTCTAAGTTTTATTTGTAAATTTTGGTTCAGAATAATTGTGTTTGGATTCCAATTGTCATTTGCAAGCACACTTTCTGTCTAAAATAAAATTTTCCAAAGTCCCTCTGTTTTGTATCAACTGTCAAATTCCTGAGTGTGATATGGTATATTGATCATGATCACCACCAGATGTGCAAAGAGGCAGTTGTTAAATATTTGAAGATATTCCAGCATTATCCTGCAAGAACAGAGCAAAATCAATCAAAATGCCAGTATAGTGGGTCTGCAGCAGCATTTCAAACCTGGTAAGATACATACTTTTACTCTTTTGCTGAGCTACTCAGTAGGTAGATGCAATGTGACATAGGCAACACATTATATGCATTATGTAAGTGACTAATTAAACAAAATTCTGCAGGAGGAATGTCAGTGAATTTTACAGAAGGAAATGGAAGCCATGTTACAAAGTTCTTCTCATGGCTTGATTTCTTGGTGTTTGGAGTCATGCTGTGCCTCTCCGCACTCATTGGAGTTTACTTTGGTTTCTTTGCGAAGAAGAAGCAGAACACAACAACAGAGTACCTCATGGGAGGCAAGACAATGGGCATATTCCCAATTTCTATGTCACTCATTGCAAGGTATGTGGAATCTGTTATTTTTTATAAGTATTACAGGATCTTACATGAGTAGGGTGACTGGGACACAATTCAGTACAGTGTAGTGGTGGTGGTTGTGGTGGTGCTGGTGGTGCTGGTGATAATGGGAGAGGAGGAGGAGGTGCAAGAAACTGTAATGATGCTTAAAGATTTATTGGTGATAGTAGCCATCATTATTGTTGTCACTGCCACCACACACATAATGCTAGATATTTCCACAGCTGAACATTGGTGAAATGTGTTTATGATGCTACAACCAAAGAAGCTGAGTACTGTATATCTTTTTATTTGTCAAGTCAAAAATGACAATGCAGGCAGAGAATCTCAACTTCTATCAAGATATGTCTTCAGTCACAGTGGTTTCAATGCAGACATTTGCAGTCTTGTGGCACACTTCTTTTTATTGTTCCTTGCGTTTACAAACCTAAACGTTTTCTGCCCTCTTTTCCTATGCTTACATCCATTATTACCTCTTATTAACAGCCGTATGTATTCAGACCGGGCTGGTGCCATCAATTATAAACATATATGTTACCTTAGCATTTAAAATAACTGTGAGTTATGATGTCAGTGACTGTGAGGAGTACTGTATTTTCGATGTACCAGTGTAAATTTAAATTACGTTTTACATAGTTCACATTCATGTCTGTGCTGAGGGCATTTTTTCTGTCAAACACAACCAAAGATTTAAAAGTTTTAGTTACTACATATGGTGTTTCAGGACACTATGTCACTATAGTATGAACTTACTGCCAAGGTAATTCCCTATCAGATATGTGATATGAACATGAGTCTCATTTGAAATTGTCATACAGTGGGTTCAGTAATACATGAATGCACCTGTTTGCACTTTGGCAAAAGAGCTGTCTTTCGAATACCTATTATGAAACACACTGTACTTTGTAATATTGACAAGGAAAGCCGCTACATCTCTGGTGGGTAATGACTACCTCTGCCTCTGTTCATAAAGCAGAAAACTTGTTCATGGAATTCCCCTTGAACCCTTAACATGGTAATGTTTCTTTTATGCGTAGCTGACACTGTTATTGCCGAGGAACGTAGCAAACACAGCTCCTTCAAATAGAAACTTTGGCTCTGGCCTTCGTGCAGCTGAAATGACCAAAGCAGGAAGTGGCTTAATTATCCTGCTGAAAGAGTTAGCCTCAAGGTCGCCAGTTAGCCATGACTGATGCTGGGATATGAAAGATGACAAGGAATGTTTTGATGTGTTTTGACAGATCGAAGTCAATAGAAAAACCGCCATATTCATCATAGACACAAAGGTGGAAAATGCATACATTATCTTATGACCTGAATAAAATACAGAAGTGCATAAAGTTAAACAGGAGGTTATGGAATATACGAGCAGAGGGTGGCCAGACACAGGAGTAAGCTATCTTTTGCATATGTGCTAAGATAATATCACGTCCTTTACCAGAGCAAATCGTGGGAAACTATGAAAAAAATTCATTCAAACTGAGATTCACATCAGTCAATCATGAACATTACATAGCTTAGTCTTCAGTCAAATGATTCAACGTACAAGAGAGGTGCACACATTTACTTTCACAGGCTAATGAATTTATTACCTTCACATGATGTCCCAAATATGTGAGAAAGACAGTAAGCTCTTCTTATAATGTTGTGAGAATAAAGAAAGAGAGGAAAAAAGAGCTCAAAGTGAAAGAAAAACTTTCCTGCCATCTAGTGACAAAAGTATGTGGCATTAAGGACTGGAGCATGCAAGAACCCTTGGCTTATAAATGTTAATAGAAGCAGAATGGCTTAGATCATGTGAGAGTAACTATGACAAACATTTGATGACCGAGGTAAGTGTGCATCAAAACAACAGAAGGAAACTGCACATTGTTCAATTTACTGCAAGGCCAACTATATGATTTAATTTAGGCAGTCACATGGTTAATTCAACAGAAAGTGGTGGCAGCAGCAGACACCTACACAAACACCAAAAGTGCTGTGAAGACAAAAGATGAAACAGTTCCTTACCAATTCAAGATGCCCAAGGAACCACTTCAGAGTGGCAGCAAATCAGGGATCCTTACAACAAAAATTATGCAGTCCAACTTTGTCAGGAAAGTCTCAAGTATTTGCATGTATGTGAGATTTGAGGTTCCCCTGACAGTGAATATTTAAGGCTGTGCAGCTATGTAGTTAGGAAAAAACATTTAACAGGAACCTGCTGCCTGTTTAGTCAGGTTCATTGAGCCCCAAAATAAAGACAATGGATTTCCCAAAACTTTGGCACTCATCTACCAATCTACATGGTGTAATATTCCAGAAGACCACAATTCTAAATTGTTGGCAGCATGTGGGTTCTTAGGCTTTTGAAGTGTTTTAGTGGACGTCTCCATTCCTCTGGAGTGCAGTGCTGTGTCACTGGGAAATAGCTGCCTGACATTTCAAGACAACACATTGGTCTCGAAATTCTGGGCACAAATTGCCCAGTGACACAGCATTAAATCCCAGAGGACAAGAAACCTTATTTACACTGCTTGAATTGGCTGTTTATTTGATTATCTGTGGTTTATAGTAGACTGACTCCAACTTGAAATCAGACCCTGTAGTGTTAAATGATATGAGAGACAATGAGTAGTAAATTGGAAAGATGCTATCATGGCATTTGATATACTATCCCAGCATTTGCTTGGAGTGATGGAAGTAGGCAAGAAATGTCAATTTGGATGTTTGGTATCTAGGCCAAGATTTGAATCAGGGCCTTTTGGAGTATAAAGCAGAAGTACTATCAACTTGACCACAGAGACTAGTCTGCATATATTGTAGAAATGTATGCATTGAAATAAAAATAATATTACTGACAATTGATTTGGACACATTAACCCACACACTGACAAGTGTTCCAAGATGTTACTTCTTTCAATAAACTGATCTGCTTGCTGCATGCAGATTCTTATTGTGATATGTTCAGTGTACTGTTACTTGAACATAACATAAATTACTCGTCCCTCTTCTTTTCCTTTTGTATTATTTCCACTTCCATGTACATTCATTCATTCATTCATTTCATTTACATTTCATCAATCCAATATCAGCCCATCGGCTGCTGGATATGAAACATGTCATAATATCACTAATATCAACATCAATGACAGGCACAGACAAGAAACACAAACAACAGTATCACAGTACATCACACACAGTACAAGCAATACAATACAATACAAAAATGCAAAAAATATATAAAAGTATAAAAGTAAAAGGTAAAAAGTAAAAAGTTAAGACAATTCCAATTTTTGCCAGTTCAAAATATACTACAACAAAGCATTTATCATCACCAAGCACTTCTAATGAATTTTCTAATGGTGGTGGGGGGGAAGGTACAAGAAGATACTGTTCAATGACTTTTTTAATTGCACCTCATCATATTGGAATTGCCTGATACATACAGGTAATTCACTAAAAACCTTTATGGCAGAATACCTAATGCCCTTGGACTACGCAAATGATTCCCTTGCCTAATATTTACACAATGTAATGCTAGATTTGTTTGAATATTTTTTTTGACAATAATTTAAAAATTCATCCACTGAATAAAACGCATTATGTATTAAAATTTCTTTCAGCCTTTCTACAAACATTGTTCCATCCTCTAGTAAATCAACTAAAAACTTTGGTAAACTATTAAAGATTTTAACACTCATATAATGTACTCCTTTTTGCCTTATTGATAAGCATGATTGGAGTACATGAAGATTTCCTCTATTCCTCGTTAGCTTATTATGAACTGTACAACTAAAGGTAAAGAGCTCCAAGTTGTTCTTCACAAAAGTCATCAATGATAATATATACTGTGATGCCAGAGTTAAAATATTTAATTCTTTAAAAACTGGCCTGCATGAATTTCTGTGATTTATTCCCACCATTATTCTTAAAGTCCTTTTTTGTAAAAGGAAAACTTTCTTAGCTTCTGCTGAGGTACCCCAAAAAAAAATAATCCCATACTTCATGATTGAGTGAAAGTATGCAAGGTATATCATCCTCAGTGTTTCAATATTACTGCAAGACTGCATATTTCTGATCGCAAAGCATGCATTACCAAGTTTAGGCAATATTTGTTCAACATGCGCTTTCCAGTTCATAAGCTTATCAATTTCTATTCCCAAAAATTTAATATTTTTTACATCTTGCAAGTGCTGATTTTTGCATTGTAATTGGAATAACACGTTATTTTGAGAAGTAGTTTCAAATTTTAAGATCTTAGTTTTTGTTAGGTTTAAAGAGAGTCCATTATTCACAAACCAATATTTTAGCGTATTCAAGGCCTTGTCAGATTTTGCTTGAAGCTCATGTGTGTTATTGCCAGATATTAACACACTTGTGTCATCTGCATATAATGTTATTTTATAGTCAGTACTCATTCCCAATGGTAAATCATTAATATATATTAAGAACAGCAAGGGACCCAACACAGAGCCCTGAGGCACTCCATATTTCACAATTTCCCAATTTGAATATACTCTTCCTTTCTCACTATGACATATCTCAACTCTTTGTTTCCTCTGTTCAAGGTAGGACTTGAACCACCTTAATATTTCTCCACGAACACCATAGATGACCAATTTATCCAACAAAATATCATGAATCACACAGTCAAATGCTTTTGTAAGATCACAAAATATGCCTAGTATTTGACTATGTTCGTCCAAGGTTTTTAGAATGTGATTATTTACAGTGTAAGTCGCCATTTCCGTATTTCGATCCTTCCTAAAACCATACTGTTCAGGTGCAATTATATTATTTACTTGTACGTGTTGGTATAACCTGGCATACATTACTCTTTCAAAAATTTTTGAGAAGGTTGTTAACAAGGATATTGGTCTGTAGTTTGAAATGTCAGTTCTCTCTCCCATTTTGTATATAGGTCTCACTAAAGCATATTTCAGTCTTTCAGGATATATGCTTTGTTTGAAAGATTCATTAATGATATGACTAAGTGGTTTGCTTATCACATCCATACAGTTTTTTAATATTCTACTTGAAATACCATCATAACCTGTGGAATTTTTTGTTTTTAGTGTTTTAATAATATACTTTATTTCAGACTCAGTCGTGGGTATTAACCTCATCTCTGTTATATTATCAGCCTTAAATGAGTCTGTCTAATTGCTTCATTTTTAGCAGAATCTACAGTAGTTAATTTCTCGGCTATGGTTGTAAAATATTCATTAAACGCATTTACTATTTCGTTAGGATTATTTATTTCATTATTTCCTAGTTGAATTTGTGGCATATGATCCATTCCTTGATTTTTTGCAATTTGTTTTTTGATTATCTTTCATGTTGTTTGTATTTTATTCTCTGATTTACTCATCAATTTATGATAGTATAATTTCTTAGCTTCTTTTATTACTTTTACCAATATATTGCAATATCTCTTATAATATAATTTCAGTCTTTCATCACTTGATTTTTTAACTAGGCTATATAAAGTTCTTTTATGTTTACATGATATTCTTATACCTTTAGTTATCTATTTATTAATTATATCTTCCTTCTTCTTATGTACTAGAGGAAACCTCTTTTCAAAGTTTAATAGAAAAATGTTAAGAAAAATATTAAATTTACTATTAACATTTCCATAATCATACACATCTTCCCAATTTTCATTTTGTAATGAAATTTGAAACTTTGTAACTGTTTCCTCATTAATCTCTCTACATATATACTGATGCTTAATCTGTTTCTTAACTTGCACGTTATTAAGTCTTAGGATTTGACCATCATGATCTGAAAGTCCATTTATAACAGGGTAAACTGAGAAATTTTTATGAGTATTCCTATCTAAGAAAAAATTATCTATCAAGGAGCTGGAATTTGGACTTGTTCTAGTTGGAAAATCAATGATTTGGTCTAAATTATAAGTATCTAATACAAGTTGATACATGAAAAGGATTCACTTTCTTCTATCATCCAAAAGTCATATTGTTCCAAATTTCAACATGCTGTTGTTGATATTATGTAGTTCCTGAGTGAAACATCATGTTCTGGTCCTCCTGCAGATTTCAGTCCCTTTCATTTTAGATCTAATGCCCTTATTCTTATCATCTTCATTCTGTCCATGCCTTTTAAATGGCCAAAGCATCATAATCGTATCCTTTGTAATATATGTATTAATAAATTTCTGGTTTGAGGTTACATATTAAAAATTTTGGTTCCAATTCTGTCCCTCCCTCTTCTACCAGTACTTCTCAAGAATTCCATATCAATTGCAATTAACTGTGTTTTACTGATTTTTGTGCATATTGATGACTCCTCTTTCCCAACAGTTACATTTCAGGCATATCCCTCTTAGGTTTACCATCCGAGATGTATGTGTATGGAACTCAGTATTCCATGATAATGTGTCCAGAGGCATTTGTCAGCATCACAATGGCACTTGTCTACCTGCCAGTTTTCTACAAGCTGCAGATCACATCTTCGTATGAGGTAACTATCAAGATAAATTTCTGTCATAATTGAAACATTCATGTGACACATTCTGGGACAGAGTTCCAACATGTCTGGTATGGGAATTGTGACAGACAAAATGTCACTAGAATGCATTGCTTGCGGATTAGTTAGAATTGTAGATTAAAATTATCATTGCACTGCTTCTCCATGTTAACACATGTGAATAATGTATCAGTCTTGCAGGTAGGTTTGCAGTGATTGTAGCCATATTATGTGTTGCTTATAGTGACATTTTGGATGGGCATGTTGCATTCACCTTCAGGGTGACTGGGTAAGTTTGCAAGAATTTTAGAATCCATTTCAGTAACTCTGAAGATGGAGGCAGCACATTCCCTCCAAACTTTGGAATCAACCCATGACTTGCAGTGCAATAACCCGGAACATTATTTGAGCAACATCTGGTATAAAAGCCTGCACACCTGGTAACAGTTAAATTACCTAGACATGGAGCTGCAGGATGTGACGAATAGAAATGCTGCAATGAAGGGGCGAACTTCTCTCATTGGCTGTGCCTTCTGATGTGTGTGTGTATTTACAGGTTCCGAGTATAGGTACATAACATTCTGTTTCGTATGTGAATGGTCTGTGCCATGAAGGTGTTAAGAGACTTCAGAAGGTAAAGCTCCATGCCTTACGCACCCTTCCCTCTTCAGTTTAGTGTGTGGTGCTATTATTCCCGTTTCTTTCTGGGTGTTTAAATTATAAATGAAATATCAGTACATTCTGATACACTACAAGGGACAGAACATAACCTGACCATGCTTTACTGCATCATGACAAGCAATGGTTAACCTCACAGGAAAATAGATTCCATATCACGCTGCTGTACAAACAGAACAGAAATCTGGTTCCAGTAATTGAATTTTATCTTGCAGTACCTCAGTCTCCGATTCAGTCGAACTGTGAGGTTGATGGGGTCAATTTTATTCCTTGTCAAAATGGTGAGTAGTTCCAAGATGTGGCACATGCAGCTGCTCCTTATGCATGAAAAGGTTGCAGACTGCATGTTATTAGGTTCAACGAACTCACCTGTTTATCAATTTACTGTATTTAGTCATTCAGTATTTATATTTTAATATTTGGTGTAATAAATTTTCTTTCTTTACTCTAGGTAGCTTGTTACTTGATTTGTTTAACCTTTTAAAGCCTAGCGGTAACTTTACGTGCCACCAGGTTTAACATTAAAAAAATCTACGTGGTGCCCACATTGCGTTTATGTGTTTTGTACGGATCTCAGAACAAACAGCAACTTTTGCCTTATAAAACATTAAGAGATTGGTTTTTATAACCGAAGTGGAGAGTGTTTACAACGCGGTACGCACTGAGTCCTTATATAAAACAGATACGCTTCGTCTTTAAAGGGTTAATGATGCTATCAACATTTGACACTACATAGCATCGAATGGTAGGATGATAGTTGAAGGAAGTACTGAGACACATGTACAAGAAAGCAGTTTTTCTTACTTGACATACTGTTCCAGCATTGATTGATTGATTGATTGATTGATTGATTGATTGGTGAGACTGAGGAAAGCTACAGAAAACGTCAGTCAAAATGGCTGGTTTCTGGAGCCTATATTTGAAACCATGACCACACAACTGTGAAGCAGAATTATCACTTATTATTTACATATCTTGCCGTTTATTATTTATTAGTAAACAAATGTGGCATGTTTTACTTTAGTAGTACACATAGTTAACAATATTGCACAAGCAAACAGTAAATTGTTTTATCAGGACTTAGGAATACATTTATATCACCTGCATACAAAACACTTCAAGGGTTATAAATTAGTTACATAAAATTTCTGTACCATGTTGTTTCTCATAATTTGAATGTTCTGGAGTTACAGTAGTTGATTCAATTTATGTTTCAGTTGCTGTACATCCCCATTGTCATTTATGTGCCAGCCATGGCCTTCAGTCAAGGTGTGTCTCTGAAAACAGTAAAATATTTCTTGCTGGTTACTTTATATTACCCATCCTTACTTTTCTGTTATTGACCTGGTTCATGAGAGAAATTGTTTCAGTATAATAGTTGTGTATCAGACACAAATGTTTTAAACTCATAAGGCATATAAAGGGCAGATGTTTGGTATTCTGTCAGTATGTGTTTTGACAGCAACTATGAACAGCAGTGTAAGAACAGTGCAATAAACTGCAGGGAATTACGTGCTGGATTAAATATTGCAGGATTCAAGGGCACCAAAAAGAAATTCACAAGCTATCTGCGGATAAGGGCATTGCTAATGGCACATTGTTATTCTGAGATGCTTAGTATTTTAGAGTAAATTTCGCTGTCTTTACACAAGTTCTAATGTTGCTGAGGTTATGTATTTTTGGCAAAATTCGTATCTACACACAAATTTTCAGTATGAAAATTGTTTTTCAGTCGATTTGCTTTCCCATATTCACTACTGATGTTGATAATTGCAAAAATTTACTGTTGAAATTTTTGTTGGCTATACGATAATTATGCCAAAAAATGCATAAGAACATTCTGTATGCTGATATATATCATACTCATATCCTACATGGTTTTGCTCTTAAGATGGAAGCAGCATGTTCCTCTATACTCGTGGCTATCTTATGTCACAACTGAGAAGACCACAATGTGCAAATTGTGTTCAAAGCATTTCTGCATGGTGTACACTTAACTAAACAGAGGACAAAATAATTTTGGGTGCTTTACATTGTGTGATACATCAAGATTAATGAGGTTTCCAAAATCTGAGAGAATGTGTTAGGAATATATATGTCTCCAGGTTTGTGTACATATTGTCATACATAATGCAGTAACTGATCCATTCTGAACTCTGTTTTTACAGTGACAGGCACCAACCTACATTTAATCACTCCAATTGTGTGCATTGTGTGCATATTCTATACCACACTGGTAAGCTGCATTAAAATTTCAAAGAGTACAGAATTTCTGGAGAAAATATTTTATTTAAAAAAAAGGGAATTACCTGTGCTGCTACCTTAATTGTAAGCATGTATCACTTTAAATAATGTTTTACTGTTTTTTAAGTGACAGAAGTTCTGACCAACTACGAAGTCCATGGGCCAAACCTTAGTATGTGAAACTCAGGCGCATGATCAGTATGCCTGCCTGTATTGTAGCCTAAGGATCTAGCTTTTGTTAGGTTATTTAGAAACACTGCCTCAGCTTCAAATAAGAAATTACATCAGGTTTCTGTTCTATGATACAACACTGTGTCACTGGGTAATTGTTTCCTGATGTTTGATTCATTCATTCTTTATTCACATTCTGTTAACGCATACAAAGTTCACAATAAAATCACTGGATATAGAATTGGGTCCAGGAAAAAAAATTCATAATGCAATGTGGTCCCCAAATGGTGGAAATCTGTTGTCCAGTGATGCAACATCATGTTCTAGAAGAACAACAATTCAGCTACATTGCCATGGAAACATAAAAGCTTGCGAAAATGGCACAACTATTGTAAACTATGGGTTGAGAGGGATGTAGCTATTTTAAGATGATTTCTTGCCTGATGGAGACTGGGAAGTACGTGACAGTCCTTTCACGCTTTTCAGTCCTTTGCCTCATGGCATTAAGTAAACTATGTGTCTTTGCCTGCAGGGAGGCCTGAAGGCTGTTGTCTGGACAGACACTCTGCAGACATTCCTCATGTTTGGGGGTGTAATCACTGTCATGATCCTGGGAACAGTAAACGTTGGTGGTCCAGGTGTTGTATGGGAGCGTAGCCACCAAAGTGAGCGCCTTGAATTCTTCAAGTAAGGCTGAAAATTGGTTGTATTTGGCACATTTTGTGTTGGACATGTATACAAAATTTTTGTTGTAAATCCTCACAGAAAGAAATATCATGATGGGATGATGATATTAAAATGGAGTGCAGCAATCTGGACTGGTCTGGTGGGATCTGGTTTCCTCATTATGTACGGACAAGATTTATTTATACATCACCCGTAGTTTGCGTGACAACATTTAGAAACTAGTCTATTATTTCTGCAGGACTGTGTGATATCCGTGGAAGCCAATCTGTAAGATGTGTTGTGAATAACCTCTATTTTGATGTGTTGTAGCTTCAACTTGGACCCAACTCTAAGATACACATTTTGGAATGTGTCTTTTGGGAATTACTTCTACTGGCTGGCCTCATGTTCTGTTAACCAGGCCATGGTTCAACGCTGCCTTGCAATGCCAACCATCTACAAAGCCAACATGTAAGTTCTTTTTTACAGAGCTCAGTATTTGTCTCCTTCAGGCTGGGTTTAGGATAAAGCTGTACTTCGTTAAAGAGCTGAAACTTTTATGTCGTACGTTCAGAGCACTCACTTATAAACAGAATATGCCAGTCCACAGAAGGAGGGACAGGTGATAACCTTTGCCACTTTGTCTGGAAATTGGCATTTCACTTGCAGTAGGGTCCCCCCCCCCCCCCCCATTTACACTATTAAAATTGATTGCTTGTTTAAATTACATTGATATTATGTTTTTGTGATTTATAAAATCAAGATATTGAAATGGGATTTTATCAGGTGAATGTTTGCTAAGGTTAAGTTCTGATAAGACTATAATTTGTGAATGTGAAACTTGGTCTTTACTTAAAACCTAAGACCACAGAATGAGAGCACTTAATAACAGGGTACTGACCAGAAGATTTGGACAGAAGAGTGAATGAGTAAAATGAGGCTGAATATAACATCATAATTTGTGTTCTTCACCAAATACTATTAGGATGATCAAGTAGAAGAGGATGATGTGGACAGAGCACATAGCATGCATGGAAGAGATCAGATATAGACATGCCTGAAGGGAGGTGACCACTTGGGAGACTTTTGTCACACATGGAAGAATGATATTAAAGTGGATTCAAAAATAAGAAAGGTGCGAGAATGTGGATCGGATTCATAAGCTCAGGATGTGCTTATGTGGCAAGCAGTTGTGAATGCTGTAAAGAACTTCCAGTTTCCAAGAAAGAGTCTGAATTTCTTTTGGCTGGCTATATTACTATTAGCTTCTCAAGAAAGCCTGCTGCATGGAGTCAGTTACTTAGTGATATGAGGTTTTACACTTTGTTCCACTGCATGCTACCAACAAATCTGTTCTACTGAAGAGTGAATATTTCAAACATCCTTTTTTTCTTGAAATGTTTTATGTGTAAAAAATCACCAAAGTTTCTGACCAGATTCTGATAGAACTACTTTCCAGAACTGGTAATGTAGGGAAATGGTATTCATCTGTTGTACTGAAATTCCTAGAATGTAGGTATGGTCAGGATTATTGCAGTATTTGCTGCATAGGTAGATGTCCATTCCATAATGAAGATAAAATGTCATTAGCAGTAATATCATGCTTGCCATGCTGTCACTCAGGGTATGGGCCAAGTTGTGGGTGGTGTCTACTGAACATCAACCATCACAAGTGGATTCCAGCTCTCAAACGGTAATCCCGTCTCAGTACTTGATTTCTTAAACCCCTCCACCTGGTCCCTGGCCTTTGTTATAAAAATGATGTTTTGAATGTAAGGGTAAGTTACACTGTAAATAGTTAGTGATGGGGAATCTCATGGTCTGTGTGTAAGACACTGGATGGTTTTGTTTTGACCCTCAGTCACGTGTGTGTGGTTGTTTCTACTAATAAACTGAAACCTTGACCAATGACAAAAATGTCTAAAATACCTGACCCTCCCATGGTTTGGATTGCACGTTAAGCTGTAGATCTCCAGCACTGGTAATTACTACATGGTTGTGATTAATGGTCATTAATTTCTCATTGCTGTTCATATAACACAATGGGGTGTCACACTTAAAGATATTTTTTGCTCATTCTAGAACAATTCTGATCCTGGCACTTGGAATCGTGGGGATTGTCAGCATGAGCTGCTACACTGGGCTCGTGATCTATGCAACATTTCATGACTGTGATCCAATCAGCACACACGTATGTGAAAGTAACAGATTTAAAATCATTTCTGCGTACATATACGTCCTATGTACTGCGTTTGTCATGTCAGTCAAGATTTATTAATTTCTAGTTTCTTTACTTTTGTGCACGTTACAGAAATGTAAAGAATAAAACATAGGGGGCTAACCCACCCAGTTTATGTGATAATTGCATTCCCAAGAGTGGTCATGTAGTTTGCATTTAGTCAAATGAAGTGTTTTCCTAGCTTTTGTTATGCTGTTTGTTCCACTGCTTTTAATTTCCATTGAAAAATACACAATTCAGTCAACTATAATACTATATTAGCTATTTACAAATCTTAATGTTTTGCATTAACAGATACTTTTTAACTTTTAAGTCTTAACTAAAATGCTTGAATTAAGAAATCACATGGAATAACACTAAAAAATATTGAACAAGGTTGGGTGTACTTGTACACCAAAATTTGATTATACAGCAGTTTTTATGGGCATGAAATTTTGTCTCTCACCCTGTTGGAAAAGTGTAGAATACTTCTGCCCTGAAGAAGGAAGTAGCATGTTTTCTCTGAAATTTGGCACCCACTTACCAGAAGGCCACAATGTGAATAGACTGGTGGTATTTGAGAACAGGGTGCCGAGGAGGGTACATATTTAGACCTAAGAGGAAGGACCTATTATGAAAATGGAGAAAACAACACAGGAAGGAGTTTTATGATTTGTTTGCTCCACAAACTTTTATTATGATTGGGGTAAATAAATGAAGAATGAGATGGACAGTACATACAGCATGTGTGAGATAAGAAGTTTATACAAGTTTTTGTTCAGAAAACCTGAAGGGCCAAACTAATTGAAGGCCTAGACACAGACAGAAACACAGTATTCAAATAAGGTAGGAATCAAATTTATTTGGCTCGGTGATAGGCTTTTGTTAATAAGGCACTGAGCCATTGATTTCCATAAAAGGCAGAGAATTTCCTGATTGGCTGGGTGACCACAAGAGGGACTCTGCCCTACTCAGTGGAGTGCTAGACGTTTGCAATGAGTTTATCAGTTGTCAGCTCTTGTTAGGAACATCTGTGTTAATGTAAGGTGGCATTTTTCTGCAGATCATTGGGAAGGCTGACCAACTTCTACCATACTTTGTAATGCAGATATCACAGTCTGTGCCTGGCTTGCCTGGTATATTTCTCTCTGGAGTGTTCAGTGCTGCACTGAGGTAAATAATGTGTGTGTGAAATTCTTTTAATATTTGTGTCACCAAGTGCTGTTAAATAAATCATAGATGAACAGAACTACAGCTATAAAAATTATATTTGCAGCTCAATGTCCACGGGCCTAAATTCAATGACTGGTGTAATATTTGAGGATCTGATCCGTCCAATGGCTAAGAAGCCTATCTCTGAGAAATGTGCCAGCCTTATCATGAAAGTGATAGTGGTTGTGATAGGTACCGTGTGTGTCGGAATGGTGTTCGTAGTGGAAAACATGGGTACAATTATACAGGTACGTTTTCTTGCCTGGAAATGTATCTGAACTGATACTATTACACTAGCCTGCAAATTTGAACTTTGTGATCATTGCATGAAACAAACAAAATAAAACAGTACCAACGAGAGTGGCTACAACATGTAGAGACAATGAACACAGACAGGATACCCAAACAGGCACTGAAATATAGGCCAAAAGTGAAGAGAATCATAGGATGCCCAAGGAAAGATGGAAGGACCAGCTTCATCTCGAGGGATAAAGAACAGGCACTATCTTTAATACTTCACAGCTCATGATGATGATGGTGATGAATGTGATGAATATAAAAACGAAGTCGGTTTCTTTCTATCATGTAAGGATTGTTACAAACCAGTAATAATGATGTTTATAGTTTTACAAATATTTTATGGCAATAGCCTTTTTTGCCAACATGTATTTTCACTGTCAGTAATAAATCTACAATACAAAGGACATAGAATTAATAGAAAATATTACAGTTTCACTGTAGTAGTTTTGAACAGTCATTACTATCACTGTAATCGTCACTTTTTATTGTGAAAGTTCTTCTTGCTCTATTTGTTCTTTGTGTACTTTCTGGAACCCCTTGCTTAAGCATCCAACAGTAATCGGCAAGCATGTTGATGTTCCATCTTCCTTGATATCTTCTCTCAATTTCCTTTACATCTTTATGGAATCTTTCCCCCTGACCTTCATTCCAGGATCCAAGGTTTTCAGCAAAGCGATCCGGATGCAAATGCAAAATGAAATTTGAAACTCATATTGCAGCCGAGGTCATTGAATGCATCCGGTATTTTATTAACAATATTTGTGTAATTTGGATCCTTCATATTGCCAAGAAACTTCATAATAACATCTCTAAAAGCTTGCCATGCCATCTTTTCTGTTGCAAACATTGTACTTTCAAATGTAGCATCAGAAAATAGTTTACTGATATTGGGACATGTGATTATTCCTCTTTCACCTTTGCTTCTGTAAGCGCTGTGAATTTTTGACGTATGTATTTGAAGCAGTCCCTTTCTTCATTTAGAGCCTTGACAAACTGTTGCATCACCCCAAGCTTAATGTGAAGAGTCATATGAAAATAGAGATTTTCATAAGATTCTTTAAGGAGCACTAAATGAGCAAAGGGAATTCAACCAAAATACCTTTCCGTTGTGAAGGAGGACACCCTTTAAACTTCTCTTAGAGGCATTGATCAACAGCCTCCACGCACTAGGGTCCAAGTGTGTGCACCAACTCAGGAATGTTGTTGCAATATACGGGAGGGCGTTCTTGAGAAAAATAAGGAACGATTTCCTCTTCTCAATGTCTGTATCAATAGTACGACATCCCTTGGCCGAACATGTTTTTTCACAAAGTCTAGATTTTGAAATCTCAGCTAAGTCTTTCAGAAGGCCAAGTTCTCTTACCAAGTCACTCTGTTCACTCTGCATAAAAAGCTCAGGTTCCTTAGCAGTGGTTTCTGCCTGAAAGTCGCTGTCACTCTTTCCACTTCCAGAGATTTCAGAATCGGATATGGGTGAAAGCAAATCACAGTTTTCTGGATGTGACGGTTTTGGAATTTCTGGCTTGTGAGGAACAGGTAAAATGGCTGACCGAATATTTGGATACGTAATTCCCATTTTGTTTCTAGTGTTGTACCCTTTCACATTGCAAGAGCAGAAGTAGGCTTGATTTTGAGGACTGGCTGTCATATATAATTACATTCAAACTCCTTATAAGAATTCAGCACTTTTCTGTGAACAACACACAAAACGAGAGAAATAGCCAAAATATACAAATTTAAATAACAGGGCAATGACATGTGATATGAAATTTCTGGCATCAATTTTTATTTGGCATGCTAAAATTACCCATAAAACGTACAAATATTCATTGCAATGAAAATGCCACAGGCTAGTGTTATCAGACTGACCATGGGGCCCACCCAGCCTCCTGTACAATGGGTACTGGTTTTCTGTCCCAGGATTAAAGTGGCTGGGGCATGGCGTTGACAACCCTCCCACCCACCCCGATCTAGCGCCAAGGTTAAAGAAACCACAGAACTCTAACTCTACCCCCCTCTGGTACTTCATGGCTCATTATGGGGTAAACTTTACCTTAATAATGAGGTGATAAGTGGAAATATGCATAAGAATATGGTATTTAATGACATTATCTCAATTGCATAATTTGCATAGTCAGTAGCAGGATGACTGTGAATTACAAGTTAGAAAGGATGTCAAAGAAAGTGGTCATACCTTATTATAATGCTGTGACCTAGGATTTGTCTGTACAGTCTAAGGAAGTCATGATAAATCTGAGAGGGGTAGATGGCTAAGTACTAATCTAGGAGTTCCTAAACGCAATTAGAAGTGTTATTCAGAGAATGCGTTACTGCTACCATATGTATTCTTATCTTATTATCAGCTGTTGTTTGATTCACATTTGTTTCCACAGGCTGGGAAGAGTCTGGCAGGCATCACAGCTGGTTCTCTTTTGGGCGTTTTTTCAATGGGAATGTTTTTTCCATGGGCTAATGCAAAAGTGAGTAACTTGGTGAAAAGAACACACACTGTTTAAACATCACAGAATATATATGTATTGCCTGACCTGTATGTGTCTACCAGCTGCAGAAGACCAGAGAATAATCATCACCATGATGACAGAAGGAAGAAATAATGATATGTTCCTTTAGTTCATCTTAGTTTAGTTTCGTTTAGTTTTCAGTTTAGTTTAGTTTAATTTAGTTTAGTCATTCAGTCCACTTAGTCACACATGTGACACTGAACAGGTAGAATTCAGTTTACACCTTACATATCATGACCCAACCATTTACAAGGTATGTATGACAAATGCTTAACTCGCAATACATCAACATTAAAACAATAAAATACAATATAATATAATATAATATAATATAACATAATGTAATGTAAAATATGCATGGTAACTAAAACAGAGAGGTATGACAGCATATGAAACTCATATACTCACAAAATCCACATGCAATCAGTATGACACAAATTCATCCACTGCATAAAATACAAGTTGTAACAGAAAGGATTTTAGCTCTCGTTTAAAAGATTTGCTCTTGTCCAATTTTTTATATGCTGTGGCACCTTACTGCAGAGTCTAATTCCTGAATTCACCACACTTTTCCTGAAAAGGCTTGTGTCACAAACTCAACATGTAGATTCAATTGTCTTCATGAATTGTAATTACAAATTGTACATTATGCTCCAGTGAATCTTTGAACTTTTCATGCAACTGTAAGTATACTGTAATCCTTACATATCTGTCTACAAGATGTGTATTTTCTAACACTGCTATTTATTCCAGTAATGTTTTACGAGTTACAGAAATTTTGCCAGTGGTTGGTATTTTTATGTGAAATAGTATTTTAGGAATAGAAATCAAGGGGAGCTGTGGTGTTGTTTTAAAGTATCTGTGTTATATATAACGTACGTTCTATTATGCCTTCTAATTTGTAACAGAGATTTTAGAAGTCAGTAACTTAGCTTTCTCTCCATAGGGGGCACTGGTAGGTGGTGTGGCCAGCATGGCATTTGTCAGTTGGATATCAATAGGAAGCCAGATCGCCATTGCGAAGGGACAGATCAAGTTCCACACGAAACTAGTGTCAGTTGAAGGCTGTGACATCGAGTTGCTGAACAACACAGACAACTTTGCAGCGATACCAGCAATAGTGTGAGTTATGACAGAAATAAGGGAACACATTAGAATGTAGCTTACTTTCTGGTGTGGAAATGTGGACTAGCAGGATTGAATACACAAAGATACATCAGTCAGTGTGATGTTTGAGACATTGACAGGGTCACATAGTAGAAGAGTCGAATCTTCATACATTCATAACTTGTAATATATGGTCATTAATTTAAAAACCATTTAAGAGGTTGCTGAGTCAACACAAGACTTTTATTAAAATTATAAGCAAGGTGTATATGCCACATGTTCAACTTTTTCTTAAAGCTACTGTCACACCAAAAATAAAACATGTGAACAGAGGAAGCTCAGATACACCAACGTCTTTTACGTTACATGAGAAAACTTGAGATCTCATAAAATCTTTACATCATGGGTGTTTGTATATATTATTAAAATGTACATTACAGTGAATTAATTTTTTGTAGCACATTCTAAGACATTCAGTAAAACATCTTTGTTATTGAATCTTGTCTGTATGAAACAATGGCTTATTAATAATAATATTAGCTGTTACGTGTGTATAAGCCAATCTATGAAGGGTAATAGTTTGGTTAATGTAATGTTATAAAATTGCACATTAAGTGGTGCTGTAGAAGAATGTGTTGTATGTCTTGTGTCAGGTTTCCTAGCATTCTTGTAGCAGATGAGATCATCGCCATTTTGGGATTTTAAACAGCATTACAGTTTATTACCAGCGTTTCAGGACAACCTATCGGTCCCGTCTTTAATGGTCAAGTAGTCCAAGAAGATGGGATGGACAGGTTGTCCCAAAAAATCGGTAACAAACTATCAATCTACAATGCATAAAATCCCACAACAGTGAAGATCTTAAGATCAAAATGACTTTTGCATGCAGTGCCATATAACGTAACATGCAGTGCCATATAACTTAACATGCTGTGCCATACAACTTAACATGTTGTGCCATATAACTTAACATGTGCCATATAACTTAATATGCGGTGCCATATAACTTAACATGCTGTGCCGTATAACTTAACACGCAGTGCCATATAACTTAACATGCTGTGCCATATAACTTAACATGTTGTGCTACATAACTTAACATGCAGTGCCACATAACTTAACATGCTGTGGCATCTGATGTTTGTAATGATCTTGCTGACAGGGAAGAGCCGCTGTACATCTACCGGATATCATACATGTGGTACGCCCTGATCGGTGTGGCAACTGCCATCATTGTGGGTATGGCCGTCAGCTTCCTTACAAAAGCCAACAGTGCAGAGGATATTGACCCAGACCTACTGACCCCAGTCATACACCGGTTCCTGCCCTCCAAGGCCAGACACATTGAACTCCTCCCTCACAAACAGGTGAGACATGTGACTTTCACCTTCATCTGATTAAAACTGAGTTATTTTAGTCAAGTACAAAGCATAGCCAATAATATCTTCAGCAGTTGACAGATGCATCTGTTGGTTCAAGTTTTCAGCCCAAGAAGATTTTATTGAGCCTAGTCTGGTCATTTTAAGGTGGAACATTCCTGTTGTGTTATCAATTTTCAAGTGCATTTTTAAAAATTAGTCATACAAAACAAGATATATTTGTACTATATGTTGTGCATAACCGGTTTTTCAAAATATATTTGAAGTAGTCTGCTCATTATTACTTCGTAAACTACAAACAGAAAACTGTCAGTGTCGAAGTGCTGGTAATTTGTATTGCTCCATCTTAGTGATTTACCTTTTCTTATGTGTCATATTTTCATTTTTTCTCTACAAGGTACTATAACCCAGATTAATTATTTTCAGGACGTAGCAGAACATCAGAAATCATCATTTGAACATCGCCTTAAAGAGTAACTGGATTCCATTTTGCTACAAAATATAATGACTTTTGATCGGACATTGCAATTAAAATATTAGATTCTGTTCTGTTTTCATAATTGTTCCATCTGGTTACCCATCTCACATATGTGACTGTGTTCATCAGATTGTATTTAAAACTCACACCATAACATTTTTGTGTTCAGAGTAACTTCAAAGAAAAATACCATTTCTCACACATTTTGTAAAATTAGTTACAGGGGAAATAATGTTTGTTTACTATGACAATGGCAGGATAGTGGAGAAGATTATATGATGTCTTGTGTTTCATACTGTTCACCTCTTTCATTAACTGTGACAGAATTTGAACTGCACTGGACGTGTAAGATGTGAAGTCTGAAAGAATGAAGCATGTAAATTTCTTTAGTTGCAGAGCCGGTTGGAGATGAAACATAAGTAGGGTAATATCGAATTGGATGTTAGATATATGAGCTGTGCAGAGGATTAGACTGCTTCAGCACGGGGTGGGGGTGTATATCAGGCTTGAGCTCTCTCAGGTTAGGATCAGTTTTACAGTTTTAGACTTTTGTGATGATTGTAATCAACTTTGGTTTCCATGACGACATCTACCCCGTCATTAACTACTCAGGGAAGACCACTTACCATAGATTTAACTATGTGGTTAGTTGCTACTAGGGCTGGGGAGAATGAACCAAGGTTCTACTTGTCTCCCGAACAGCAACCACTTGTCTGCATGTCTTCTTCCACTCAACACCAGTCATAGGTGCAACTTGGTGGGGGGGACAAAAGGGGGCAAATGCCCATCCCATATTTTTTCTGCCTAAGAATAATTTTTTGGCTACTGAGTTGAAGGGGGGTGGGGGGGAATTGGGGTGAGAGTGGGGTGAGAGTGGGGGAAAGGGGTGTACGTGTATTAAGGACTGGTTTGAACCAATCTCCCCCTCTTTCTAAATTGTCTGCTTCATAAATTGAATTGAATCAAATGGAATTGAATTTATTTATGTTCTGTAAATCCAAGTACTGGTTGACATCATAGGATATGGAACAAGTCAAGTACAAGTACATAATATCTGTACAATATGGTTTTGCTTGAAAATTAATAAGATTATAATACAATATTAATATTACCATGATAATTGGATACATACAGTCAAGTCTAAAGATAAGTGAAATGATATAGTAACATGCTCGCGAATACACTTTAACTTAGAACAGATACTAGTTACTGTTTATTTACACTGAAGTATTCATCTAGGGAGTAGAAGGGGTGAATAAGTAAGTAATGATTCAGTGCTGTTTTAAATTGCTTACTATTACCAGTTAATTTTTTAAGACTTTGAGAGAGGTTATTGAACACTTTGATGCTGAAGGAGTGAATTCCTTTTTGATATAGAGATAGATTTGATGAATGTTGGTGGAAGTTGAGTTAAAAGTTCCTCAATTAAAGTCAATTAAAGTTCCTAATAGCCATGGCCGATTTTGCCCCCCAACATTATTAGCCATGTTACTCCTATGGCACCAGTAATTTCTTGTATTTTTGCCCAGTATGGATTCGTACTTGTTACCGGTGTTGACGGACAGGATGTCCATTGCATGTAGTGTGGGCAAGTACTTGCCATCACTCATGTATATTCTTTCTCTGACCCAAGTATAGTTAGTATGTAAACCTTCTCATGTTTGGTTCTTGGCAGAAAGAAACCTTCCATTATTTTATGTTAATACATTACTAAAATTTTTGACAAATCATTACCTTGGTAACCAAACAGAGATCATACATTGGCATACATATGCAGTCATATACTATATGGATCTACAGTACATACAGGCTTAAACAAATGCTGGAAGTTTTCACCAGTCAGGTGAAAATTCTACTCATCAGATATTTTTCCACAAGACAAAGTGCACATGCCCACGCCGTTCTGACTTATTTTACCCCAGCGCAGTAGCCTTGATGTAACACAAGATGTGAATAAAACACTGAACGTTATATGAGACCCTTGTTTTATTTGGCAAATAATGTTTGTCATTTTCTGAAGCTAGGTAGCCCATTCATCCCACCGCCCACACGCGCATCGGAATAGCGGCGCGAAATGGCAGGCGATAATTGCCAGATAAAATAATGACTCTGTACAACATACATTGGAGATGTTTACTGTTTGGCGTCTGCAGAGAAACTAAATGAAGCAAAAGTGTTAGCGAAACCTAACAATTCTGCAGGGCGTTCAGTCATTTTTCTTGAATTGATCCGAAATCAGTAAGAACCGTGGTAAACATTTTTCCGAAAATCGTTCCTTTTATGAGATAAAGTGGAACAATATGGTAGAGCCGGGCAGGCCACAGATGATAATATAATATGACGCACGCGCCTTCGTGCTGGATGACTATGACTACAGACATATGCTTACACTCAGAATGTGTAATACTTATTGGTTTTCCATGGCAAAGATTGTTACGCGAACGCGTCTCAGCGTTACGTAATACGTACATTGGCTGTCTTGTTATCTGCAACTTCTGTTTCAAACAGTTTTTGCTCTGATAAATATTAAGCACAGATATGGACGTCCGCACGTCATTTGAGGGTCAGTACCTCTGATTAACCTTTTAAAGCCTAGCGGTAACTTTACGTACGACCAGGTTTAACATTAAAAAATTCTACGTGGTGCCCACATTGCGTTTATGTGTTTTGTACGGATCTCAGAACAAACAGCAACTTTTGCCTTATAAAACATTAAGAGATTGGTTTTTATAACCGAAGTGGAGAGCGTTTACAGCGCGGTACGCACTGAGTCCTTACATAAAACAGATATGCTTCGTCTTTAAAGGGCTAACAGAAGCAAAAATGGGATTCCAATATTACCGCTGCGGGAACCTCATGTCTCACAGGCTGAAGGCGGCATGCGTTACAAGGTTTACCGGTTGTCCTACTTTGGAACCAACCTAATGTTCTGAGGACGGCCTTTAGTGTGTGTAAGGTGTCATGTGGCGGGCGCAAGTGGCGCAAAACAAACAGGGACCTTGAGGCAAAGTCAAACAACAGGACCTTGTGGTGCTAACAGAGAGAGAAAAAAAACTTCACTCGGTTGTTAATTACCAACACAAATAGAAGGCAGGCTAGGACGAAAAGATTAGAAGGAGCCGTCCTCCATTATTCATTCGCAATTAGACAGGAAATACATACTTCGAATCTGGACCGTAGAATCGGCTATTCTGGCGTAATTATCGCGGATTTACTCATTCCTTCTCACGAATAAAGAAAAGTGCCTCTAAATGGGCCATTATCGCTGTCCTGAGGTTTGTAGTAGATTATTCAGTATCTCGATGGGCCGGAATAGCTCAGTCAGCATAGCTACTGGCTACGGGCTGGACGGACCGGGGATCGAATCCCGGTGGGGGCGAGATTTTCCGCAACTGCCCAGACTGTCCCTGGGACCCACCCAGACACCTGTACTATGGGTACCGCGTCTCTTTCCCCGGGGGTAAAGCGGCCGGCGCGTGGGGCTAGCCACCCCATTCCCTTCTCGTGCCGAGGCTAACGAAGGTGTACAGCTATACCTCCACTCCTCCTTGGGTCTTTATGGCCTGTATAGGGTCCTCTTTACCTTTACCTTTATTATTCAGTACCTCGAGCTTAGACAATGCATTGAAATAGGCTACGGGTCACTTCTGTGTCGTAAGACATTAACCGTCCTGCCATTTAACATCGTACAGTCCGAGACACTGTCAGCCCCGCTAAGTAAACCGTAAATACGTAGTATATATTTTATCTAATTCTGCAATCGGTCGCAATAAGTCGTTTCAGCACACGTTTTATTGCCACCTCGTTTCGACTCATAAAGGAGACATAATCGGCCATAACGAAAACTGTAAACTGGGCACTCTGTATGTTGCAGGTAGGAGATCTGCCCTTTTGCATCAGTGAATGCATTGCAAATGTATACAGCAATTATAAATATTGTATATAACTAACAAATTAACTAACTAACTAACTAACTCCATGGAGCAGAGGCCTTCTTCAGAAGCTAAGAGTTTCTCAGCTAGTCACGAAATTCCCCGCATTTTATGGAACCCAGAGGTTCATTACCGCATTCACAACAGCCCGCCACCTGTCCCTATCCTGAGCCAGCTCAATCCAGTCGATGCCCCCATCCCACTTCTTGAAGATCCATTTTAATATTATCCTCCCATGTACGCCTGGGTCTCTCAAGTGGTCGCCTTCCCTCAGGTCTCCCCACCAAAATATTGTATATATGCAGACTAAATAAAATGTTAAAATTAAAGTAGATGTTCAGTGTTCCCAATTTTGTTGTAAAAAGTGGAATATGGCTTTTTGAAAAAATAATTAAAAATTTGAAATGTTGATATTTCGAAAAGTGAGACAAGGAGTCAGCTGTAAGGTATTAGCTATATATATATATATCTGAAGCAGTACCGGTAGGGTTTATTTTACCAAAGTAAGGCATTCAATAAGTAACTAAATGGCACAGTGCTGAGTCACTCCACTGGTCAGCAAATTTCTTGCGTTCCACTAGCGGTGCACACACAGTTATGAGGACGTTACCAGAAGCGTGCTAATTGCCTCCTTTCTCAGTAACTGTAATGCAGTACAAACATTTATACTGCATTTTCTCGTCGTCGTCGTCGTCGTCGTCGTAGTCCTTCCCGCTTCTGCCTACTCACAGCAGGTGTCGAGGTTGTTTCTTTTCATTTGATCACACACAGACACACACCGCAGTCGGTACGACTCCTTTGGACGAGGGATCGGCCCGTCGCAGAGACCTCTACCTGACAACACAAACACTGTACAAGAGACAAACATCCATACCCCCGGTGGGATTCGAACCCACGATCCCAGCAAGCGCTCGGCTGCAGACCTACGCCTTAGACCGCGCAGCCACTGGGATCGGCATCCATTTTCTCCAAGATCCTAATCAGTGTTATCCTCCCATCTACGCCAAGGTGTCTCCGATGACGTCTTCAGTTGGGGTTTACACCACATCGTATGCATTTTCCAATCTACTGTACTTAGTTTTCTCAGCATTGCTTCTAGATCAGTCTCCTTACTAGCGACTAGGAAGGCTTCTGTGGTTTTCTTTATAGTACGTATGCTTCCAGCTAGTACATTAACATTACAGAAGAACGAAGGTCCCATGTAAATCTGCTGCCGAGGTTAGGAAAGCATGAAGGTTTACTTCCACTTCCCCTCTCCGCCAGTATGCATCAGCGGCTGGGAAGGAACTGCATCTGCAATAGACGTAACTGGGATAGCTCAGCCAGTATAGTGACGTGGCTACGTACTGGATGACCAGGGTCCAGGGTTTCGACTCCCTACAAAGGGTATGATGCGGTTTCCCACTGGCTGTGATTCATGCAGTCTCATTATCTGATGGGTTCTGAAGGATCTGTGCACAGTGGTAAAGCCGCCAGGGCGCGCGGATGATCCGTCCTTTTCATGTACAGCTGGTGTTAAAATGCATGGGGCTGTACCATTAACCCCACAGGCCTTCCTTTGGGATGCTTATTTAACCCTTTAAAGACGAAGCGTATCTGTTTTATATAAGGACTCAGTCCGTACCGCGCTGTAAACACTCTCCACTTCGGTTATAAAAACCAGTCTCTTAATGTGTTATAAGGCAAAAGTTGCTGTTTGTTCTGAGATCCGTACAAAACACATAAACGCAATGTGGGCACCACGTAGAATTTTTTAATGTTAAACCTGGTGGTATGTAAAGTTACCGCTAGGCTTTAAGAGGTTAAGCGAAGGGACAGCGTTACACTTGTGTGATACCAAAGTTCCGAACCTCTGACATTATGGGTATTTCACGTTGCCACCATGGAAAAAGCGTTTCTTTACAGAGTGCACAAATGGAGAGAGCAAACGTTTACCACAGCGCCACACCTGCTTAGGACATGGATTACGTAACATCTACGAGGTGCGTGACGTCACCTCTGACTCATCTTTCTTCGAAACTGTTGTCCAACTTGTACAGCTCTTCGTTCCAAACATGCTACGACCTGAGAACTGTAAAATTAATTTTCGCTGGACTACAGTGTTGAAATTCGTAGTACAAAACGCGACGAAACTACTACTACTACTACTACTACTACTACTACTACTACTACTACTACGGCGCTTTGGTCCGTTTTTGGGCCATGACGTCTCCTTTTCCGGAATTTCGAGACAAGTGAGCTTTTAGAAGGTGAGGATGTCAGCCCCACGTCCAACCCGGCACCTGCAGACGTATTTTTGGCTCCAGTTAAAGTTGCACAGATAGAATGAAGTACCCATAAATCAGATATGGTACCAGTATTTCGTATGTGAAGTAATTAACCCTTTAAAGACGAAGCGTATCTGCTTTGTATAAGGACTCAGTGCGTACCGCGCTGTAAACACTCTCCACTTCGGTTATAAAAACCAGTCTCTTAATGTTTTATAAGGCAAAAGTTGCTGTTTGTTCTGAGATCCGTACAAAACACATAAACGCAATGTGGGCACCACGTAGAATTTTTTAATGTTAAACCTGGTGGTATGTTAAGTTACCGCTAGGCTTTGAAAGGTTAATTAATTGCGCGTGTACGACGTATTTAAGTTTGAGGTGGAGGTGGAGGTCGGAGGTGTGGAGGATAGTAGGCCCCTGCAGCTGCCACAGTAAAAAAGGTTGGAGTGCTCTTTGCAGTTGTTTGTTGCTGCTGATTTGAAGAATCTGTCAGATGGCTTCCTGATTGCAGAGATGGGTTAACAACATGTGTCGTTCCCTGAGACCTGCCACCATTTGGGACACTTGTTCCAGGACTTGCAATCACAACTGCTTGAGGAGACAAGTTTGATGATGCTGCACTTTGCCCAACATCTCGCTCAAAACCTGTCCGGAATCGGTGGCTTAACCGGCAGTTAGGCGACTGCAGTAGTTATCGCTCGGAATTTGAGTCCCAGCGCCGGATATCCGAACTAAACTTTCCATGATTTGTTGCAGCCTCCCAAGACAAATTTGTAATATCGTCTTAAAGACGAAAACAACCACTCTTTAAAATTTTGCGACTGTTCGACGCCGTGTAATTCTAGCCTACGGAGTTGAAAAGGCGCCGTTAAATAAATCGGTACAAAATCTGGAGCGGTGAAATGAAGGGCCAGAAAGTGTAACGACATTACGTAAGGGGGTCACCTTGTGGCGTGCAGCAAGGCCGCAGACACACACTTTGACCAGGTTTGCGTCGATTTCTTTCGAGCCTTGGACGTCCTGATGGAGGTCGCAAGGAAACGTGTCGGCCTCCTTGCTTTCTGGTCTTGTCCGCTGCACGTACTGTATTTTTATCTCAATGGCTGCGCACTGAAACCATGCTTGTTAAGAACCCCGCAACCGTCAAGGCGTGATGCGCCATTACGTGATTGTCCTTGCGGAGTGGTGAGTTGTAACAGATGCGTCTCTCATCTGTGCGTCACAGCGTCATTTGCACCAAAAATATGTGTGTGTGACCGACGAAACTTGAACAGGCCTAGTTCGACTCCAGTTTTGTGAATTTAGTAGAAGAGGAAGACAAATGCTGTGTGTGTAGGAGTTGTACTGTACTCATCACCAAATATTATTCGGGTAATCAAATCGAGAAGAATGAGACTGGCGGGGCATGTAGCACGTATGGGGGGAAAAGAGGTGAATACAGGATTTTGGTGGGGAGACCTGAGGGAAGGTGACCACTTGGGAGACCCAGGCGTAGATGGGAGGATAATATTAAAATGGATATTCAAGAATTGGGATGGGGCATGGACTGGATTGAGCTGGCTCAGGATAGGGACAGGTGGGAGGCTGTTGTGAATGCGGTAATGAACCTCCGGTTTCCATAAAATGCGGGGAATTTCTTGACTAGCTGAGAAACTGTTAGCTTCTGAAGAAGGCCTCTGCTCCATGGAATTAATTAATTAGTTAGCTAGTTGGTTGGTTGGTTGGTTGGTTGGTTAGTTAGTTAGTTAGTTAGTTAGTTAGTTAGTTAGTTAGTGTGAGAGTTGGCGTTCAGATTGACTCCATCAGTAAAGCTGGCGAGGTTTGGACTCCCTCACATCACGGTCCCGTCATTTCTTCCATATCGTATTAAATTTTATGACTTAAGTGATACAGGGCAGGATGCATTCTCATTAAGTCTCTTAAATTTTTGAACCAAATGTCGTTTAAGGATTTATTTTCCATTGCTGAAAATCAACCTGTTTGTACCAATAGGTCTGCGTGACACGCAGACGTCAAGTGGAAGTCGTCAGTAATGAAGGATGCGTGATTACGTCGCACACAAGCGCGGAATTATCACGCTTCACACATTCACGGTTGCGTGGCTTTTAAATACCAAGACCTAACCCCTGCAGTTTACGTAGCATCGTTAAATGAACTAGAAGTCATAGACACACAAGATCACGTACATTAATTAGGCTTAGACACCAGAGTAATCCTTGACTGACTGCAAAATTCACTAACTGTGTATGAAGCACAGCCCTTGAGAAGCTTACAGTTCCTCACCTACTCGAAAATTCCCCTGATTTTGTGCAACCCGAAGGTCCATTAGCATTGTCACAACAGTCCGCCACTTGTTCATAACCTGAGCTAAATCAGTACAGTCGACACCGTCCCATCCTCTTTCTTTAAGATGCACTTTAATAAATTCTAAGAGGTTTTCACGATGGTGTATAATATTGTGTGGTGAAGAGTTTATGGACTTTATCCATCGTCCGAAGAGTAAAATATTAGAAAGATTAAAAATTAAAAAATTAAAATCACAACGTTTCGGAAGCTGGCTCTGCTTCCGTCCTCAGGTGAATGGAGGGGGAGAAGAGAAGAACACCTACTCTCTTGGCTGACATGAGTTGTCCAGTGATAGAGGCTGGCTCTGTCTAAGGGGCCCAACTGAGTAGGTGTTCTTCTCTTCTGCCACTCCATTCACCAGAGGACGGAAGCAGAGCCAGCTTCCGAAACGTTGTGATTTTAATTTTTTAACATTTTTAATATTTTAATCTTCGGACGATGGATAAAGTCCATAAACCCTTCACCACACAATGCATTTTAATGTTACCGTATTACTGACAGTACAGCATTTAAGAATTGCGTTTTTATGGACGACTCGTAATCACTTCTCAGTAACTTCGCTTTGGAGACAGATCTTGAAAGTTATGAAACACAACAGTAAGCACAGCGCAACAGCTCTTGCTCATTCGTTGCTTGTTTAAGCTATTATGTAAATTTCAACGTCTATTGTGCTAATTCTGTATGGAATTTTAAGCGCGATATTTGAGGTTCTCAGAAGGGTGTTGCTGAGGATTAAGGTCTTCTGAGATGTGACTTTGTTCATTTGGTTTAGTAGTTCCAGACGTTTCAAACAGATCATGCTGTTGTCATTTTGAAAGTCTCTCTTCAACTGGTAGACGCTTGAAGGTGACGTCACCACAATCCTTTGGAACGGTAGCATGCACTTTCTAAACGACTCAACGTCCTACCCCAAGAGGGGCGAATTCACATTTTAAGCGATCCGGCAAATTTCGCACAAGGGAGTCAGTTATAAAATTTTGTCAAAATCGATCACTCAGCTCTCGATTTTGACGACACAGCACACAAATAACTTTTAATTATCCCACATGCAGCGATAATTAGGGAAAGAGTGACTCTGGCATAACACGTGTTTTATATTCCTCTACGAGGGCTTCCAAACACGTGGCAACAGATTACCGTAGTGTTCGCAGAGGCGAAGTACCATATAAAGTATCCCCATGCATCTCACTAGTAGGGCAAGGCCCATCGGTAAGTTTGCATAGGGGCCCAAATATCCGCGCCACGGCAGTGAACGTTCGTTATAATCGTCAGATGCTAACCCAAACTCGCACACTGCGACAGACTGCGGAAAGACTCCTTAACCCTTTAAAGACTGGATGCACTCTGTTTTATACAAGGACTCAGTGCGTACCGCGCAGTAAACACTCTCCACCTCAGTTATACAAAACCAGTCAGTTTATGTTGTATAAGGCAAAAGTTGCTGTTTGTTCTGAGATCCGTACAAAACACATAAACGCAATGTAGGCACCGCGTAGAATTTTTAAAGTTTGAACCTGGTGGTACGTAAAGTTACCGCTAGGCTTTAAAAGGTTAAAGACGAAGCGTATCTGTTTTATATAAGGACTCAGTGCGTACCGCGCTGTAGACACCCTCCACTTCGGTTATAAAAACCAATCTCTTAATGTTTTATAAGGCAAAAGTTGCTGTTTGTTCTGAGATCCGTACAAAACACATAACCGCAATGTGGGCACCACGTAGAATTTTTAATGTGAAACCTTGTGGTAAGTAAGGTTACCGCTAGGCTTTAAAAGGTTAATATGAAATGTTGCTGTTGTTTGTTCAAGTTGTTATTTGCGGACAGATATGGCGGAGCAGCAGGCAAAGATTTGCAACCATTCATTGGGAATGCACCAAACGAAAACACAGAGCTGGTGTGGCCTGCAAACGCATTACGTTCTTGTATGTATCTATGTGTATGTATGTATGAACGGTGTGAAACGTGCCATGCTCGCATAAGCAGTTTTACTTTGAAGTGTGCAGGCCCAATTTCCGTCGATTATCAGTGTAACGCGGAGCCAAGCTCCACTTTGCACGCGGAGGTCGGCTGTCCGGCTGTGACTCACTGGCAGAAAGTTCTGAGAAATGATCTGAATAGAACCTTGTTCGCACTGACCTTGAGAAGAAGAGAGTAACGAAGTCTTATTTTTCCTTGTTGCTGTGCCTACTGTTATGATTCAGTTAAAATTACCTTTTAGCCTAAGAAACGCCCTTTCAGATTTCGCCATGGCGTCTACCAGAGCGCAGTTTTGGCGCCTTACGTACGAAAATGTGTATCATTTCACATGCACCAAGCAGAAAGCGCCAATATATGTAGGTAACCGAAAAGCAATCCCTGTACAGGCCCTTAGGACTCAGGTGGTTGAGGCTTCCAGAATTTCTAGACAGTCGGCACACGATGACAAGGTTGTCAGCCTTACGTACCGGCCGCCTTTATCCCGCAGCAGACAGGCCTAGTACTCAGTTCTGTAAGAGGATGGGCCGAACCCAGGGCCATAGTGCGGTCGGAAGGATTAGGTCAATGAAAAATCCTAATGACTCCATCGGTAATCGAACCTGCAACCTTTCGGCTTGTAGCACAGTGCCTCAACCAACTGCGCCACCGCGTGCCCCGGTGATATATATACACTGTTTATATGCATATATAATTTTCATACCCCTATAACGGAATAGGCAAAATATCTGTACTGGTATCTGACACCGAGAGAGAAACTAACCATCCTTGCTGATGGTATGTCATGCAGTTTGATTGCGGTCTGTGCTGTACACATTTCTAAGTATTTGGCCATCAGCAAATACTTTACATACCAAGTTACTCCACAACAGCGTTCCGGTCTTCATGTATCAACAAATAATATCTAGCTAACGGCATAGGTGTGGAATTCCATAACATAGTACTTCTTACATCATTCGTCCATATGTTAAAACTGAAAAGTGTTTTATAATTTTACAGATGGTGTTTCCAAAATTCGCTACGTTATAGGGGAAATTCTTGACTAGCTGAACAGCTATTAGTTTTTCAAGAAGCGTCGTGCGCCATGGAGTTATTTATATATCAGTCGTCCAAAAATTTTCCAAAAATCGAGAGGTCCCCTCAGAATTCTAAGCGTCAAATGGGTGACATGAAGCAAGTTCCATTACAGTGGACCCACAAATTTGACAAGCCAACGCAGTCGTCGAGGATTATGTAACTCTGGTATATAGCTGCGTGTTCTGCAGCTGTGTCCCCTCAGTGTGGTGGTATCAGATATCCAGCAACATCGTCCAGGACTCAGTCATCTAACTGTGGTGTCCGGACAGTCAGTCCACTGTGTCCCCACAAACATAAACATCCCTCTTCAGACCGACAGCATGCAAAGGCCAAGCGTCATGTGCGGGCAGTCGCGTGATACATATGCCATTACATCTCACAATGCCACACAATATCGTTTGTACCGGACAGATGCGCAGCCATTTGGGTAGGCGGGTTGGGGTGCTGATCCTTAGTCTATATATAATTTATGCTTGATGTTAAAAATTATGTTATAAAATCATGTTGTAAGTAGAAGTGTAACATAACACTCTTCGCAATTGCCTTTATATATATATATATATATATATATATATATATATATACACACATATATACATACATACACACACACACACACACACACACACAAAACACTCTTCGCAACTGCCTTTATATGTATATATATACAAGCATAACTACACAATTCACTCAACCAATTTAAAACACAATGTCTAAGCTTTTATTTTATTTCAACTAAAGCATCCTAAGTTTTCTATTTTATGTTTCAAAATTCTAATGCACTAGCCATCGACTGATTTCAGTGGTTGATTTCAACTAAAGGGCAAATGACGTAAGACGTTTGATATCATCGTGTCCACAAAATGTGTTCTTTGGATTTCGATTTGGGGGGAGGGGGGCTGCAACCCGGCAGCCACCTCTTGGGTGCGTCCCTGGTACTGGGCCCAGATATTCCAGGCTGCCGTCGGTACCTTCACAGAAATCCGACTAGTATCGTGCTGGTGGGATTCAGTGTGTAATGACAGGTCAGAGGAGTTGTCACGGAGGTGGACGACGTACGGAGATTATTCCTGTGTGGACAGCAAGCCAGCACAAGATAGTGGCTGGTGGCTTCATTCAACTAGCAGTGTTAAGAATGCCATTACATGTCATTTGCTGAATGAGGGTTCACCTTAGGCATCAAATGTAACAGTTTTTCGGAGGAGCCAGCCTTGCATTGCAGGTACGAGTCCTCTGCACTTGCTCAGCGCTTCGAATATCAAAAGGGCTATAGTTCTAAACAGAATCACTCAAGTGCCCATGTTTTCATATACCTATTTCCTTTTGTACACACAACACGCCACTCACAGTCATCGTATATTTCAGAAACACCCTGTATATAAAGGCATACTATAGTGACATCTCGCATGAACACTACCTTAACTGCAACAAATTTTGCGTCTTAAGGCCACGAACTTCTTCCCCTTGGTAATCACCCCGCCCCTCTTTTCTACCTACTCCCACCTTGCTTACACGGCTCCAGGCTGGTACTAATGAGCTAACCATTATCCGTCATTACGCTGATTTAAACATTTTCGTTTTCACAGTTCTCTCAGTCTCTGAATATCTGGTGCAGAGGAAGCAGTGATACCGTTGTGAGGTGAATTTCCGAGATGGCCCTGCAGTGGTTTCTGTATGTTGCTGCTGCGGTAGCAACAATAAATTGGGCAAAGAGCCTGCAGACTGATCGTGTTGTATGTTTTTATGACAGTCAGTCGAGATATAGAGAAGGTAAGCAATATTAAACCGTTGTTGGGGGCTAAGCAGGAGCTTATGTAACAAGCCAGAGAGAGAAAGACAAATTAGACAATTTAAATACAGTGTTACATTGTGGCGTGTTTGTGTAACCATTGTTGCCATAGAAATGCAGCGATACGTCCGCGTTTTATTATTTTTCGCGTAGATGTAGGCTGTCAACGACATAGAAATATTTAGTGTTGCCATGGAAATGCAACAGTGGGTTCGCTTTGCCCTGTTGTCATGCTAGAAAATTTTCGGTACTGCTGTTGCCTGTGTGTCGGCGTTCTTGCCTCAGTTATCCGGCAAGCAAATTGCTTGTTTTCTGCGCCGTATTATGTCGTAGTCTGTGGCCCGTCTGGCTGTACCATATTTTTCTACATTTCTCATAAATGGCACGATTTTCGGAAAAATTTTACTGTACATAAAACATGTGTTTTGATTTTCTCAGCAACTTTTGTCTGATACATTTTTCATTCTACGAAGAATTCAGCGAGATATTATCATAAACGTGCATAGGTAATCATGTAAAGTACCCGTTATCCTTGTCAGATTTTAATGAAACTTGAATCTTCGGACAGATTTTCCAAAAAATCCACAAATATCAAATTTCATGAAAATCCGTCCAGTGTGAGCCGAGTTGTTACATGCGGACGGACGGACGGACGGACGGACAGACAGACAGACAGACAGACAGACATGACGAAGCTAATAGTCGATGTCAGCCTACAATGCCACCACTGTATTTTAGACACTGGCAGTGTGATATAGGTAAAGTTACATACTTAGATTCCTCGGCTGTGTGACGTTTCACGCCAGCTTTCAGACACTGAGAGTAACTATATATGGCACACACAGCTCGCCGGTCATAAACCACCGACTACGGCATACAAATTATCCCAGCAGTGGATTGATGTGGAGCATAAAACACGTCAGTCAGAACAACTGGCACCATGACTGATATTTGTACCTGGTATATGCAGATAAAATGTGCCTATTGTAACATGTTCTGTAATATAACAAAACAGAGCCAACTTATGCAAAATATTATTGTTTATTGTGCATAAGTTGGCTGTGTTTTGTAATATTGATCATATGCACGGAAATTAATAACATAAATGTTCTGCAATAATTTGAGGTAGTAATATCATACTTTTTCATCTGTTGGCAACATTGATATGCAGATTTGAATTAAAAACAAATGTGTCTTTCTCTTGAGTTGTACTGTAGAACCACACCAAATTCATTTGTAATTCATTCAGTGATAGCATAGTTGTTATGCTGGAGCACTGACAGCTGATACAAGAATTATCTTGATGTGTTTTTGCAAACATAGCTGAAAACAAACCAGAAAAGGCATGTAGAAATATTCATGATGCTGAAGATGGTGATTGGTGGTGATAGTTGTGGTGCCAGTGGTGCTGTTGCAATTGCAGGTCTTGGGAAGGTAGAGGCTCCAGGTGATATTGAAGCCTCCCTGACCACCTGTACACACCTCGTCTATGGATTTGCTGTTATTGACGGTGGCAACTACAAGCTGGTACCTGTGGATGAGTACCAGGAACTGGACTCTGGGAAGGGTTACTACCGGGCTGTGACGTCACTCAAGAAGCGCTATCCCAGCCTGAACATCCTACTGTCTGTCGGAGGTCTGGCTGACCCCGTAAAGGACAAGTATCTGACTCTCGTAAGTGAACGCTGTAAGCCATGTTTGTCTAACACTGTAGCACAGTGATGTACAAGCACATAATTCATCATGCATATTTAGCAGTATATCAATTATTGCTGTGCCATTCATAGTGGTAATGTCAAATGATCCTACAGCCTTCAATTCCTTTTATATTGATAATTAGAATTTCCAGGAAGAACTACTTTTAAATGCTTCTTTATAAATAAACATACTTCTGAAGTTAACAGCCCCACAATATAGTAATATATCTTTTGGAAATATATTCATCAGTAGTTTACAATTTGTATTGCTAATGGAAGTGCCTTTTGATTGGGTTCAGTGGTGAAATTTTACGTTACAAGTGTTTATTCTTCAAGATTAACAAGAGAGAATTAATGCTTGTATTAGTCCATGCTGATCAGTTCAGGCAGATATTGTCTGTGCATTTCAGCTGGAAAGTGAGGATAACCGGAAAGCATTTGTCAGTTCAGCAAGAACACTTCTGCGCCAGTATGCCTTTGATGGTCTAGATCTTGCCTGGGAGTTCCCAGAAATATATGTGAAAAAGGACCGTAGCACTCTGGGTGAGTATGAATGTTATGGATTTTGAAGCTCAGGATTGAAAGCTGACCATTTTTCGCTTAACCTTGCAAAGCCTAGAGGTAACTTTATGTAGCACCAGGTTTAACATTAGAAAGTTCAACATGATGCCCACATTGCATTTATGTGTTTTGTACAGATCTCGGAACAAACAGCAACTTTTGCCTTACAAAACATTAAGAGATTGGTTTTTATAACCGAAGTGGAGAGTGTTTACAGCGTGGTACGGACTGAGTTCTTATATAAAACAAGTACACTTCGTCTTTAAAGGGTTGATATTTGTGTGGGTTCATGTGATAATTAAAAGTACACTAATGCACACATATGCACCGTTCATAAGTGTTTATTCTACAAAAATTTACTTGCAGTATGTCGCTTACAGATTTTACACAATTTATTACTTTCATTTGAAATTTTCTGCACCACAGTTGGGTTTGAAGACAGACAATGTTTTGATCAGATAGATGTCGTTGGAAGCTCTAGAAATCATGTTACACATTTAACTTACAGTACACAGTTTTCACATATTCCATTTAAAATATTTTATGTCCCATTCGGTATGGAGAAATATGTGTTATTTAATATTATAGTAACTGAAAATCATAATGCCTTGTACATAAGTAGGTTGTTAGTACCAAAATTTCAGCAAATCTGCTACAAAAAAAGGAACAGCTAGCAGTTGTCAGATCCCCATCAGATGATGATGTAACTAATAACTAAGCTCTCGTTTTGGCATGCAGGATCTCTCTGGCATGGCTTCAAGAAGACATTTGGCCTTGCAAGCAGCCACAAGGATGAGAAGGCAGAGGAGCATCGTGATGGATTCACGGCACTCATTAGGGAACTGAAGAACTCTTTGAGACCAGATGGTCTTTTGCTTACAACAACCATCCTGCCCAATGTGGACACTTCAGTAAGTAGCACTGTCCTCACCATCGGTAACTTTTACAGACACCAGTAAATGTAAACTTTAGTGTGTCAAAACATCGTGCGTCGTATGCTTGTAAGTTACATTCTTAGCCTTGACAACAGATGGAGGTGAAACATCGGTATCATATCCCAGTGGTAAAAATTCCTTGAGTACTCACTGCAGAGGAGGCTGGGTGTGTCAGAGAGGTAGTCAGGACAGGAGTGTCAAAGAGAACATCTAATCTTAGCTGAGCCAGGAATACACGTCCAGTCATCCGCACTGTAGCCACTCACTTCTTTTTTAACCGTAGGTGTGCAGGGATACTGAGTCCTTGGTACTGCAGCCTCAAATAGCGTATTTACCAGCTTAAGAGGGTGATGGCATATTACACCAGTGAACTGGCAAAAAATACACATATTGTTTCACGGGTTGCAGCTGATGGCTGAACTAATAGATTGACTGGTAACAGATCAGAGCAGAAGAGGTGAGGCTCACCTCCCAACATGGACACTTGTACATGTCTCCAGGGCACTGTATCCAGAATTGTTCTGTGACCAGCCAACTTTCTGAACAATTGGTAATGGAGACAGTTTTCCCTGTGCGTTAAAAGTTGGTAGTTTCTGGAACTCACACATAGCTTGGAACCCTTAGTGTACAGATTCCATCTACAGCCACTAAGGAACAAATAGCGTAATGCTGCTGTTTCGTGAAACATAACAGCGCTAGATGACTCATAATTGACAGCGTTCTATTAAGAATTTAAATCAAATTGTACAATGAAGTGGAAAAATAAGGGATGTAAATAATATAAATACTGATACCCAGACATTTTAGAAATGAAAATTTCACATACAGTTATTTTGCTGGTATATATAAATGATTGTAAGCAAAATCCACAGAATGAATCATATTAAATCTTACATACAGTTTGTTTTTATGCTTGTAATGTTAAGCAGGGACATTTCTCTTCTTCTTCAATGGAATACAGTCTTCATAGCTTAACCAATGCCTCCTTCAGAATAATAACCCAGACAGATCTGTCTTCTGCTTTTTCCTCCATCTCTTGACAGCCATCAGTTTCAGATTATTCTCAGTGCAGTCTAACCACCTTAATTTTGGCCTTTCTGCTTTTCTTCTTCCATCTGGTTTCCCCAGAAATAATGTCTTTACAGTCCTATAGTCAGACGTTTATTTTTTGGGTATGTGAGTGATAGCCCCCTGCCCTGGGAGTGTTGGTGTATCCCACCTAAAGAGCCCCTCCTGCCCTGTCATTGTGGGCACACTTTGTGTGGCTTATTGGTTGGGACCTGCGTGGCTTGGGTGGCACTACAGCGTAGCTCTCAACTTCAGTTCCACTTGCAAACCTCTTTGCCTGGCACTGAAGGTGCCTACAATAAAGCGATGTCCCCTGGGGAGGAAACAGGAACGCTTAAGAAACGTAAATGACATAGTATTTGCGTAAGAGTACTTCGGCAACAAGATTTACGTGAAGGTTTATTTTATTGCCGTAAGAGACGAAGAATGATCTCCAAAATGAGCAAGCTGTAAATATCACCCCTTATGGTTCACACACACCAGGAAAACACCTAAAAGCACCTAAAAACCAGCAGTGTTTTAAGTGGTTTTTAAGTGCTTTTAAGTGTTTTCCTGGAGACATTCGCATTCAGTGGTACATCAACTGGACAGCAGTGATTTTTACGAACTTTTAGGTGACTTAAAGTTGTGTTCTTCTTCATTCGTTTCGAGTGTTCTGTATAGGTTCCCGTGAGGATGGTGTAGATCCACGCCAAAACTTGTCAGGAGTTATGTAAAACTTGATATATTTTGACTTTTTAGTGTACAAGTTGGTCTTAATAATACAAATTAAGTTCAGGAGCATATTTGCCTCCAAAGACATTATCAAGTTACAGACTGAGGAAGTTATAAATTGGGGGTATTAGTGGAATGCATTACCACCTGTCAGTATCAAGTGATTATATAGGATGTTGTTTGTCTGCCTGACTGATAAGTGCTGGCCCAGCGCTTTGCCCAACGGTCTGCCAGCATTGCGTCACACGCTGTGTGTCAGGGAGGTTTAACAGTCAATAACAGGAGCTACATAAACAACTGCAGTGATAATAACCGTTAGAAAGTCTAATAAAAACTCGCTAGATCATCAGGTAGGCCCTTATCGGTCAAGCAAAAAAACGCCGTATAGATCAAAGGCTGAGATGAATAGATTTTAACATCCATAAAGAAAAAAGGGATGTTGACTAAGTTTTGATTGGGAAACTGTGTGGAAAGCTACAGTTTGAAGTAAGACTGCACTAACTATTTTACTAAAATGGATCTTGGGAAAATGGATTGTAATGTTATAATGTGGATTTACCTGGCTCGAGAGAATTTTCAGTGTCAGGCTTTTGCAGTGCAAAGAATTAGCCATCAGTTTTCAGTGAAACTGTGTTCAGTGTCTAAGCACGTAAGGGACACAACAATGAAGAAAATTTAAAAACAATAAGGGCATTGATATGTGCAAAGTAAGATTATAACTGGCCTCCTCTCCAAACAAACGTAACTTGAAATTTATCACCCACGTGGTTCTAACACCGATGTTAAAAATGAGGAACTTTTGATAATACACTCCCTGTATCCATTCATGGCATGTGCTTACTTGTCATTTTCACTTCTAAACTTGAGGTTCATTTGGAGGCACAAAATTTAATGCAAGAAGTGCTTCTGTTCACAGATCTACTATGATCTGAAAGATATTGTACCCAACCTGGACTTTGTCAATGTCCTGGCATTTAACTATACAACTCCAGAAAGGAAACCTGATGAGGCAGACTATCCTGCTGCCCTCTATCAAGCTGGAAACAGGGATGTCAACCACACAGTAGATGGCACAATCCGATGGTGGCTTGAGAAGGGTGTACCAGGTGAGTATAGTGAAGTAGTGAGTCACTGTGGGGAAAGATGACACAATACAGGGCAGCCTAACATTTGTGTTGGTTACTCATATTTGAAGCTAAGCGTGACAATAGAGCAAGAGACGGGACTATACAGATATATAACAAGCCAGTATTGTACTTCAGAATTTAACCATATTCGTCAGGTACATGAACAGATAAGTGTTAGAACTAAGAAGAAATTTATCTGCGGCTAATTATTTTTATAACTCTGCCAGTATCATTTTGTGAAGAGATCAACACGTCTTCTGCCCCTCTGGGCCTTTGTGGCTTGTTCTAGTGTGGACTTCACCTTTTACCTTTTATGTTAGAAGAACAAAATCTTTTATTTTATTTAGCAATATTTAACAGTAGCCAACTCCAGTGAAGAAGGCACCTATGCACGAAATGTACCACTTTTGTGAATGCAATAAATGTAAACAAAACTTGTCTTGAAAATATAATAAGATGAAACATTTGTAGGAGACTCAGAAATGGATGGAAGGTATTAGTACACAGTAATTGACCTTTGAGAATTAAATCACAGTGTGTGAATGGAATTAAACTGGTGTCAGCTTCAGTGATGAAGGTAATGAACATTAAAATTCCATAACAAGTTTCTTTATGGCTGACGACAAACTGTGTTCATTGGACTTGTTCATTACAGCCAACAAGATCATCCTTGGCATTGGAGCTTTGGGTGTAACCTGGAAACTAACATCAGACAGCAAGATATCTGGTGTACCTCCAATTGAAGCTGATGGCCCAGGTGAAGCAGGGCCCCAGACCAAGACTGCAGGCCTGCTGTCATATCCTGAAGTCTGCAGCCTGCTTCCAAATCCCAATGTGAACTCTCAGTCAACATCTCATCTTCTGCGCCGTGTCACTGACCCTTCTCACAAACTTGGCTCCTATGCTTTCCGCCTGCCAGATTCTAGCTCTGCTGCTGGCCTGTGGGTGGCCTATGAGGACCCTGACACAGCTGGCTACAAGGGTGCATATGCCAAGAACAAGGGCTTGGGAGGCATTGCTATCTGGGATATTTCACTTGATGACTTTAGGGGTGTTTGTACTGGAGAAAGGTTTCCCATTCTTAAAGCAGCCAGGAATCACTTGTAAAAAAAGGTGATTTAGAACCCCTGATATGTGTGTGAATCAAGTTCAACAGAAATCCAGTCAATAGCACTTACCTGTGATCTACCAGACCATTCCACCCTTGTCAGTGTGGCCTGCACAACTTACTTCCATTTCTGTTACTTTCGGTGGGTCTTCTAAGTAAATCAAAAATTGGTTCCAGTCTCAAAAAAAGTGTGTGATGCCATGGGAATTCAAGTAAAGGTGACAGTGTTTATTCTGGCAAACAAAAAAGCCCATGAAATACACTTTGTGGGTGAAATAGTGAGATGTTAACTATTATGACAGACAGTACTTGTAATTATCACTGATTTGTTGGGGATGGAATGAACTGGCAACATTATGCTCATCGGCGCATGGCTGTATTTCCTTTGTAGACCATTCTATGGGGTCTGAAGGAAAGTAGTAGTATTGCTATGAAGGGCTACTCCCTTTACTGTGCGTGGGACATGTTCATGGCATGACCAGCATTCTTAGGACAGAATGACAACTGCATACAACTTTCCTGGTCCATAATTGCCCGTGACGTCCCTGCATCCTTTAATAAACCTGACAACTGTTTGTGTCCAGAAAATGTATCTGTGTATATGTAGATGATGCTAGGATTTTATATTCCACAATGTATGATCATATTTGATCTGCAGTTCTTACACTGTGACTGGATACTCTGTATATCCCACTGACGGATGGACAGTGTAAGAGTTTGGAATGATCTTGGATGCAGAGATCTGATTTATATTACACCAGTCTGAAAATGGGATCAAATTTCATGTTCAGATCAGTGTAGAAGTGTGTGGTACATTTGTTTTGTGCACTGATTCAATTATGTATGAAGAATATAAATGGGCCTAAGATAATAAAATGTAGAATAGAAGGAAGATAACATGAAATATTCCTAATTTTTTGATACCTTTTACTCCAGACTCTATTGTATGGATTTAAAGAAGGCTAATTGTGCGTGGCAGAAGTACTTGCTTCATTGTCACTGAATATGGTACGTGAAACTAAATGGGATAACTAAAATGAAGCCTGTAGCAGAGTTTGTATGATGAGCAAGTGCCTGACACCTTTACTGTACAAAACAGCAGGAAACAGGTAGATGTTTATTGCTGTTGCTGAAGAATATTCCAATAGGATGATTGAACAATATCAGGAGCAGCTGAAATTTGCTCTGACACATGAGCTGGTGGATTATGCTGATAAAGGAAATACGGTGATAAATTAGTTGCAGCAAAAATGGTCTAGATATGAACACAAGGTAACAAAATACAGGTAGTGAGGTAAAAAAAAATCGCACAGTTGTCCCTGTCAGTGCCATAAAGGCATATAGGGAAAGCAGAGATGTAGCTCCACTCATTCTTAACATTGGCACAAGATGGACATGACTAGTCAACATCACATGCCAGCAGCTTTGCCCCATGAAAGAACTCCAGTAGCCACTCAATAGCATGCCGTGTGGGCCCCAGAGTTGGTCTGGACATTTTGGAGAAGAGAAAACTATCTGGCCCTTGCTGTCATTCAAACCCTGGACCAGGGGGTTTGTCTTAGATTTGGATAAATACATTTTCTCTTGGCAGATATGTTTTACTTGGTCGCTATCCTACATTAGGGTCATCTTGCATTTGGGTAAATACAGTTGTTAATATTTAGTTATTTCAAACACATGTGCCATGTTATTGTTTTGAATATGTGTGTGTGTATATATATATATATGTATACACATATATATGTATATATATCACACATATACATACTATGACCATGGAGCAGAGTCCATCTTGAAAAGCTGTGACCAGCTACTTGCTCCACACCTAATCAAGAAATTCCCTGCATTTCATGCAACCTAAAGGTTTACTACTGTGTTTCTAAGAGACCACCACTTGTCCATATTCTGAGTCAGGTTAACCCAGTCCATGCCATCACAGCCTATTTTTAAGATGCACTTAATATTATCCTACCATCTACACTTAGGTCTTCCAAGTGGTTCCGTTTGTTGACGTTTCCCTGCTATAACCCTGTGTACACTTCTCCCCCCTGTGTGCCATATTCCTTGTGCATCTCATCATCCCAGGCTTGATCACCAACAAAATAGTCATATTTGGTAAGAAGTATGTATCATTCAGTGGGGACCAAAGGCTGGTAAGGCCTCAGGAAGGAATTTGATTGTGATAGAGCTCCTCTTTAAAACCTGAGAAATGCCATCTGGTAATCAGCTCTGCCAGCAAATCCTACTCCCACCTCCCAGTGGTGGTCCCTGGGCAATGCTGCAATAGCAGTAGCAAAGAGGAGAGGGTGAAAGGCGAGTCTCCGGCGCCTCAAAACCGGACCATTTAACTAAGGGAGTAAACCACGACAGAAAATCCTAGGTCCTCTGTGGTTTTGAGGGTTGAGCAGCAAGCTAGCAACCTTACCTTGTACAAGTTTAAGTGCTACAAATTCTACAGTAGTGAGACGTGGCAGATGTTGGGAATGACCGAAGCAATTGCCAAAGGAAATGAGAATGGAATTTTGAATAGGAATGTGGAACGTACAGAAAATGTCACCAGCTGGAAAAATGACAGAAATGGCTGAAGAATTAATGAGATGGAATATTCCTATAACAGCAGTTCAAGAAATCAGATGGAATAGAAATGGGTGGATAGATAAGAAGGATTATACCTTATTGTATAGTGTATAAAACCAAAAGAAAGGAAAAAATGATACTGGTTTCATAGTATTAAAAATGGTGAGATCAAGTATAATGGGATTTGAACTTGGCAGTGACAGAATTTCAAGAATAAGAATCAAATGGAAGTTTCTTAATACAACTATCATAAGTGTTTGTGCACCAACAGAAGAAGCAGATGAAGTTGAAAAATTTTACAGTGAATTATCAATAACATGTGATTCTCTACCAAAATATGATGCTATAATCCTAATGGGTGGTCTTAATGTAAAAATTGGTAAAGAAAATTGTAATAATGATGTAGCTGGAAAATACACATTACATGATACAAGAAGTGAAAACAAAGAAATTAATACAATTTGTACAAATGCGTGATCTAGTGGTGGCAAGTACAAAATTTCAACATAAAAGAGTGCATAAAGGGACCTGGATAATACCTGGAATAATGGAAAAAAATCAAATAGACCACATGTTAATAAATAAAAGAAGACTCCTCAGAGGTGTGCTATCAATGACAGGACCAAACTGTTATTTGGATCATTTCCTGGTTAAAGCCAGAATCATACAAAGGGGAATGAAACTTCAATGGAGTAAATATGAAGGAAGAAGAAAATGGAATTGTGAGAAGCTAGATGATGATAATATAACTAAAAGTTATAGAAAAGAAATTATGTACATGGAAACTAGTTCAAGAAGAAAGAAGTCAACAAGTTGAAGAGGTATGGCAAAGTATTAAACAAAGTGTAGTAGAAGTGGCAGAGGAGATCATAAGTGAAAAGAAAAATCAGAGAAATGAGGAATGGTGTGATGAAGAACATGAAGACATAGTAAGACTGAAGAACATAGCAAGACAGATAATGATAAATAGATACACAAGAACAAATAAATATAACCACGTAGAAATATGGAAAGAAGTACACTGAGTGTGTAGGAAGCAGAAAAGAGAAATGATGAAGAAAAGTATTGAAGGGATACAACAATATAATGTCACAAAGAATATAGAAAATTTTACAAGATGACGAAAAATGTGACCAAAGAATATCAACCATGAAAAATCAACATATTAGATATTGATGGTAAAGTGATGAATGATAAAAAAGAGTATTACAAATGTAAATTAACTGACTGTAGACAACATAGCAAGGAGTGTGATAATGAGGGTCAGTGTATAGGTGAATTATAAGAAGATGTAAAAGAACAACATATTTGGAAGTGAGAGATGTAATATTAAAGCTTAAAAAACAAAGCACCAGAAACAGGTGGAATAACAGTGGATACAATATAAAAAGCAGGTTCAGCATTGTGGAGGCAAATACATGAGTTAATAACAGAAATTTGGAATAAACAGCAAATGCTGCCAGACTGGAGTGTGGGGATTGTATGCCAAATATATAAGAAAGGAGATAAAAGATAATGTGAGAATCATGCAGGAATAACACTGCTGAGTTGCATGCACAAAGTCTGTATCCAGCATACTTCATTTTCATGGATTTATGGAATGTTTAAATAAAATAAAATAAATTGAATTGAACTGAACTGAATTGAATGCCAAGCATCATGTGCAACAGATTAATGATTGTACGTGAAATATAATTGGAGACTACCAAAATGGATTTAGACCAAATAGAGGAAGAGCTGACAATATGCACATAATGAGACAAATAATTGAGAAAACATATGGATATAACTTATTGAACCAAATCACGGTGTTGGTTTTAAGAAGTTTGTTAAATGACACAGTTCAGTTCCTAGCGGCGCGCTGTGATGTGGGGAAACTTTTTATGTGGTGTTGGATGCACTGAGAAGTTCAGCATGGCGGACAATTCTTAGTGGTGTGTGTTTGGAAGGTATGTATGTGATGGTGCACAACCGGTTATTTTAATGAACTGTGTTGCGCATTTGAATGAACGTGTGCACAATGGGAGTATTTCTGTTGCAGGGTATAACATGTAGCCTGAAGTAAGAAGAAAAAACGTGGGGCTGGGAATCAGTTCTGACCCTGCCCCCGTAACACACATTCGAATTAGTTCCATTTCGTCATGTCGACAAAGTGGTCGTTTACAGTTTTACAGGCATAAAATGCAGGACTGCTGAGAATGACCTATTGTCATAATGTGAAGCAGTCGGAAGCGAAACAATGTTACGTCCAGTCAACAATCGGTCCATTTGTTTATTTGCATGCTAGTGAAGAGACATGTTTCAATGCGGAAGGAAAGCTGCAATCTGCTGTCAGCGGTGGTCGTACGCTGTGCCATTTCTCTTATATGTAAGCTTGTTTGGTATGACATGGATACTGTCCTTGCCACTTAAGTCTTTGCCACAGCAGATTGTCCCGATTCATTCGCGAAATGAAGCTGAAGAATTACCCAGTAATTTAGAGGCAGTTCGTCTAGAAAGAGATGGAGATATCAACCAAAACTTCCGGAAAGAGATCATTATTGGAGACGTGAAAAAAGGCCCACAGTTTCAAGATCCGAAGGCACTGTTGGAGAAAATTTTTAATAAGTAAGTGTTGCTGTTGTAGTTATCAGGGTTCAAATTTAGCAGTAATGCTGTCTTTTCTTCAACAGAGAGATAGATTTTGTGCCCTAAATGATGTCTGGCATATGTAATCCTGACTACAATCAAGTACGGTGAACCACGTGGTGGTGGTTGAATTGTAGGATAGACTGTGACTGGTGAAAAAGGGTGGTATGAATTACTGCAGTAAATCTCATTCATGTCTTATTGCCGCTGTTGAGCCAGTGTTTCATTTTAGATTACCCATTTCTTTCATAGCCATCATGTACATTTAGTAACATTCGTTCATATTTTTTCAACAGACATGTTTGTGAAGAACATACGCATTTTAGCAAATATTTTTTAACCAAGACAATGTGAATGTTTTTAAACACACATAATTTTATATAGTGCCAATCAGGACTGTGGAGTCAGAGTGGGAAGGAATTTTAGGTGGAATCGGAGTTGGTAAAAATGTACCGACTCCGACTCCAACCTCAATCGAAAATCTTAACTAGATACTCCAAATCTACATCCCTGATAACTACAGTAACCATTAGATGCATGCTTAAATATAGGTTATAATCCTAAAAAGTAGCCTGATGATTCAAGTTGTGGTGATGAAATGTCTTATAGGTGTACTATTATTAATAAATATTGAGCTTTTATGAAGGAGTCAGAGTCAGAGTTTTAAAAATCAAGGAGTCGGAGTCAGAGGTTTTGTGTACCGACTTTGCAGCCCTGGTGCCAATAATTGATTACGGATTCTGGGATTGTTAAAAATGTCAATGTATGGTTGTACAGCATATTGATGACTGTGACTGAAGTGCGTATAAGCAAGGGGCATTGAAGTTGTCATGTCTGCTATAGTGCATTATCAGTATGTTTAAGGCATTGTTGGAATTTGTTGCAATGTTTTATACAGTCAGGAAACTAATAGAAATGTTTCTGTTTTAATGAGAACTAATAGTATTTTGTTAATTAGAACAAACCAACAATTAGGCGCTAAATTCATGAAGTTATATTTATACTTACATTATCCGTACGTTTCAATGGACATGTCATCATCTTCAGTGGATACAAAGTGTTACAGGTACCAAAGCATCAACAAGTTTAAATTCTTCCTGCATGCATCAAACCTGGTCTATAATAAAAATCTCAGAAACGAGCAGCAGATTTTTATTATAGACCAGGTTTGATGCATGTAGGAAGAATTTAAACTTCTTGATGCTTTGGTACCTGTAACACTCTGTATCCCCTGAAGATGATGGCATGTCCATTGAAACCTGTAGGGATAATGCCAATGTAAATATAACTTTGTGAATTTTGTGCATAATTATTGGTTTGTTCTAATTAACTTGTAATTATGCACGATACACAACATGTAATAGTGTTTGGATTCAGCACTGTATCCCAAAATAAAACCAACACTTGCTGTTGTGAGATGTAATGTGTGACAGACTGTATTGACTCAGTTTTCAGATACTGTTGTTCATTATTTAAAGCAGTATTTCTTCCTGAAAATGGCAGCTACTTATTGTTACTTTCAGTACTTGTGGCCTACACATATCTCACCATAGTAGGTCAGGGTTGCCAACAGAAGACTGTTACTGAGAGTTAAGTTATAGTACCAAAGGTACATGACAAAACTACTAAAACCAGAAATATTTAATCTACCAGCAGTGCGTTTCAAGGTATGATGACACAGACATTAGGGTTTAAGGTTTCCTTGTATACGCACAAACTCAGCATCAACAGAAATATTTTTCAGTTTTAATTTAGGCTTTTTAGCTGCGAATTTGTTTGTGTATAAATCACAATTGTGGGCTGGGATAGCTCAGTTGGTATAGTGACTCGCTATGGGCTGGACGGTATGGGGATTGAATCCCAGTAGGGGTGAGATTTTCCACACCCGTCCAGACCGGCCCTGGGGCCCACCCAGCCTCCTGTACGATGGGTACCACGCCTTTCCCAGGAGTAAAGCAGCCAGGGTGTGGGGCTAGCCACCCTGCCACCCTTCTTTTGCCAAGGCATAATGAAAGGGTAGAGCTATACCTCTAGTCCCCCGTCAGTTTTAGGCCTGTACAGGGTCCTGTTTACCTTTACCTATAAACCAGAATTTGGTTTAGGTTTTTTGTTTTATGTAGGCAGGTGTGGCACCACATACTTTTTTACATCTAACAACATTTGCACCGTGCCTCAGTCTAAGCTTTGTGGATGCCTTTGTTATGTACATCTGTAACATACAGTAGTCATTACCTTTATTAACAATGCTGAATACATATCACTGTAACTGCTTGCAGCGTGGCTTCCACGCTATAAAATAAGGTATATGTATGGGGTTTTCATCATATGACACTGCGTAATCCAAATGTAAGTGTTGAACCTGTCTAGGTCTGCCCACTTTTACAAGCATGTATGTAGCATCGCCATTTGAAAACACCTCATTACAGTCATCCATTTAGTAATGTTGCTGCCATTGCAAAATTGACAGTTGTTTTTGATCCTGGTGTGTACACACACAGTTGAAAGTAAGGACCAGTGGCGGATTCTTGTGAACACATTGATGAACATGTGAGTTCTATAAATTATGGGCATTTCTTAAATATCTGGCAGTTGTTAGCATCCCAAGAAGCACTTTTCTTCGTGAAGTTAGCGCGATGAAACTGTCTTGATTGTGAAGTCGCAATGTGTAGACTCATGCCTCCACCATATCCCATATATCTTGATAATGTGATACTTATTCACGGGGTAGATATATTGTATCAGAACTGTGACTACCTGATGATCGAGTGCCCATTTTTTGGAAGTAATTGTCATTCCATATTTGTGTGTTGCTTTTTTCAGTGCTGACATTAATGGAGATGGACTCCTCAGTTTGCTGGAGTTGTCACACTGGATCAGCGAAAAGATTCAGGAGCATATCAACGAGGCTTTGAGAGAAAACTTTGGGCTGTTTGTTTCCATTGATAATAATCCCAGGAATGGTAGGTCAGCAATCCCTGATATTTATATAATTGTGTAAAGTGACATTGAGGTCATGCACACTTCTGAATGTGGGAGGTGAGGTTGGCCCAAAGGGCGGAGACATTGTTTAGGGCCATTGTTTCATCTGTTAGTTGTCACTTCCTGTTGGCTGGTCTAGCCTATTAGTGTATTCTACTCAGCCTACTGCCCACATATGCTGTGGTGCAATTACAGGAAGTGACAAATGATAATTGTCAGAAAGAATAGTGGTGCTATATTAGAGAGCCATTCACATGATTCTGTTTAGTTTTTTGTGCAGACTAAAGACATTATTTGTATTGAAGGGTTGACTTAGTGACTTTTGAGAATATTACAGCCATGTTATGATTCAGGGCCGCTTTATTTTGGACCATTTCAAAGCTATCAGTCTTGGCATCATCATTCTGTTGTCAATGGTGTAACATCATGAATGAACTGATTATGGCAGTGGATTGTTTTCTTTCACTGGCTAGAGGCACAACCAAATCTTTTTGGGTTTTGTTTCATTTTGGTGTTGTGTGTTGGGGGCCCATGAAATCTCCCCAGCCTTCCTGCATGAATGATCAGGACTTTACCCCTGTACTATCATATCGCCTATGAAGTAATTGTTGAGTTGGTACTAACTGAATGTTGTTGCCAGGAATGATATCGTGGGAAGAATACCATACCTACTTCCTGCAGCAGAAAGGGTTTAGCAGAGAGTATGCCAAGAACCATGATGAGAAACACAGAGGGTTAAATAGATCTATGAAAGGTATGTGTTGACCATGATTACTAATACCAGTTGTCAATATTGTCAGTAAGTGTGCTGAATTACTTAACACCTTAAATATTGAAATTTGTAAATGGTATATGGTCATTGTCATGACTGAAATTTTGGGCATGTTCAGTATCTGAGATTAACTTTTAGCAGACAAATTTAACTTCTAGTTGTCTCTTCTGATGGCCAGAGTTTTGTGGTTCACTGTGGACATTTAAATTGCTACCCAGTCAACACACAGAGATCAGCATAAGGCATTCTAGGCCATTCACCACAACATTTTAGACACCTGTGTATGGTCTCATAGGATGATAAAGGTTAAAAACTCATAGTGTTTTGGAGGCTGGATCTGCTTCCATCATCAGGTGTAATATGGAAAAGAGAGAACCTACTCACATGGGACTGTTAGAGCTAGTCTGAATCTTTGTGATTGAGACTAACAAAAAGCTTGTCCTCATTTTACCCGATGTCATTCCCTTATTTGTAGATTTTTCTTTTTCAGTATTCACATTTGGACACTGAAAGACCATGTATGTGCTTCATTGTATTTTATTTTGTGCAGAGGCAATCATGCGGGACCGAGCGTCGTGGTCAGAAGCTGCCCACAGTGACCCTGATCACCTTACTCTGGATGAATTCCTTGCTTTCCGACACCCAGAGTCAAGTCACGCAACAATTTTGACACTTGTTGATGAACTCCTTGATAAATTTGGTAAGAAGCCTTATCAGAGCATCTGAAAATGTAATGCACGAGTTTCAAGTTGATATGAAGATGGAACAGAGATTATGAATAAAGTGGCTATAATGTGATCTTTGCCCTTTTGGGATTTTACACAGTGTAGATGGGTAGTTAGTTACCGATGTTTTGGCACAACCTGTCTGACATTTTGAAGGGTCTTGAACTGCTTGACCCTTGAAGATGGGACCATTAGGCTGTCCCAGAATGTTGGTAACTAACTACCAATCTACAGTGTGTAAAATCCCAGAAGAGTGAAGATCTAATATGTACTGCAGTGGAAGCCTGAAGTAACGCATAGATGTAATGTGGCAGCGATGGTTTTGTATGAGGGAAGCAACCGAGAGGTAAATAATTTTGTTTAGTTGTGTAGAGTTCTGATAATGGTATGTCACATGTATGACTGCTTCAGTTTTCAACTTTGCCCGTTGTCCAGTGCTCCAGAAATACAACATGATGGAGACTTCTTGGCACATTAAATGCAATAGGAAGCTTGAAGTTTGAAGATGGTGTGTGAATTCATTTTAGTTAGGAACAAGGTTAGTGTAATTGGTGTAGCAACTGGGCTACAGGCTGATCGACTGAGCTGTTATTCGATTTATGGCTGGGGCAAGGATTTATTCTCCTCTTAAAAACATCCAGCCTGGTTCTGGGGTGTGCCTATCCTCCTACTGAATGGTTAGTGGGGCTCTTACATCTGGGGTAAAGCTGCTGGGGCATGAAGCTGACCACTCAACTAGTGCCAAGGTTCAGAATGCATGGAACTGTACCTCCACTCCCTCGTTGTGCCTTGATGGCATGCAAAGGACAACTTTACCTTTTACTTAACAGAAATATGACAGCTAAATTAACAGCACCCAGCAGCATTACTGCCGTTAATTTGTGCTTTTTGCATCCATCACTTTTAATATTTGTAATACCTTGAATTTAATTCCTTGATCAGAAGCTTTGTTGTGTAATCATTAAAAAGGGACTAGGTTTTGGTAGAACTGACCCATATTCATACAGATTTTGAATCTGTACAAGACTCTTGGTATTTTCAATTTCATCTGCAGTGTGGGTTTTATGGTTGTTTAGCTTAAACTTTCGAGTTCAAAATGTTGTTAAGTGACACAAACCTGCAGTATAATCCTTGGCATTGCAGATCGAGATGGAGATGAGATTCTGACAGAAGATGAGTTTTCTAGTTTGCAAACTGAAGGAGATGGTGAGAAGGAAGGTGAGGTGCTCACCCAAGGAGAAGCAGAGAGGCGCAAGGAGTTTCAGGATGTCCTAGACCAAAACCATGATGGCAAGGCAGATAGAAAGGAGTTACTGGTAAGGGAATCTAATAATCACAGAGAAAACTTGTCCGTTGACTTCTTACATAGCTATGTTATATGCTGATGGCATGCCCACATGATTTGTACATGTATGTATTTTGGGCACATGCGCTACAGGTTTGAGTGTCTCAGAGACCACATAATTTGTTTATGTAATGTTTCTTCAGAGAAGTATTTTTGTTCATAACAACTTCCGTGTGATACAGTATTGAAAACATCCTCACTTTGCACTTGTGGGTATTGTGTTGGGATCCTATGGAAGACATCAGAGGGAAAGGCGTCAAATTACATGTACTGTCATTATTTTCGATTGGTTGTGCATTTACTTTCTGTGATTTAGGTCTCGAGCAGCACCGCACCCCAAATGTAGTGCTTACCTGGTTTTTTGATTATGTGTATTGTTTATGTGGTATGTGCTGCCAGATGTACATCGGTCATCTTGCATTGCTTGTGTGGTGTGTGCCATCAGATGTACATTGCTGATGCGGTATTACTTGTGTGATATGTGCCATCAGATGTACATTGATCCAAAGAATCCACGTCATGCACGTGAAGAGGCACAAACATTGCTGGTGCTGTCAGACACTGATCATGATGGCAGTCTCTCTCTACGAGAAATATTTAACAAGATGGATCTGTTCCTTGGAAGCAAGATGGTAGATACTGCTGGCAGTTTCCATGATGAGTTCTGAGCAGAACCAGCGTCCATTTCCAGGGTAATGCATTATTTATTACAGCCTTCTTTTAATTTGAGATGAGATACATTCACTGATGGAGAGAACTAATTGTAGTTTGCATAATACCTGTGAAGGGAGCATCACTACCGGTGATGTTTTTGGTACTTTCTGTTAATTTTACATGTTGGATGACTGAGAAATAAGGAAATAACACACCTAACAGACTATATGGTGTCATAATCCAGAAGAGCACAGTATGAAATATTAACTTTGTCATATTAAGAAGTAATCTTGGCAGTGCTTGCAAATGGACAAAGGTCTGACAAGCTGAATCTTATGCCATGGGGATCTGTTGTGGCTTCTCATTCAGGAAACAGCAAACTAGTGTGAGCTGTGGGAAGTATTCATCAGATATTTCTAGTCTGGTATGTTTTATCAGTTGGCTTATCCTGTGTAATTTACTTCAAGCCTTCAGAGTAGAACTGTTTGCTCATACATTTAACATCAGGCAGTCAACAAATTTCACTGTATTGTTTGCATTCCTGCTTTATAGTTCTTATGTAAGCTAGGAGAATGGTGATCCTCACTGAGGGTTTTCATGATTTAGTTACATTTTAATATTCTCTCTTCAGTTGTGTGCTGAAGCAGATGTATTAGCATTAGTGAAACAAAATAGATTTTTTACAAAAGGATGAAAAGATTTCACCATTAAAATACCTGCTTTGGAAAGTAACCCCAACTTTTGATATCGAGCGTAAAGGGAAAGCTTGTTACTTTTCTTTGTTTTGGCTTTATGTGGTGTTCTCTCTATTTTGTAAGTAACTTGTTTATGCCATGCCTTCATTTCAGAAGAATGTCTGTGACATGAGCAATATTTCATCTTTTCGACTGGAGGGCAATTTCTGTTCCCAGAAAATGTCAAATGTTGTGTTTTCATTACGCTTATGATCTTGAGTCAATGCAAGCGAAGGATCAAGCCTGTTCATCTGCCTACATGTTCTTCGTGTTCATTGACAAATTACACCACTGTTAAAATGTGTGAATGTCATGGCATTGGTGAACTGAAGGCACATTTTAAACCTTCCCAGCTGCTTTTCATTTTAAAAAATAATGTTCATGATACGTCCATAATGACATTAATTTCCATTATTTAAGAGCTGAGGGCCTGAATTTCTTGAGAGACGACGGGGTTTGTTTACTTATGATTTGAAACACTTAAGAGATTCAAATGAGGAAAACTTAGTGCTTTTAAACAAGATATCTCAAATTGTGGGTGCTTATTTCTGTATTCTTTTAAAACCACATTCACGGTTAGCACATATCACAAGTATTTCCTCGCTGTTTGCAACCATCGTGATATTTCTCATTCAGCAAAGCTCAGTTAACTAAATAAAGGAACAGCCAAACAAAAATCATGATGGAGTCAATAAAATCAGTACAGTGTGGGAAGTTTTGGTTAAATTGGTATGCAGTAAAGAACTTCGACTCTTACATAATCTGTAGTGTAACTCCATATCACTAACGTACTGAATTCCAAAGTTCTTTCTATTTTTTCAGCAGAAATATAAAGTTGCGACTTTATTTAGTCACTGCTGTGGTTTAGTAAGAGATACTCCTGTGTACGGCCAGTCACATGAACTAAAGTAGTGGCAGTTTAAGTGAATGGCATGCTGTTGAATGTATCATGTATAACGTGGGGGGCGGAAGAAGGTGCTGATTGAATATGTTGAAAACAACATAAAACTCATGTACAATATGTTGTATGTGACATGACAAGAAGGGCTGAATTTTGTTCATGTGGTTGAAATAATTAGGCACACAATAGTGCCATGAAACTGAGACTGTTACATGCATGTGACGTATGTGCTTGAAACATGCAATTTGGTGAGCCGTGTAGAATGGCCGTCCATGTTCTAGCATAATAAGTTTTGTGTTGTTGTTTTAGGACTGTTGTGGCATTGAATTAATGTAGTCCTGCAACTCGAACACCTGAGGGTTCTTTGTTCTTATGTGATAACACTGAGACGCACAGGCAGCAGAGCAATGACATTCTCATTAAGTCTTCCATTTTTTATGCTGGGTTGTTTATAAGCAGGTGCAGCAGTGACATCTGTTCCCATGTACCATTTTAGATCTGTTAGTAAGGACTATTGTGTACACTTACCAGCATATGACTGGTTTGTAAGATGACTGTTAGAAGGCATTTTAATATTCACCCTTCATTTGTGTGCAGAAGAAGCTGTGTTGACTTTGGTGAAACACAGTTACATGTTACATCTGTAAATGGAGTGGATTTGGACTGTCATGGTTTTTGGCACACCCACAGTGAAGGTCGAAAAACACACCTGGAGCTCTGCCTTGTCTCCGTCCTTCTGTTGCATGTAACAGTGCCAAACTGGTTTTAATGGAATTTTATACTGGGGTAGTTTTACGTGAATTTCTGAGTACATTAATTTTGATCAAGACCAAACAATGGTAGTTCACATTTTACACATATACCTATGTGTTTTTCTGTATGTGTGTGTGACGTGTAACTTTCTAAATGTTTATTGGATTGAAATACGTGTTATAGAGAAATGTGAGACACACGTTTTATTCCCACTGTGCTTATGGGAATGAATGAGTAAATATGGGTCGAGTCCTTATGGTCCTGATGCACACAGGCCTTTGACAGGTCCTTTGTGCCGCCTCATTAGGTCCAAGTCACGAGAGCCGTGCCCTTTTAAAATTTTCAGATCACCCCCAGACTTAGACCTCAAATATCCTTAGGGTGTGGAAAAAAGGATCCCAGATAAATGTGTCTTTGAGTGTTGCCAGGGCTTCGCACTCACACAAAACATGGGCTGAGGTTTCCTCCCCAGCACCACATTTCCTACACAAGGGACTATCCAACAGCCCCATTATGTGAAGATGTCTTCTCATGGCGTTATGACCAGTAAGGAGGCCAGTAAGTACCCTGGATTGTGCCATCTTAAAGGACATTAGCGTGGTCTTAGCAGCAATACGAGGACCTGAGATCAACTCTCGAGCCTGTCTTAGAGTGCCAGCCAGACCCTGCCATTGTATCATGTGCTGTTTATCCAACCAGCACGGGATTTTTCTTTTTATACCCTGCCTTGAGACCCCCAAGGCTGGCTCTGGTCCAATGTAGTGGCGAACGGAGCCATCCTGTGCGAGCTTATTGGCAGTTTCATTTCCACATACCCCTGAATGTCTGGGGACCCAGAAGAGTTACACAGAATAGTAAGTGGAGATGTCATCCAATGCCCTTTGGCACTGTCATACCAAAGGGGACATCGTTTTGGCAGCCTGTAATGATTTCAGGGCTGCGTGACTGTCAGAGCAGATACTAATGTATTTCCCTGATCTAACATTATTTTGAATTTCGTAAACACAGGTCAAGATGGCATAAATCTTGGCCTGGAAAACAGTAACATATTTTCCTAGAGAGATGCTGAGCCTTGTACCCAATCACCCCC